>OU015500.1:61103529-61703529 GCA_907164885.2 Dolomedes plantarius
AACAGAAAGTTCGACGATATAATGTATCTACTGTTTTCAATTACTCTACTTCCAATTATAAATTTATTGTAATGCCCGAACTATACTACAAGAAGAGTAACTGATGATATGTGAAGTTATAATCGTAAAATAATTAGGGCAAACACGAAATGAAGGATCACTGACACGTTGCAGAAGTACTCCATCTTTCTAAACCTTAAAATATGAAGTGCTCCCAGTTTAATTTACAAATGATTACTTGTCCTGTACTATTTTATTCAACCGCATTATTATTTGCAATGTCTTTATCCGGTATTTAAAAAATATAAAAAGATAAAGATATAAAATATTGCATTAATCATCTAGTGCGCCTGTCGATTTCAAAAGCAAAAACAGTAATTGATAATGATTGTTCTCTCTTAAAGCATTAATATTGAAACATTCCTTATTTTGCATATTTCACGTGTAGCAGTGCCTCTGCAAAAGAAGAAATTACATAAAATTCCGAATTCATTAGTTAAAAATTACAGCTAATATACTGGTACATAGTTAGTAAACAGCACATCTTTATAAGCATAAACAGCATATTTTATATATTTAGTGATGTTTTTATTTTACGAAAGTTTTAATTCTTATATATTTCTCTTGCACGTTATAAAGTTATGAATAATAATGGAATGATGCGTCCATCACCCCCTGTTATGTGCAAATTCCATGACTTGTCTTAACTGAATGATTAAGACACTGGCTAAAAAACACGAATATTTGAAGAACCGAGCTTCGAGGGTTTCGTCCAGCTATAGGGAGAACAAAAGGGGTAAAGTTGAAGTGTCTGTACAAGGAACGCTGAACTCAGCAAAAGCGTCTAGTACCTAAAGTTTCGAGCACGTTGGGGCCAAAATATATTAAGAATCATTTTTTGTCATTGAGTTAGAAACAATTGTTTTACGAAGTAACTTAAAATATTCCCTAAACATGTTTGTCGTTTTTTATGTTTTGTTAGAATTATTTCAGGCGGGAAAAACTGCTAAAACTATTTTAATCATTGATATATAATATTGAAATGTTTCTTTTTATTCTATTTTACTGAATTATAAAGCTGTAGAGGGCAGCTAAATACAGGTGAATTAATAAGTATGGACGTGTACATGGCCCAAGCTGAATGATATAAAAATGTTTTGACAAATTCATTTACAAAATAGAGATTTTTGCTCGACTTGCGCTTACAATAAAAACTGAAGATCAGAAATATAGCGCAAGTTATAATGCTTACAAAATTTTTCTTACATGGAGTTCAAGCCACTTTACACCTAACGTTAAATTCTAAATCACTGATAATTTGGTTTAACTTTCATAATTTAATAACTACACTAGGTACTCAGGCTTCGTTGTAAAATTTGACTTGATAAACAGCAGTGAACATCTTTGAACTATCATGTAGGTTTTGCATCAGCTTGATCCTTTATTGACTAGGGAAATTCTCTCCAACTCGATACATTCCCATTTAAGTATGCAGTCTCATGCTAATGCCATTCCACCTATTTTGCATTGGCATATAATGCAGGTATAGAAATTCTGAAGTCTACTTTATAATACCACAAGATCTATATAAAGAGAAACAAATAGTCTTGAAACATAATTCACACTCAGTAGAAATAGAGAGAGTGACTTAACGAGGCTGTTTCATGCAGAAAGAACTCAACGATTTGAGGAGTATCGATTTCACGCCACTTGCTTGTAATTTTCTGTGGTCGTCATGATTAAATAACTTTCAGATAAAATAAAACTTCTAAAGTGTTTTATAATTAGCTGATTCTCCTTCAGAGCTTTCTTGCCACAATACTTTCAGAGTATACCTCACTTTGACACCCTGGAAGCCAAAATAACTTTACAACGACACAATAAAGTTGTCAGATAATCTCTGCAGTAGGGGTTCGAGAGTAAATATTTATACTGTCAAGGAAAATCAATACGCAGCTTACAAGAAATACTGGGTACATAAATTCAGGGAACGTCAAAAACTTTTGGACACGAAAAGAAACGCTATTGGGAAACTAATTGTTTTGCATTAAGCATGACAGCTATTATTTTTTAAAGGATTTAGAAACATTATTATCGATCTTAAAAAGCATTAAATATTGTTTAACATCGTCTATCTCTTAACGTAACGCTTAAAAGTGATGTTTTAATTAGTCAATCGATTTCACCACTCTGTTAATTTAATATCTTTTTTTTTTCTTTTTTCTTTTGCACCTAACACTTCTCTTTATTTTTTCTTCAAATTTATCTTTACTTTAGCAGTATCAAGGATTTTTAATATTTCATATTTCATTTTTAGTAACACTAATCTATTTAAATTATCATCACTGGTCGTTTCTTACCCTTTTCAAGACAGAGCGACATCTTCTTCCATTACAGTTAAAAATTGTAGACATCAAAAATATATTTCTACTCCTTTGGACTACATTTGGAAAAGTTTCTAAGAAAAGTTTCTAAGGAATCTTTTACTCCAAGGTATATAATTGTATGGGCGTTAAAATCTCGTTTCAGCTTAGTATTTCACAAGAAGGTCCAGAGTCATCAGATTTCATTCTTTCGTTTTGTGAGGAATATAAATATTTTTTTAATCGACTGTATTTCTTCAGGTTTTCGCATTCAAATGGAAAAGAGCAAAATATTACATTAAACCGCTTATCACTGCAATTTTCGCTATACTATATGCATGCATTTCTATTTTGATCTGATAAATTTTTATTAAATTTGTGTATATATTATTGCTCTAAATTGTTCTGATTTCTCTATAAAGCAATGATGCTAGTTAAAAAAGTTAGGTTTTAAATTTTCAAAATGATATTTAAAACCTACGTAACAGATTACAGCAATCGATTTGAATTGCCTCAGATTTCGATGGATATTCTTGTAATATCGAAATGGTTTTTATTTTTTAGGGAAGATACATTTTGTTACATTATTCGGTATTGTCTAGACTGAAGTAATAAAAAGGATGATCACAATAAATTGAAGGATTAGGGCCCAGTATTTCTGAAAATTTATTAATTTATATTTTAAAATGTACATAATACAGTAATAATGACAAGCCAGAGCATCGAGGGCATATGGTGAGATACACAACACTTTTCATCTATCAAAGAAACATAATACTTTATAATGAGGTCACTTTATCTTTCAGTGCTATTTTATTCAATTCTACGCAGCGTTGCTATTATTAATTTTTTATGTACTTAACTTAAACATAATAATAAAAATTCGAGTGAAAAACGTTTCGATATTCCACACTATTACACATTTGTTTGTTTTACCGTTAGAAGATAAATAACAAGAGATATAATACAGCATAAATATTTATCCTATGTACTCCTATACCATTAACTTACATCGTGTAGAAATACATGTTTTCTTTACGATAACATTCTTTCAGCCTAATTCGAAACCACATTAGTGGTGTTAAAAGTGGGAGACAAAGCAATTTTACTTAAGCTTATAAATTGAGTAAAAATTTGGTTATAATAGAGACTGTCATAATGGGATGCTAAATTATCTCCCAGGGAAATTCATTATCTCAGTAACTGAAGTAGATTAGCCTGATAAATTTGTTCCTTTAACGAGTGTAAAGAGCTCAGATCATTATTAACAACATTGACTATATAAAGCTAGGTATCTCAAACTTGAACGAATCGCTATTAAAAAATGCACATTGAGTAAATTATTAAACCGAAGTCAGAAGATAGTTTGATCATAATTTCTTAATTTTCCAAATAATTTAAATGCTATGGAAAGCCTAAATCAAGCTTTTGTCTTTGTGTCGTTACTTGAATAATTCCCCGTGTTATTTGCTTTGATTCCATGTCTGAACAGCCAGAGAGAGTCATTCCATTCCAGAGTCTGTGGAATCCAGGTTTTTGCATGAGTGTTTTATCACACTCTGACTTACCTTTAAACTAATATTTCCGGTCAATTTAGCTCTTTTTGGCAAAACATGAAGGTAGAGTAAAAATATCTTATGAAATTGAAAGTAAGCCAAAGAGTAATTTATGAATATAGTGTAAATTATTATGATGTTTTCATATTTCAACTAATACTAAATGACAATTTTCAACAGTGTCTAATTCCAAATAAAATCATTTTATACCTTAAAGGAACTTTGTTTGTGATCTTTACATGAGAGGCACACATCTTCACATGCAGTTCAACTAATGCACTTCCGATCTTTTTTTAAAAATGTCTTTGTTAATTATAGCTTATTTAGCTTTATACAACAACTTTTGTTACCTTAGTAAATTTCTTTTTGTATATATAAGGATGGCCCAAATGAAAGTGATACTATTGTTTTAGCGGAAGTGGAAAATTACCTACAGCTTTGTGTTTGCGTCAATAGATGACGTTGTATGTTGCAACAACAACAACGAAAAGCTGCTATGGTCTGAAACTGTGAGTGTGCTGTTGGACCGTGTTTAAGCAAGGTGATTGGGTAGGTCCTGGTATGGAATCGTGCAATCAGACACAGCTAGCAATTATTCAACTTTTGACAGCAGAAGATGTTAATGAATCCGAAATGTATCGTCGTATGAGGCATGTGTAGAGACATGAGTATCTGCCACAGTGTACATTGTTCAGATGGTTAAGAGAATTCCATAACGGACGTGTGTTCGTGGACATGCGGAGACCTGATCGGGCGCACTTAACCATCACCATCGAATCGATTGATGCCGTGGACGACACTTTCTGCTGTGCTTCCGCTAGGTGGTCCTCTACCATTATCCCCCCCTATAGCTCCGACCTGTCACCCTGTAACTACCATATCTTCGGGCCATTGAAAAGAATATCAAGTGCCACCGGTTTGCTAAAGATACAGAGGACCGGGATGTCGTCCAAGACTGGTTCCGAAGACAACCACGGATGTTCTTCACTCAGGTTACCCAAAATATAGGAATCAGTATGAAAATTGCTTGAACCGACAAGACGTCTATGTGTGACGGATATGTAGCTCATATATCACTATTATTTCAGGAATGTACACATATTCCAACCAATAAACCATTACTGCAAATTCCGAAAGTATCACTTTCATTTGGACCATATATATATATATATATATATATATATATATATATATATATATATATATATATATATATATATATATATATATATATATATATATGTGTGTGTGTGTGTGTGTGTGTGTGTGTGTGTGTGTGTGTGTTGGTGTTGTAACTCGTTAGCAATAATAGTAAAAAAATATCGCCGACTAGTTCAAAGTTTATTCATTTTAAACTTCGAGCCTCAATACACAAAATTTTACTAAACGGCAAAAGAACATATAAAAAGAAAACACGCAATGCATAGCCCAACATGTTACTAGTATAAGAGCTGGAGATTGAGTGACAGAGAGGAAAATTGGGGCTGCTTATATATGTTTGGCGACATTCTGGATTGTTCTAGAACCGGAAACAGCACGAATTTCTTCTAGAACAGGAAATGATAACAACGCCTCCTAGGTCAAATCCAATTGGCTCTCCAGATGTCGCAAAACTTGCCAAAATTCCTCTAATACTACCAGGATTTGCTGTGTTTTCCTTCATCATTCGTTACAATATATATATATATATATATATATACACACACACATAGGTATATATATATATATATATATATATATATATATATATATGGCAACCAAATCAGTATAGAAATATATTGACTTTGCAATATATTTATTCCCATGGAAAATATTTTCAATCTTTATAATATGATACGTGGATTTGTGCGTATTTTTAATCGCATATTTACATACAGTGGACTACTGAAACGAATGTTTAAACTCATGTCAAATGCTTCTTTGTGATATTCGAATTTAAAATATTTCTCAATAAAAGTAAGTCTCTATAAAAATCTTCAAATATTTCTCTGCTCAAAAAATGAATTTCGCCCACAAAATAACATTGACTACATGCTATTATGAGAGCAATGATCATTTACTCGAGAGCAATGTCCTCCTGAATTTATATTGTTATTTATAAAGAGAAATAATTACATTGCTATCTTTTATTTTATACGAAAATTTTATCTTCATAAGTATCTTTCTACAACAGGAAATATTTTCTAATTTCATTTCATAATGGACTTCGAGTAAAGATGTAGCTAATTTTCAATGTATATTGTAAATGAAAACACCCATCATTGAATACATATACTTCAAATAATATAGTAGAAGAGAAAATGATGGTGAAGAATTGAATTTATAATTTTTTGTTATTTCAGACGAAGAAGGAATTCCTTGTTAGAGTAAGCCTTTCTTCCACAGAATCTAAACATTGACATGAAAATACTTCAAGTCATGCCAACTGCAGATGGCAGGGATCCAGTTAAAAAATGTATGTGTCGTAGGGTATTTTGTCGACATTAAACATAGATTAAAATAAGAAGGCCATAGAAACGAGGTAAAATGGAGAAAGATCGAGAAAAATTCATGGCAGGATAAAAAAAGGTAAGGGTAATAGCATAAGAAACCGCAAAAGGCACAAAATTGATGAGAACAAGAAGCGGCACAGGTAGAGGTGGCCAATTAAAAGAGCGTAGCTAACGAGATGAAAAAGGAATAGGGCTAAGAAGCAACGATTAAGTGAACCAGCAGGACGGGAAAATGGGGAAACAGATGAGGTGAAGCGATAGTTTGGATCGGAGATGAAAGAAGAAGGGAACTGTGAATGGAAAAGCAATTTAGCAGTAATGAGAAGAATGGAAAACAGATGTAAGTCCGATCGTGGATACCATGGGAAAAAGAGGTAATGAAGATAGGCACCACGCCCTAAGAGAAGCAGGTAATAGAATCATCTAAAAAGATCAGTAGGAGCCAATAAAATCAAAAAGAAAATATATAGCCAATAAGAAAGAAGAAGAAGGTGGAGCCAGTGAGAAATGGCACAAGATAATTTGTAAGCTGATAGAACAGAGATAGATGCAGAGCTGACCACCAGTCGGAAATTTGAGCTGCCATGAAATAGATATGACTAGGAGCAATCACAATCTAAGCCGATCGATAGTGACGGCTACTAAATGGTATGAAATAAGAGGTTCAAGAAACAAAGACAGTTCGAGCTCTGATGTTTATCACCGTAGATGACCAGAGACTGACTTCCCCAACCGGAGTGAACGACCCCGCACGTCGCCGAGAATCAAAGAGCCGACGAGAAAAGAAGTTTGCTGCAGGTGTATTAGCTAGCCCCCAGATGAATGACTGAAAAACACCGTCTGACCACATCTGTCAACGAAGGTAATTGCCGGACTATGAATTAACATGAAAAGCAATAAATAAACAACAAAATCATATATTTTAGATATATTTATTTGTGAATGGTAATAAAATCTCACATAGTTTTTCTCAAAGAAATTACATAGTCATCAAACATTTTCTGCGTCACAAGGCATGCAAATATTTATATCCAGTAATGACACCACAGCAAAATATCATATAATGCATTATTACCCTTTAAAATGCATCGAGATCTGTAGAAACGAACTTTACATTTAATGTAACTTAGAAGCAATTGTATAAAACACTACTGTACCATATAACAACTTTTTAAGTAAGTATTTCTATGTACAGGAAACCTCTTCCATAACTACATGATAAAATGCAAAAGAAGATGGGAAAATAAGAAATAAAACATTACGTCGTTGTTTTCTTGTAAAAAAGTATGAAACTCTGTACACTTGGAGAGAGAATTTTTTTTTTTTTTGAAATCCTATTCAATTCTTCAAACAAAATATTATTATCCTTTAGATTCCTTCTCAAATGAGTATTTCTAACGTTTAAAATGTTAGCATTGATTTCTTGAAAATTTTATGCAAAATAATTATATAGATGGTAAATATCTATACAGCGCGTAAATTACTTCACATTTTATACATTTCAAAGAGAATTCACATGCTAGTACGCTTTTATACAGAAGAATAACTTTTTCATTTGCTCTAATTCCATTTCAAAACATTTACAATCATGATAACTAATAGAGAAATATGCATTACATTTCGTAGTCATGACCCAAATGTTGTATGAATTAGGCTATTGAATAAAAATTGGGAATATAAGTGTATATTATTTATTGTCCCGGGACACTATTCCTCATTTCATTAATTAATATATTTTGCACAGAGAAATGGAATAAAACTTACTATATTCTTTTGCATGCACATTTAACATTTCAAACAGTTTAATACGCATTTATGAACACTTTTTTGTTCATGAATTTTTATATATGAATATATAAATTGGGGAATACCGTATTTTATGCACGATATGCGCATTAAAATTCTGGATAATCTCATATAAAAAGGGTATTGGTATTTGAAAATTTTGAGACTCACTTATCAAAAAGGATTATACGTTAATTATGAAATCTGAATTGCACTTTCGGAAATACGAGTATGTTGAAACTTAGTTAAAAGTTTTCTTCTAAATCTATTGTTTTAATAATATAATCCTTTATATCTCTTGGGGATGTTTAATAAAGACTAAAATAATTAATTATGACAAAAATGAAACGTTTAATGCCTCTTCCCACAAAGCTAAATTTTGAATGAAAGAATGTGCTTTCCATGTTTAATTCTTCAATATGCATAAATCTGATTTTTTTGTGAATAGAAAAAAAATTACTTTTCATTTTGTTTAAGTTATTTTGTTGAGGACATTAGTTCATTTTTGCCTAATGGAAATGCTGAAAAAGAGAAAGAACTTTTAGAATTTAGATACAAGACCAGTTACTTAAAACTACAGGTTTTGTCCAGAAAGTAATGAGAGTGAATTTTTCGCGCCAAGCAGAAGACAAAAGGGGCAGAGTTTGTGGGCGGAGTTTGGGGACTGTCAGCTTCAGAGTCTGGCGGAAGTCAGTTTGCCTTGAGCCTCTGCAGCGCACAGATGGCTCGTGAAGCAGACACGTGTTTGAAAGTGTCGTTAGATTTTCAGAATGCATCGGAGTGTCAAGCAGCGATACACCATAACGTTTTGTGTTAAACTAAACAAATTGGCTACTGAGACGCTTCCCATGTTACAAGAAGCCTACGGGAAGGATTCTTTGTCCAAGGCTCAAGTGTTTAGGTGGCACAAAACCTTCAAATACTGAAAAGAGGACGTCGATGACGAACAATGCGCTGGGCATCCATAAAGTTCTCGAACTTCAGACAATGTGGATAAAATTAAAGCGCTTTTGAAATCTGATCGTCCAACGGAAAGTGTTCGTGCCAGCCGAACAGACAGTTAAGGCATATTTTTTACAAGGAAGTGCTTCAAAGGTTGAGGAATCGAATCGCTCGCGTCCTCCCGGAGCTCAGAAACAAGTGGATTCTGCACCACGATAATGCGCCGGTCCACACAACCTTCAAAGTGACTCAGTTTCTGACAAAACACAACGTCGCAACGCTGCTCCAACCACCATAAAACCCCGATATGTCACCGCCGAACTTTTTTCTATTCCCTCGGTTAAAATAAAGCTTTAAAGGGCATCGTTTTGATAATCTGGAGAACTTGCAGGAAAATGTAACACGCGATCTGAACAGTATTCTAGTTGAAGACTTCCAGGTGGGCATCAAAGGGTGACAGAGTCGTTAGCAACGGTGTATTAATGCAGGAGGAGGCTATTTTGGGGAATATTAAGTGTCTGTAAAATTGTCTTCAAATAAAAGAATTTTATGGAATTAGTCTCATTACTATCTGGACAGAACCTGTATCGATATAAATTCCAGTTACGCACACTAGAAACGGGAAATTTGGAACTTGAAAAATAGAGTTATGTATAATCATTGGTGTATCATACACAAGAAAGCGATCGTTTACACTTATTTTTGGAACATTACTAAGAATTCAATGATTATTACTTTATATTCATCTTCCCTTTGAAGAATAAAAATAAAATGTTGCTACTTTTTTAAATGGTATAAACTGTTTTTAAGAAAGGCATTTTCCCTTCAGATGCTTTCTCTAGGAATAAATACATTCATAAGATTCCTTTCATTAAATAATTTCCTGTTTACTTGCACTAATTTTAATTTCATTTTCAAATGCTTATTTTATCGACTGGTGTTTGAAAGAGAACAGAAGCGGGGGAAAATATCAAAAATTAATTATTTAAGCTTTTGGGGGAACTTTGAAAAATAGCATTTATATTATTAGTCAACTAATCACAATTTAAATCAGATAATTGTCTATGTTTTCTTGATAATATTGTCAGATTCATTATTTAGAAATGTTGAATACATTCATTATTTAGAATTGTTCAGTTGAATACATGCAATGTGCAAGGAAAACAGTTCACGAATAAAGTTTGAAAGATCCCATATTTGTGCAACGTAGATGTGGATATGAGAAAACATTTACATCCTGTAAGAATAATTTAGTCCACGTGAATAAGTAAGAATGAAGAAATGCGTACCAAACTGAGCAAAATATTCTAATCTGTTTTCAAAACGCGTCCTTCCACATTGAGTTATATTTCACCTTAATGGTATAAAAGGTGGTAAAAGTGGTAAATGTGTTATCCTCTGAGTTTTGTAGTCAACTTTCATCCATCTTCCTAAGCATCAGCAGTAATTACATAATCTCAAAGAAGAGTTTAAAGACATTGCAAGGAATAAAAAATATATGACAATGAAATTGGGAATTATTCAGGTTCTAATCTCATTTACGCACTACGAAATACAACGCCTATTTGAAACTGAAATAAATACTAATTTTCTTTCCCTTTTAAAATTTGTCGAGCTACTGAAAAATGAATAAATATAAATAATCTGAAGTGCTGAAATTCTATATGAATCTATTGTATGTGAAAGATTTGATAGCGTGATTCCAAAGAAAACTTCAAGCTTTCTTTGAAAGACCCGATGACCTTAGTGAAATAAAACTAATCGTAAAGTTGTCTTTTCCAAATGAAATAAGATGATAAATGTTATAAAATCTTTTTGCTTGAAAGGATGATTAACGGGCCTTTGTATCTGAATGTTATAGATATTTTCGCACTGATGAATGATTTTTCCTTCATATACCTTTCCAATCCTCATGTACTATTTTCCAGAAGAATTTGGTATTTTTTCTTCACCCTTTACAAATCTCTAACAGATGCTGTAACATACAAGTAATAAACTTTACATGACAGAAAATTTCCCACTGAAATTGCTTCCTTGAAAAATCTAAAAATATTTATAATAACTTTAGATTCTATTTTCTGTTAAATTAGAAGTGGGTGGTAAACTCGTATAATAAAAATATAATTTATTTTTTAATTGCCAGCAGAAACATTTTAAAATGAAATCATAAATTATGCTTCTTCAGTAACATTAAGAAATGAGAAAATGAAACTAGGGCAAACACGTCTTTTCTGGTATATAACACGAAATAAATATAAATTTGCTTGAAGGACTTTTTATGCTATTGACACAAATTACCAAAGTGATACTTTGGCATACTTTCTGTCTCATTTTATAATAAATTCAGGGGAAACAGGAATAGAAAAATTTGCTTTGAAATTTTAAATAAAACAAGATTAAAATAATGAAATTCCCTCAAATCGAGTTGCAGTTAAAAGGAAAATTTAGAAGTACGTATTACATGAGAAACAAATACGAAATTCCTAATTTTTCTCTCCTTTAAATTTAATTTGTATGGAAAGAGATTTTGTAACCATCTTTGAGAGAAGCAAATATGTTTCCAAAGTTCATTTTATCTATTTGAAACACTGAAATTTGATGCAATTTTTTTCTGGATATTGTAAAATTTTTCTCTCACTCACCTTTTAAAATCTTCATATGAATGCTATTAAACTGTAATATGAGTAAAGCATAAAAATAATACAAAGACTTTACTTATAGTTCAACAGTATTTAAACAGTACTAACGACTGATGTACAAAGTAAAAATAATGACTGTTGTACTAAGTAAAAATAAAGACCAATAATTCAAGGATAATTAAAAATTTATACCATATCTTTCTCCTCATTACTTTAACATTAATTGTAAACTGACAATGGCAAATGCAATCTGTATTCTGTAATGAGGTACTAAAAACTCCGTAACATAATATATTAATTATCTAAATAAATTAGGGAATAGCAAACTTTGAATACATACAGTAACCTAAACTTAAATGAACAGGATTTCTGTAAATATGAATAAAAATTCTTCATATTCATGAATGTATACAGTATATGAGACAGTCTTTATATATAAAAAAATCTACAGATTTTCACGCACACTTACACATGTACTTAAACATATATGTGTATATTGTACTTTGGGTCCTTTCCTTTAGGTGGGACTTACACGGGTAATTTTATGAAAAATAGATGTCTTCATAACTTCTCTATATTTCTTATCCTATTTGAAATATTTCATTGTTTACGTACGTGATGGAAAAATCTATCAGACACTACTTCTCTTTGTAATGTATTAAAAGGAGCCATATTTTGTGCATAATGACATTCTGCTTAAATCTGAGTCATATGCAGCTCCATTTAGTGAATAATGACATCACTGAACTGTAAGGTCCATTAAAGGGCTTCAGTGCAATGCACGTACGAACCGTTCTTTAAATATTCCTAGTAAATTTGTTGCAGTTCATTTAACATCAGCCTATGTCAGATGGACAGCCTCTTCTTCCGTATGTCCGGGAACTCCATGCAGAGATCAGAGTCTGGTTTGAGGGATTCAAAGACTTCGTCCCTTGTGTTGGTAGGACTCATGATATTGAGCGGCATGCCATGGGGGGACCTGCTGAGGGAGCGGCTACGAAGAGCGTAAGGGGAGTCCAGATTCATCTCTCTCCTCCTCCGTACCGGACAGCACGCGTGACACGTGCACAGTGACCCGTCATCGGTGGAATCGGAGTCATCTGGACCCAGTCCAGAGATTATGCTTCCATTCGCGGTGATGACGTCACCTTCTAATCGAACAGCTTCTTGGAGAGCACTCTGTGCCTCGGCCTCGTCCCGTCGCTCATCCTCCGTGTTCATCGTTAGGAATCGCAGCACCAGCAAGTTCATTCCGGCAGATACCACAGAGAGGCCGAAAAGGATAAACACCAAACTGAAGGCCACATACTCAGGTTTGCTCTGCAAGGCACTTTCTTTCTGAAGAGCGACGTAATCGCCAAACCCTGAAAAGGACGGTAAAGGATATTTCATGTAAAACTCATTTAAAAACTGGGTGTCAGTATACAGACAACTGATAACATTTTTCAACTCTTAGTGAGAAATACAACACTTCATTAACTTAAATGATGCTTATTTTAATACAGGAATCATTTTAACGTGTTGACATAAAAATCTACTTACAGATCATAGACGCAATTACTACACCAGGGAGTTACTTACAAAACAACTCTATTTAAGTCTATGTAAGAAGTGAACAGATATCTACAGGAAAGTGAAATTTAAAGATTATTTAAAGATGTATTTTATGATGTAGCTCTATCATTTTCTTACAAACACTTAAAGAGAGTTGTTTTGTCAACTTCTTATCATGTAAATTAAATTCTCCCCTGAAAGGAATAAGGATATATATCCCAACGAAAGTATGAATGTAAATTTGCAAAAAATAATCTGGTATGAAAAGTCGTAATCATATTTTTTTCTACTACTAGCCGCTGCGCGACCAGCGTGGTCGCTTTTATATTTTCTTTTGCTTTTATATTTTCTTTTTATATTTTCTTTTGCGAAACAACGCAACTGAAAGTAACATATACCATTACCTGTTACCATTACCTGGCATCATAAATATACGTTGTGAAGGGGTATTCTTCCTAAGGCTGATTCTAGACCATCGTGATCAAAAAATGTGAATTTCTATTACCTCAGAACAGAGTTAAAGATAAGACTGAGAAACCCAACATCAATGATTTTATAAATTACATTCCTCTTTGTATGTACTATTTTTCAAAATTAAGATATCTATACTTTATCATTACAATAAATAAGAAATTGTTGAGGAAAAATTTAAAATATAGTACTGATTACATCACTCTCTGTTTGTATTACTGTTCACAATTCAGATATCTACACTTAATCATATTAAATAATAAATTGTTGGGAAAATTTCTTCACTTATAAAATGGAGCAAAAAATCAGCAATATTTCAAAATTAAGATATCTACACTTTATCGTTGCAACAAATAAGAAATTGTTGGGGAAAAATTTAAAATATAGTGTTGATTACATCACTCTCTGTATGTATTACTGTTCACAATTCATATATCTACACTTAATCATATCAAATAATAAATTGTTGAGAAATTTTCTTCACTTAAAAAATGGAGTAAAAATTCAGCAAGTACCGAATAAAGTGTAGAAAATTAACTATTACTGGTTGTTGATTGCTATGCTGGTGACGGTTAAGCCTAACCTCGCGATCATTTATGGTCTCTCTTTCACGCCTCTCTCTTAATGATTTATTTCTTCGCTTTCTTTCATGAGACTGTTTTCAATTTTCACTTGATAGTGCAGCGCGCTTTCGAACATTCCTGATTTCAGTGCGTAAATCTATGTTGACACGCAGTTGCAAATTGTGGACGGCCCCTAATGTTTACATCTGGTAGTGCCAGCCGTTGCCATTCAGAGTGTAGGAATATCATCGATTTTTGTGCCGCATACCTACGCGTTTTATGTATATAGATTCCTTTGAATTTTTTTAACTATAAAATATGTTTCACAAAAGTGAAAATATGCTATGATATATGAGAATTTTCTTGAATCCGTTTTATTTAATTGACGACTTTTTGCGCAACGTTGGCGACATGTCGGTAGAGTGGGAACAGTACAAAGAACAGTACAGAGGGTTCCGCTACTTACCTATGGTGGTGAGAGTGATGAAGCAGTAGTAGAAAGAGTCGAAATAGTCCCACCTCTCGTACTTGGAGAACGCAGCGGCTCCCGTCGTCATAACGATGGTCGAGAGGATAGAGATGAGGCAGATGAGGTTCGTCTCGGACACGTCTGTGTTTTGCATGCCGAGTCCGCGCTTTGCATTCTTCAACACGAAGGCGCCGAAGGTGTTGAGGCGCTCTCCAATGCTCTGGAAGACCACAAGCCCCAAGGGGATACCCGCCAGTGCGTAGAACATGCAGAAAGTTTTGCCTCCCCAGGTAGCTGGAGTAGAATGACCGTAACCTGTAACAAGGGAAGATGCATATACATTAGACAGGATCAAATTCTGCTTCATATACAAAATTTGAATATATATATATATATATATATATATATATATATATATATATATATAACAGTTCAGTAATGTTATATATATATATATAACATTACTGACTCACTCACTCACTCACTGACATACAACGCACAGACCAAACCGCTGGATCTAAAGGGCTGAAATTTTGCATGGCGATTCTTCTTATAGTGTAGGGGTGAACTAAGAGAGATTTTTGAAAAATTCTTCTAAGATCTTTTTTTTAAATTAAATTTTTAAGCTGTTTTTGTAACTTTTTTAAAGTTTGCATTTAAAATAATAACTTGAGGGTTATAAAATTTATATCACGAGAAAGATCATAAAAATTCCTTTCAAATGAAATCTTTTTCGAATCTTTACCTCTATTTTTTGATTTTTGGTGAATTTTTAAAGAATAATTTTTAGAATTTAATTTATTAAATGCCGATCACGTAATTTCTTTTCTGGTACTTTAAATAAATTTATCGTCCCTTGCATAACAACTAAATATACAAAAAAATATTTTTTCTTCCTAATGCGGCAGACGATTGGACAATATTTTATCTATAAAAATATCCCTCACGATTTTTTTATAAATATATATATTTTTTCTACATCAATTGTATATATTGATCGTCATATTTATTATAAATATATATATATATATATATATATATATTTTGCATTAACTGCATACATTGACCGTTGTATTTAATTTTAATGTACTCCGTAGCGAAGTGCGAGTTTTCAGCTAGTATATATATATATATATATATATATATATATATATAGTTTAAAAGCTCTAAATGGGATAAAATGACAGTCCTTCGAGCAATCTGGGAGAGGTATTACTCTTCAGAATACATTATATTATACTAGTTGGTACCCGTCAAAACATGACGGCTAGATAGTAAATAAATGTAATAATACACAAATTATACTCAACACACCATTGCCAAATTTTGAAAATCATAATAATGCGCAGAAACAAATTAATGTTTAAGCGGCCTCGTGCTTAGTGAGTATGTAAAGCCAGATTTAAAAATGTCACTGAGTATGCGCAGAAAGCAAATTTTTTATTGTAAATTATCGCTAATTGAACAGCGCGCAATAAACAAATTCCATCAGGTTTAATATTATATTTCACAAACATAATTATCATAAAATAAAAATGGCAGAGAGAGATCTAGAGAGACTCCTCGGCAATAAAACATTACACTGAGCACGCGCAGAAATAGTGAGTTTCTGAAGCCAGATTGAAACATACCACTGAGCATGCACAGAAGTCAAATTTTAGTTGTAAATTATAGTCCATTAATAGAAATACCAAATTTGACAAAACAACAAAAACCAAATTTGACAAATCTACTGATTACAATCTTTCGTTTAAGACGAAAATGAAGTAAATTGATGCAATAGTTTTCTCTCACGGACTGCCCAAAAAGTCGGCTTAGCAACTTAAATATATAGATAGTAAATGCAAAAATTACGTAGTACTGAAGAAAGTGAGCGAATATCTTTCGGCAGAAGAAGGCCTAATTATTGTGCTCTTCATACATGAAGACTAATGAACTAGTTGGGAGGTTGGTTGGTTACGAATGCTACGGTTATCTTTTCCTGCACAAAGGATAATTAGACAAGAAAAATTCAAGTAAAAAAAATTATGTAATCCGTGACCCTTAAACTCGTGGATTTTAATATTTAACTCCTGGCATTTCGTTCTTCAGCCATCGGGCTAAAAAATAGGTCGAAGTTATAGGTCGAAGACTAAATAATATGTTTAAATTACGAGTTTATATGTATATATATATATATACACACACACATATATATATATATATATATATATGTGTGGATTGGTACAAGATGTGCCTAAATCACTTTTCTCCAAGATGAATTTGTTTGCTTATGTCTCTTTTAAGAAAATATTTTTTTCAGTGTAAGAAGTACCCAAGTCTGTAAAATAAATTAGAGAAAACTTTTAAAGCATTGGACAGATTTAGGTACATTGAACATAAAACATCTTACATTGAAAATAATAATTTTTCAAAGAAACATAAGCAAACATAGTCATCTTGGAGAAAACTGAATTAAGCACTTCTTGTACCAAGCCATATATATATATATATATATATATATATATATATATATATATATATATATATATATATATATATATATATATATATATATATATATATATGTATATATATATATGTATATATATATGTAGGTATATATATATGTATATATATATGTATGTATATATATGTATGTATATATATATGTATATATATATGTATATATATATATATATATATATATCTATATATATATATGTATATATATATATATATATATATATATATATATATATATATATATATATATATATATATATATATATGTATATATATATATATATATATATATATATATATATATATATATATATATATATATATATGTATATATATATATATATGTATATGAATATATATATGTATATGTATGTATATGAATATATATATATATATATATATATAAATATATATATATGTATATATATATATATGTATATAAATATATATGTATATATATATATATATGTATATATATTTATATGTATATATGCATTTATATGTATATATATATATATATGTATATATATATGTATATATATATGTATATATGTATATATATATATATATATATATATATATATATATATATATATATATATATATATATATATATATATATATATATATATATATATATATATATATATATATATATATATATATATATATATATTTATGTGAATTTCATGGGCACTGTATACGTTATATGTCTTTAATTCCTCTTGAGTTGTTTTTCCTAGTTTGTTCATTTTACAGATAATACGAATCAGAAACACTCTTCTTTTAGTGTATTTGTAATCTTGGCACTACTGAAAAAATCGACTGCTTTTCCATACATGAACAAAATAAAATTAATTTAGATGGAAGCTTAGAAAAACCCCGTATTTAAAATTCTATACAATCTCCATTATGTGATGAATGACAAAAAGTACGATATTTAGGCAATTTCCTTAAGAAATTGCATCTGACTTGACTAAAGATACATGATTAATATTCCCTGAATAGCTCACATAAATCTAAACGAAGATAATCTTTTAATGTAATTAATCAATACAACAATCTCATAACCTAAAAGTCAGATCTTAAAAAAAAAGGAAGAAAGTACAAATTATTCAAAAACTCGGTTTGAGATATTAAACACGAGCAAATGAGTTTCTCTATTAAAGTCATTATTTATTCCCTCTGCTGAAGGCAGTGCTATATTACTTGTTTTCTTGAAACTTTCGGCAAACTTGAAAAAGGCAGATACGCAAATCTGTCAAAGTGATAACAATAGAACCTTAGTGTCAATAAATTGATAATTTATTAACCCAGAATAATAGAGCAAACGGAAAAATAATTTTTCTTTTATTTCGGTAATTCCGTGAATATTTATAATCAAAAATGCTCAAAGTATAACAATTTTTTTTTTACATCCGTGTTTTTTATCAGAGAGTTAATGATTTTCTAAGCAAAGAATTAAAGCAACCACACATTAAATAACTTCGGAAATCGTACAAGCTGCAAGAAAAGAATTTCCATTTTATTTCCTTTCTATATAAATGAAGTAGAAATGGTTATTCCAAAATCAAAGCACTTATAGAGAAAATGTGTTAACACTGCTATTTTTTAAAGCTAGTTTTTTTTTCTGTTTATAGTGTTAAACTTCAAACCTGATTATTGAATAAGCTGTTTTGCGTATTTTGTGCATCTATGCATACCAGTATTCGCTGTCGTAAAATATCTAAAAAATAATTTATATATGGCTGAATTACTTCATACTTACAGGTAAGAAATTTCTTTTAACTTGAAAAAGGAAAATAATCAAAACTGATTATATGTATTTGCTCTGATTGGAGGCTTGAAATCATTAAAAAAATATAATATCATAATAAAATGGAAGCCAGGGATAAGCATAAAACTGTGAAAATTTACTTGGGGAGAAATAAAATTATTTATAATGAAAAAAAAATTAAAATTCCACTTCCAACAGAATATTTCAAAGCTTTAGAAAATCAAAAATATTCCATTGAAAATACTCTTTCACAAATGTATGAAAAAAGGATTGTAAAACTTTCTAAAAGGGAGTTCGTACTACGAAATTAGGGTTATATTGGTATTGAGCATTTAAATGAAACTGAGACTAATTTAAATAAGTTGATATAGTTTTATATAAGTTATTGGTAATTTGCATAATCTTTTAAAATAGCAGAATTTAATTATTCCTGTTTAATTACACATGGAGCAATAAAAAGTTCATAATCATTTATGTTTTTGCATTTAATTAAACGTAAATGCCAGGCAGCAGCAAAGGAAAACTTCAAAAATATGAGATAAAGAATTCGTAACTCTTTTTTCACATGAACTGAATATAAAAGGTTCAAAACTTTGGTTACCGTGTAAATAAATGAAACTCGAAATAGATTTTGTTGTCTGTAAAAATTCCGCTTTAAATATATTTAATAATCGCCTCATCTAAATTTATAATGATGCCACAAGAAAATGATGTATTTAGAACAGAAAAAAATTACTTTATTTTCTTTATAAAGTTTATTTATTTAAAACAAATAACAATTTAACGTAAAATTCTTCAAATACATATATTTTTTTAGAGGAATTAATGAAATCATTTTATGTAATTTTTTGTGTAGTTAACTAAATATTTGCACAGTTATACGCTTAAAAGACTAACAATCTTTACTTGTGATAAATTCTAAAATTTCTATCAAATCATTGCGATCCCATATATATATATATATATATATATATATATATATATATATTTATTTATTTATTTATTTATTTATTTATTTATTTATTTATTTATTTTTTAGACAATAATTAGTTTAGTTTAATTAGACTCACTCAGTCATAAAATAAAATATGAACAAATACTCTGACTGATTCACTGGGGATAATTTAATTAGAGTTGCTATCCGTATCTGTTTTTTCCCCAATACTTTGGTATAATTTCAGAGAGACTCACTTAATTATTTAATTACTAAGGTATCTATAAAGCTATTTTATTGAAAAACTTTTTATCACAATATGACAAAAAGAGTAATTTCAAATAGGGAAAATAAGAAATGTGATTGTTATTGCAATTTAAGTAATGACAAAATATTTTTATTTTCCTAGCATAAGCATTATTAAAAGAATTCTAATGCTCCTTTCAAAATTTAATTTAACTTTGAAACCATTAACAAAAGACGCATATGATTAAAAGTGCAATTAAAATCAGAATATAAATTTAATTACTGAATATATAGGTTTCTAAATTAAAGCTTTATATGCAAAATATTCTTCAATTATTGTACAGTAAAAATAATTTGATAATTTTTCCTAAACTTTTGATTAAGTTTTGCGATAAATACTCTTCAGTTTCAATATAACGTTAATAAAGGTTTTAAAATTCACAAATTTTAATAAGAGATAAGTTATTCAGTTTCGTGAAAATTCAAAAATGTGTAGTTATTGAGTCTTTATTTTGTCAATCAATTTAGACAACTTTATTGTTTAGTTTAATAGAGTACATATAAAAACTAATATCAATTTACCTTTTACGCGTATTTACAACTTTTTATACGTAAATACTTAAAAAAATACTTAACAATGTGAGGTATTGAATCAAAATTACCCCCCTTTGGTTTAAATAAATCACCGTTTGAAGAAGAAGAAGCGCGAATGCAAATGAGCGGCACTGTTCTACTAGATGGGAAACCCTGTGGGTAGAAAACACACGCAACAGTCTGGCTGCAGACCCCACGAGGCGAGACCGGAGAGAGACGAGATATGAAGGAAAAAAAAAAGAAGAAATGAAGATCGCTTCTCCGTACAGCAGCCGGACACTATCGGACTCGTAGAAAGCGTTTTGAAGTGAGCTATCGTTCCAGCGATCTGGTGATAAAATGAAGACAGAAAGATTAAGGTAAATGTACCTATAATGGGCCATGTCCCTATAATGGGCCACCCTTTAGAAATGTTGAGAAATTAAGGGTCTAATGTTACCTTAGGCAGTGGAAGGGGTGAGGGTCATTGACTACTACCTGCGAGGATTCCTTAGCATTGGAATTCAGTTCATTCCTTTACTTTGTGCGAAGTGTAAGGTGTATTCTACTAGAGAGAAGAAAATTTGTGTTTGTTTTAACGTCTGCTTAAGAAATCTGTTAAGGTAAGTGAATTTTTCAAAATTTTTTATTTAAGTACTATAATGCCTGTTTATTGACTTAAATTATTATTCATTACGATAGTATGTATAATTCAAATTGTACAGTGATTAAATGACAAAAAACTCAGATTCCACTGTCAAAATAGCGTGGCCTATCATGGGATCAAGAATTGTTACACTATCCCTGTATTGGGCCAGCCCGTGTAATGGTAGAAATTATTTTTTCGGAAATGTCAATATTTGCAGCAACATACCAGCTGTGACAAGTAAAGCGGTACATCACCGGCAACATTAACCACAATTTTTAAGTAAATTTAATTTTAGATGTTTAGGTTAGTAAATTTATATTTCAGTTTTTATATATTTAGTGTAGTTGTACTGTAGTTATAAAATTAATAAACCAGTTTAAAAATATACATCATGTTTTTAGTTCCTTTTCTTTGCAATTTTATGATATTGTAGAATTGATTTTTGTTCCATAACTGATTAAATAGATGGCTCATTGATGTTGTGATGGGCGATATTGAGGGCCCATTATTGGGTACATCGAATAAAATAATGGCCCATTATAGGTGCATCAGGTTGGTTTTTATTTATGTATATATATTTTTTTTATGAATGCAGCCAGTGCGCTCCAATTGCTTCTACATATGTAAGACAGTTATTAAATTGGCAGGTAAAAGTTTGGACCAGGTTGCTTTATCTATAGCTGTGAAAATTCAGATTTACTTCAATTTTTCTCTTAATCGGCCCGTTACTGGTGCGTTTACCTTAGTGTGACGTATTTATAAGAAATGGCGTGGCTGAATTCTGGCAGGGTCTCAGTAATATAACTACCGGGATTAATACGCGTGATAAATTCCCCTTTGACTGCTAGTAATGAGTACGGACATTATGTAGTCTAATTGTTATTGTAATAAATAGAGCTTAATGTAGAAAACCTCGTCGCATCTCGTTAATGGTGAGTTCGTTATTTTAATATATACCTTACCGCAAACTAAGATAATGGAAACAGGGAACTTCAAAAAAATAAAACATATAAAATGTTTTTATTCGCACAGTTATGAATTTTATCGCATATTACTTTGATTATATTTATTTAATATAATTGTATTTTATGTAAATATTAACATGTAGTCAACAATAAACATTTATAAAAAATGCTTTACATTTATCTAAAATTATATTAGGAACGAAGGATACAATGGTGCAATGAATCTATTTACTGTGCAAATAGATTGATTTATGCATTTGATTAGAGATACAAATTTATCTATCCCTTGTTTTTATGTAACAGTACTTATTTTCAACTTTGTTTAATACATATATAATATTTATTATGATAGTATTTTAAATCTTTTATTACATTACAAAATCATGTATGTTTGTACATTTGTTTCGTACAATCTTTGATGATTTGTACTCTTTAACTTTATGCAAAACAAATTAAATCGATTGTAAAAGTTTATTTTATTTTAAAATTTTTAATTTTATAGCTAAGGTGAAGACATTATATATGGACGTTTGGATTTACAGGTGAACGAAGAAACACATTTAGCTTCCCAGGCGTTGTCAGGAAGTTTTATTTTAAATTAGTTTTTAGTACAATAAATGTTTCCTTTTGCACAGAATGTCGGTGGGACAATTTCTTATTTTGTTTTTTTAAAGAAGCTTAATTATTCACCAGGATTATTGCAATATGAATCATATTTATTCGTTTCCAGTTATCTTGCATGACCATTTTTTTTCTTTCAGAGGGTAGGATATAAACCACAAACCTCTCTATTTCGGATGAAAATTTTACCATTTTAGCTATCTTCCAAAATAAGCAATTTTAACTCTGCATTACCTTACTCAAAACGTCTCGAAGAAATCATTGTACCGACTAAAATTTCCGAATCCATAAGTGCCTGTCATAATTTAAATCTCATCTCTCCTGAAGTGGTTACAATCACTTATAGCAGAACTCTTACGTAAGTTTCATGCTGCGTATTAGAAATCATGAATGAGATGAACGTTGTATGACGATCCGAACACATAATGACGAAAATTCTTCATCTATTCGATAGAGTAGTTATGTTTCAGTCAGACAGACATTCACAAATCCACTAAGTATATCAGGTAGAGGATTAAAGTTGATATCACTTGCAGTTGCATTTAATGCTCTAAACGCGTTATGAAGGGTTCCTTTGCATGACTGAAAGACACGTCGCCACACTAATAATTATTGTAGATATAAGAAGATATTTCGTTCAATTTATTCACTCTGTTGAAGTATATAAGGATACTACTTAAGTAATTCAAGAATCAAAACAAACTGGCAGTTGATGAGTATTAATTGATGACATATATCTGACAGTATATATGAATAAAATTCACAAAACAATCAACAACGTAAACAGTATTTTATTTTCTTCAACATCTTAAAGACTTTTTCAATAAGCAAAAATAGTTATAGGTTGTGATCCTTAAAAAAATTATTGATATATCATAGATGATTGAATGGTGATTAAATGGTCACAGTATTTGATTTCTTCAGAGAAAGACTCAATCAGTGGTTATGAAATAAATTTTAGCATCTTATCCTGAGCACTATCCTAGAATGTTTTCAATGTGCACGATTTTGCTTTGATCGTTTGTCATTTCGAGGACTAACTTCAGTCTAAATGTTACGCTCACCATTTATTCCTCTGAACTCTCGTATATTAGCATCAAAAGTTACGATATTATTGTCACATATACTTCTTGTTCAAAGAAATAGATATCTAAATGTAGGTACAAATTTTATAAAATTTTAAATTTGTGTATATATCACTAGAACCGCGGAGCGGGTCAATTTGACCCAAAACGATGTTTAATTTATCACCACGCGAAAAGTATCGATTGAAAAAAAATTCCTTTTATGACTTTTAATATTTTAAGGTGAACAACAATTTACCAAATTTAAAAATTCGTAACATAAATAATTTTCCGATTATTAACACTTATACCTAGAACAGCGGAGCGGGTCAATTTGACCCGTAAGAAATGTTATTGCACAAATGACGAAAAACAGATGCATTTTCTCGAACTGTAACTGTAAAATACTTCTATCCCACCCTAGAATTCTTTAAATGGACTGTACCAGAAGGGGGAATAGTGAAGGCTTTGAAGTCAAGGTCATATTAGGTTTGAAGCACGAACTACATTCGAATGCAGTGAAAAATTACTGCGAATATTTGGAAGACTTTTTGAATTTGATTTTATTCTGCAATTAGTATATGTATAAAAACTATGTCACGACGCCGTAATCTTGTTGTTCAGGAAGCTTTGGAATATTTAAAACAATTATCTGAAACGGATTCAGAAGGTTCGAAAAAAGAAGGTTTCTCAAAATTCGAATTTTGAGTACTGAGGATGAATACCTACCTGCTAATGAAGAAAATTTGGATTCGGATGCAGAAAATGAAAGTGAAGATACTCTGGAAATGCTCTAACAATCGCTGGTCCTTCTCATCGCAATACTGATGATAATTTATCTGATAAAAAATAAAAATAAGACATTCCAAGAAAAGATACACACACGCAAAGAAATTTGAAAAAGAAATCGACAATAACATTCAAATTTGGAAATACTGCAGATGGCAAAGATGGGACAATTTGGAATGTTGCTCAATTAGGAACAGACGATAGAGGAAGAAAATCAAAGTGTAATATTTTGAAAGAAGTTGGGGGTCCAACACCACATGCTAAACGCAATGTTATCGACAACAGTCCTTCAAGTGCTTGGATACTTTTTATAAATGAAGGAAACACATAAAGAAATGTACTGAAGATGAAGCTCATCAGCAGATTCAGGAAGGAGAATGGAATATAACATTAGAAGAAGTAAATGCTTTTATATAAATTTTATATGCACGTGCTATATATTGTGCAAAAGGACTTGAACTGGATAACTTGTGGTCAAAGGACTGAGGACCACTATTTTTCCAAAATACAATGTTAAGAGACCAATTTCATGAAATAATGGGATTTTTACGCTTCGACATAAAATCAACAAGATCAAAGCGTCTAGAGACAGACAAATTTGTCCTTATTTCGGATATCTGGAATCGTTTCAGGGAAAATTGCAAGACTAACTATACACCAGGTCCTAATGTAACTGCAGATGAACAGTTATTTCCTACAAAAGGTAGGTGTAGGTTTGTTCAATACATGCGAAACAAACCAGATAACTGTGGAATCAAGTTCTGGTTGGCTGCAGATTTGACTCAAAATATCTAATAAATGGATTCCCGTATCTTGGAAAAGATAACCAAAGTCCATCCAACGTTTCTCTTTCTGAACATGTAGTGATGCGACTAATAAATCCATATGAGAACACAGGCAGAAATGTCACTACGAACAACTTTTTCACAACAATGAAGCTTGCAGAGGCATTGAAATCCAAAAACACCAGACTTGTAGGAACTGTAAAACGCCCAAGAAGAGAAATATTAGTCTCTGTAAAAATGTTAAAATCCACATTGTATTCGACTACGGTACTAACCCATAAAGTCATGAGTCTAACTGTTTATCAAGGTAAAGAAGATGAAAACGTTTTGTTGCTAAGTTGTCTCCATCCAAACGTAGAAATTGCAGATAACCCCAAAAAACTACCTGATACAATCGCTTTCTACAACGCAACTAATTACGGTGTGGACGTTATTGAACGAATGGCAAGGAAATATACAGTCAGGTCTGCTTCACGTAGGTGGCCAGTGCAGGGTTTTTTTGTAATATTTTGGACCTTGCTGCAATCAATGCCTGGGTTTTATATAAAGCTGTAACTGGAAAATCTATTAGTAGACGGCAATTCATTCAAGACTTGGTTGAAGAATTGCGAGAAAAGTTTGTTCTCTTCCGACATAAAAAGGTGGCAAAAAGAGCATGTGAAGCAACCAATGAAAAATACGGACAACCACAAATTAAGCGTAAGAGTTCGATGCCACATTTCAAAATGTGAAAATAAAACTCTAGATATCTGTTCAAAATGTAAAGCACCTATCTGTGGAAAATGTACAAAACTTATTACTCAGTTTTGTACAAAATGCGTACAGTAAATTGGATTTTATAATCTGTAAAACTAAGTACTGATAAAATTTTTAATTTTTAATTTTTTTAAAATTATGTCTAAACATATCGAAAAGAGATACTCTGTTTTTAAATTGAAATTAGGAAATATATGTCATATTTTGTTAAAGAGACATGTTATTATACTCAAGGACATAAAATTTTAAATAATACAATTTTGTAAAACTTAAGTTAATTTCTCTTGATTTATATAATTTATTTAATGTAAATTCTGAGAAATATTGATTATTATTTAAAAAATAAAATGATTTAGTTAAATAAATTTAGCGCTTGTGCATATTTTATAAGTTTACAATCTAGGGTCAAAATGACCTGCTCCGCAGTTCTAGGTATATCAAAAGTCCCGCGGTTCTAGTGATATACTACCCACATAGTTATGTTTCAATAGGAAAACAGACGTAAAAAAGCATGTTTTACATTTCCCGTTCCTGTCACTTTAAAAATACCTATATTTCGAAGTATATATAGTCCATAATAATGAAAGAAACAACTACTTTGTGTAGGCAGATATGTGATAATTGAAAATCATTATATACCTGCCAGTTAAAAAAATCCTTATGTTATATCCTTTGGCACTTTTGGCTTGCCTCTTAGATGAAAAGTAATCGAAGAGCTTTAATTATTTGTCTTCATTTTATCCATAGATACAATGACGATTATAACTTAGTTATAACCGCCATTGTAAAGTCTTTGTATAAAATTCTCAACTAATCTATATGATTTTATTAACATCTTTATCACTTTATTTGTTCATTATCTACAATAATTAAAAGGAGAGATGCTTTGCATACTTATTAATTCGCCAGCTTATGCATGCAACGAAATTTGAACTAAATACCATTTCGCATGACACCATGGAATGAGATAAAATGAAAGCATATAGCAACGAAATAACGCTGTTGATGATTTCATTTTAGGAATCTCGGTATTATCACTATGAAATCCTTCCTCTGAAATGAATTCATTAAACATTGCAAATTAAAAGCATGTGAGTTTAATATTCGTTGGGACGAAATTTGTTTTGAAAAGATAAATTTGTTTTGGATCTATAATTATAATATTAATTATTCTTGAAGTCTACAGGAATGTACATATCTGCTGTTTAAATGCTTGTAATATATGCATAAGCAAAAGGTAAATGCTAAATGCTAATTGCAAATGTTATAAGATATATTTATACGTCATAATTTACAACAAAGAAATTTATAATAGAAATGCATTTGAAAACTACAAAAATATGATACATACTGCGATAAAAGACTGTGTTGAAGGGGGTTATTCTTTTGTTTCTTATTTTATATACGGATTATTCATTTCATTTTCCTGTTTTTATATTTTAATCTGCTTTTATGAAACAGACCCTTCTGCAAAGGATATAAACTTCGAATAACTCTACAATTAACCCTACTATGACACTCATAATATTTTACCAGAAAAATCAGTTGCGTTGCTCATAAACACAGTTATAATCTCATGTATACGTAAATTTGTACCGAAGTAAAATTAGGTTCATTCGAAAATACCATCAAGCTTAAGATCTTTTGTCCGATTCCAAGACCAACATGTTGTTTCAGTGTGAAAGCAAAAATATCAGATAGCATCTGTATAAAGTAGAGTCGAAATGCATTTATAGTTTGTAAACCAATTTACACATATACCATATATTGCTTGATATAGATAAGTCAGCCATTTTGTCTTAGTATTGAAGAAAACGTTTTCTCTACATCTCTCCTATGACTATTTTGCTTGTCTCTAAACCTCTTGGTGTTTATTTTTATATCTTAAGGCCGGGAGATGAACATCATTGGGAGCTTTCCATGGGGCAATGTTATTTACCAATGAATATTTTATCATTTAATTTTTTTCGAGATGTAAATATAAAAACTGCTGAATTAATTTTAAGAGTAATTTTATTGAACACTCTAGGGTACTGCACAAGATCAGTATGTACAGTCTTCAAAATAGTCGATGCCACCTTGAATACTCATATTCAGTTGCTGAACTTAAATACCTTACAGTAGCACCATTTGTAATGTTCATCGGAATATCTTCTTACAACTTGTTACAATCCTCTGTAAACCCACATTCTTTACAAACCACGAAGACTTTAGTTAGTACAAATAGAGAAAAAGGAAAAATGTATTCTGAGCCGAGATCTCGGCTGCAAGGATAAAGGAGTATGCAACTGACACCAAAAGCATGTCTGTCCTCTTCGAAAAATACAGCTGTTCAAAAGAAGTTAGTTTCAACTCTCAACGCTTGATGCTCGGGAGTTAGCACAATTGGAGTCGCCACGAATCCTAATATCATAAACAAGGCTCATTTTCAAGTGATGATAAATAACTATATAGAACTTTCAATTGAGATACCTACTGTCTTATTTTTATTATCTACTGTTCTACGGCGACCTTTCCAGTTCATCCTAGAGTTATATTATTGATTACACCCGTCAAAGTATGGAATTATACCTGTATGAAATATTATTTTTTTAAAGTTTTGGTAAAAGACCGATTACAGTTCTATCATGGTCGTTTGGCATCAGCATATCGAATATTGGTATTCTGAGCACCATTACCATCCACTTGATCAGGTATCAAATCTCGGTATGTTTGTTTGCCAATACAGAGCACTTTTCAATGAAGACATTCGCTCATAATCCGCAAGAATCAGTGGGTGCTTTCTATGGGACAGGAACCATGGGACATGGAGTATAAGTGAATAAACACCACACCCTGGTGCCCTTTCAATTTTGACCTTCAATTTTACCGAGCACACCTAAAGGTGACATGCTGGGGTTCTCACCTTCTCGGTAGTGTTTATAAGGTTATTATAAGGTAATTCGGTAATTATAAGGTTGTAAGGTATACATAAGATTCGATTCACAAGAATCGAACTTTTAAGTAAATAAATTAAAGAAGCTGTTTGAGGTATGCTAAATTCGGCATACGCGCTTGGTATAAATACCATGCAGCTTGATTTAAGAAAAACATTTGATAGATAAGCGAGTTAAGGGAGCTACAAGGTAAGCAGCTCCAAGTGTTAACCGTCGCTTGTGCTTAGGGGGCCCAAAGTTTAGGTGGCAGAACTGCTGGTTGACTTACTGTTCGTGAGTATTGAAAAATATATTGTAATTGAAAGCTGTATTTATATATCAGTACAAGTAGTACGTATTCTCATTGTTGAAAGCAAAATCTATATGTGCAAACATTTAAAATAAACATTGTTTCATGTATAAACTGTGTTTGTATCAAATTCAAGTAAAGTGCCCCTAAAGAAATCTATACTGGCGCCCGAAAGTTTATATATACCCTGGTTGTTCTCGTTACATTTATAACGAACAACATAATTGAAGTTAAACTGTGTACTGTGTACTTATATTGATAAAATTGCTGCAAGTACTTATATACTATTTGAAAATGAGTGTTGTAGAACAAAACGCTGCTGGAAATTTTCCTCGGGTAATTATGGTTCAGCAAATTGCGCCGTTCGAAGCCACCTTCAATGGTGGCCCCTCAAGCCAATTCCTAAAGAAAATTGAGCATTACTTTCAGCAACAATGCACCCCAGAGGGGGAGAAACTTAAAATTGCTCTAGCTGCTTTAAGAGGTAGTGCATATCAGTGGTACACGGGTATGCAAAGCAGTAATCTGATTTTTGACTATTTGTCATTCAAGCAAGTTTCTTAGCGTTATTCCAAAGATCTTTAATCAAAGTCAAATTGAAGAGGAAATTTATTTGCTAAGGCAACGTGAAGGTCGTCTGCATTAGATTTTGCTATGGAAAAGATTTCTAAGTGTGAGGAATATTTAGAAGGGGTGACGGAAACGGTAATCTTAAAAATAGTTATCCAACGTTTGAATACAAGTGTTCAAGATTTTTTGGACAGTCAAAATATTACAAGCAAGGTTACCCTCCTTCAAGCTTTGTCTAAACATGACAATAGGCATTTCTTCGCTACCCCTTACCCTCACTCAGGTACGAGAAGTTCTATCCCCCCCGCCAAACCAGTATCGCAGGCGAAATAATAGAAGCTCACGGCGTTACAATGAAATTAGTGCACTTAAAGTAAATAATATGCAAGAACCTTCCGTGCACTGGCAAGTTGTTTCACATGATATGGTTCAACCTGTTGAAACTGTGTGGTCAAATTTATTAACTTGTCCGAGCAGTAATCATTATTTTGAGAATAGTGAAAGTCGGGGTATTTTTGTGGCGTATAAAGAAAGTGAGCCTAGCTGGAATAATGCGGTAATTCCAGTGCAAATTTCTGAAAATAGTGCCTATACTAATGCTAGTGGTTTAGAAAATAAATCTTCTGATACTTGTATTAATATTATACCTGATATTTTAGATGATATTCACACATCTGTTAATGAAGGAAATTTAGTACATGACGAAGTATGTGTTACGGAAGTTAGGGACAACTTATTAATTGACGACAGTAAAAATGCTTTAAACGATAGTAGGAACTCGCTAAGTAATGAGGATATTATTTCAAGTTCCCAGCCGAATGAGGACGCTGTAGACCAGGTTGATAGTATGGTCTTAAATAAAGTGCATGAAAACCAGACTGAGAATCAGGTAGGAAATTTGACACACAGTTATTTCGTAAGTAGTTTAGCTGATGCTTCGGAAGTTGTAAACGAAATTAGCATTAAAACGCACGAATATGAAAAGCTTAATCTTCCTAAAAGTGAAGCAGTTTTAAAGAATTTAAATGATAACGATTCTGATGTCGCAAGTTTCAAAGAGACTTTTTCGTCAAAAGAGGATAAAACTAAGGTTAAGAGTGATAAATAAACGAGAAAAAACGCCTTCAGGTTCCAGCATTAAAACTTCTAATACTGAAGTAATTAAGTCGCAAACAATAGGTCGTATAAACACAAATACGAAAAACAGAGTCAGTTTGTTGAAAAACATGAAACAAGCGGCGAACCAAATTGTAAACATATCATAATTTGCGAGATAAAGCCAGTAACTGAACACATTGGTGCGGCGTATAAATTTGAAAAATAGAATCTGCCTTAAAATATAATGCCTATACTCTCAAAAGTACGCAAAAAGATAAAGTGTGTACTGATAAACCTCCATCAAAGGATGAACGTAGTACAAATAAGGTACACAAGGTTATCAAAAGGAAGAATTACAATTCTAAAGTTCCTTTGCATAAGTACAGGAAGCGGAAGATATCAGCCGCCCAGCAAGGTTGGCCTCCTCCCAAGAGACCTCCTATCCATTGTCAAGCCGGATCAGCGCAACAGGACCAACGCCCTGCTGCAGGAAGGATGCCCACATGGTCTACGAATCCCTTTACTAGGACTGCGACCATCAAGAGAGGTTCCACGGAATGGACAGACTGGTGCAACAAAGTTGCTGCCTTAATGAACAAGTCTTGTATACATTCTCTTATTTTATCCCACCCCCTTCAATAAAATCGAACCAAACTGGTTTGAAATTCCCCATTGTATATACTGTGTAAACATTTTGAGGGGAAGGGGTGAGCCACTGAAAAAAAAGGCATACTGTTGTTTTATAAATTTTTGAAGGGGACATGTAGTGAATAGAAAAAAATACATACTGCATAACATAATAATTAACTAACTAATGTACTAATTTCACAAAACATAACACATGTGCATTATGAATTGTGGGAGAGCAGCTACAAACAGTCAAGAAATGTCATGCTGTGCAAGTGTGTTGACACTTTTAACTAAAATAGATTTTCTAGGGCGCAGTTGGCCAGCCCAGTATCCGCAACTCTGCAAATCCACTGTTTGATGGTGTCACCTGGACCCTTCGGGGTTAGTTTTGTAAAATGGGAGTGGCATTTTTCCCCCACACAACGTGTGGAAGGTTTTTTTGGCTTTGCCACCCATTATGTAAAAAGTCAGACCAGCACGCGTATTAAATTAGTTAACTGAAGCCGTTCAGACCTCAGTTACCTAATTTTTTTTTCAAGGGAGGCCAATGTAAGGTAATTCACAATAATCGAACTTTTAAGTAAATAAATTAAAGAAGCTGCTAGAGATATGCTAATTTCGGCATACGCGCTTGGTATAAATACTATGCAGCTTGATTAAAGAAAAAAGTTGATAGATAATCGAGTTAAGGGAGCTACGAGGTAAGCAGCTCCAGGTGTTAACCGGCGCTTGTGCTTAGGGGGCCCAAAGTTTAGGTCGCAGAACTGCTGGTTGACTTACTGTTCATGAGTATTGAAAAATATATTGTTCTTGAAAGCTGTATTTATATATCCGTACAAGTAGTACGTATGCTCATTGTTGAAAAGCAAAATCTATATGTGCAAACATTTAAAATAAACATTGTTTCATGTATAAACTGTGTTTGTATACAATTCATTTAGAGTGCCACTTCAAATTATATACACCCAAGTGTGGGTAGAAGTAGCCAATTCTCTATAAGGTTAAATGATAGATTAAAGTTTGGACTCACCATTGTTATGAGCCTTGCCCCAAAACATCAAAGAAGTGATACGTTTTAGGGATATGCCAATGGTGATACATCCAAACTGCATCATGAGTCCCAATAGTGAACAAATGATGCAGATATGTTTAAATGCAAAGATGTTTGGCGATAGAGTTACGGGTATAACGGCTGGAAAAGAAGGTCTCATATAAGAATCTTGCTAATACAAGAACTGTGCAGTGAAAAAATACAACCTCATCATGTACTACTTGTTGCCATGTATTTGTTAGATTTTTTTCTCAAGGCAAAAGGGGTAATATTTATTTTTTACATACAGTCTCATGTCATGGTACCCCTGTTTCTTTTCTTTGGGGTAAAACGTCTTTAAGATTAAACGATGCTTACTTTACAGAGAACAAATTTCCTTGTACTCCAATTTGTATAAATATTTAAACAAAAGCTGTCGATTAATATTCACAATAGATAAGTATTATCAACAAAATTCACAAATGAAATCTTTTTAGAACTGCCTTCAATCTTGCATTGTTAGATGCTTCGATTACGACACAAATGTTCTTGGGTTTAATTCGTATCCCAAAAGGAAAATCCGAGGCAAGCTGAGATAAATAATGTATTATTTTATTCCCTAGGTACAATACAACTGTGACGCACGCAATCATTTAACTCTTTTATCGGGCATCGTAGGCGTCATTTAACATAATGCAGATGGTATATTCTTTCTGTATTTATTTCGTTTCTCTCTCAAAATAATTCTATACGTACCTTTTCTATACAAATATTTTAAACCAGAAATTGAGAAATTAACCAAATACTTTGAATTATGAGAATTGATTGAGTAATTTCGAGAACTGGGAGGCGAATGCCTGGAAGAATAGTGATTCCTAGGTGAACAAATAAATTGAGTGAAGACATATATCTGAAGTGTGATTAAAATTATCTATAAATTGAAGCAAAACCGTGTTTAAATTTTTGTTCGAAAAGGATTTAAAGAATGAGATAAGTTCTGCTACCGATAATGTGTATAGACTTAACTCTTTTAGTTAATGTGAAAACTGCTAGCTTTGTGAGTTACCAGAAATCGAAATGCCTGCTACGTTTCAAAATTATTTTAAAATAAGGGCCAGTTAAGACCTACGAGTATGTACAGTCGAACCCCATTATAACGAACTTCAAGTGACCAAAGGTTTTGTTCGCTATATGCGAACCGTTAAGAAAAAGTAACAGTTCACAAAATGCATAACTGATTAATTGCCATGTGTATTCAATAACGATGTTTTAAAAAACTGATAAAATCTATTAAAAATGATCATTAACGAATTAAACTGACTAAAATCGATTACATTAAACTTACCCAATACTAATTAAATTAACTAAAAATGAAGTCATATGGAAGTAAATTCATTTTGCCTTTAATTGTTGCTCACTGATTTGATACAGAAATAATCAATAATCTTCTGCTGACGTGATTTCCATTTCAAAAAACATTTTATGAATTTCTTTGTCCAATACTTCAAATGACTCTAACACTCTTTCTTTCACTGTTTGTGTAGACAAAAACTTATTAATCACACGCACCCTTACTGTGGCATCTGAGACGTTGGGGATTTCGTCATTTATGTGGTCATACGATTGTTAGAAGTCGAAAAAGTATAAAAAGTGTGTCACTTTCGACATTCTATATCTTGATAAGTATAAGATTTAAAATCATAATTTTTTTTGTGTTAATAGAACAATGTTTGATTTATGAATATATACCTGTTTCTTCTTTGATAGTTAAAAATAATTTGTGTTAGATAGTCACAAATAATAAGCAGTTTTCTTTGGATAAAAGTGATATCAAAGCTAACGCACATAAATACTCCAAAAAAAATTGAGTTTAAGACAAAATTTAAGCTTTTAACTTATACTACAGAAACTTAAGTTTAACTTGAACCTAAATTTGTATATATTTAAGGTATATTTCTATTTTTACCATGAAACTTAAAATAGTGCATTTTTTTCTTAATATATTAAAATTTATCTATGCATGAAAAATGCATTCTCTAGAGATCTGTAAACAAATTTAGGTTCAGTTTCAAGCAATTGATAATATGTACCATCTGGGAAAATTTCATGCAAAAATATGAAATAGTTCTAGAGATAACACGTGCGTTATGTTAAAAAAACACATTTTGAGATAAATCCCTGTGAAGTATTGCCCTTTAAATCTGTTTACAGTAAACAGCTGACACGTTTTTATTCATAACTTCCGTAATTATGAGATTTTTTTCAAGCGGATTGTCTTAAAATACTCACAAAAGGTTAGCCTTACATGTGCATTTTTTTCAAAGAATCGATTTTTCTTTATGGTTTAATAGTCGTATGACCCCTTATGTGCGCCTCTTCATCAGCATCAGATGCAGAATCTTCGATTTCAGAATGATTCATTTTAATTTCTTCCCCAATATTTTCATCAGTCGGATTTTCACATGTAATGACTTCATCCTCACATGTTTCGAGCAATTGCCTGTCACAATCTGAGAATGATGAAATTTTGTTCTTTTCTATCCACATCGCGATATGTAAGGCTTCATCATCTTCTTCAACATTCTTTGCTTTTTAAACATTCATTGTATTTTCAACGCTCTTAAAAAGTTTTAAAGGAAAATTCAGCAGTCGACTGAAAAAAGGTTCGTTATAACCGATTCTTAATATTTCGGAGGTTCGCTATATAAGGGTACATTGGCATTAAATACAATAGGAAAACGGCGGGACTAAAATTTTTGTTCTTTATATACCGGGATCGCTATAATGGAGTTCGACTGTATCCTTCATCAAATTTAATTTAAAAACTACAGCACAAACTATATCCGACTGAAATAAAACAATATTCAATACTAAAAAGTGCTAACTAATATAATCAATACTGAAAAGTGCAATGAGAGTCCACTTCGTAAAACTGACTTTTAATAATCTAGTGTGAAAGATGCAAATTTCCTCAAAGTTTGATAGATGTAATAGCGTAAAACCTTACGAAAATAACTGAAATGAAAGTCATAATTTCCACAAAGACATTTTTAAATGAAAGATGAGAATAAAGAAAATATATGTTGATGAGTTAGCTTATCACTTCTTACAGGAATTCTGCGTCTGGCTAGTTTTCATGTCATACGATTCTTTTATTATTCGCTTGAAAAAATTGACCATATTCAAGCCAAACGAAAAGAAACTGCTTTTCGTAAAATAAAATAATAAAATATACGAAGTAAGATTCTGCCTGTCTTAAAAAAATAAACTTTCAGCGGATGCATTCTCCTTTCCTTTTCAGTTTTTTTTTTTTTTTTTTTTTTTGCTTTGTTTTCACGGAGAAATTCATCCTCTCAAAGCATTTAAAAGTATCAAAGTTAATGTTTTGAAAAAAATATATAGATCTGGGTATTTTTTAAAATGATGGGGGGAAACAGTTTTTTTATCCATTTTTTCCAGTTCTTTGCATTTCTTTGTTTTTCCTCATTAGAGAAACTAAATGAGATTCTTTTGTTTAAAATAAAGCTATGCATTAAATATAGTCATTTTCATGTGATGTCTTGTTTGTGTTAAAGTAAAAAGATAATATTCCTTACCCATGTAACTGCATAATCAAAAAATATTCAATTTACATAAACTAATGTTAACATAGTTTAAATTTCCAATACCTTGAATATCCCGTCTGCTTTTCAACCTCAAATTTTTTAATTTTCAATATTTTAATCTATACACAAAATGAGAATACTCAATACTCTTTTAGACAACATTAAAAACACTCTGAATTCACATATAACTGTGTACGAAAAGAGTTGTTTTTAAAAAAGTTCCCCCAAAATGGTGGAATTTTTCAAAAATTTCAATGTACATTCATTTTCTTCTGATTTCTACCAAATACCTCAGTACTGTTGATTAAAGTGTTTGTCACAGAACAGTACATAGTTCTCAAAAATCACAAATATTCTTCAATTTTATAGACCATGAAATAAAGTAAAAACATAAAAAAATAACAAGCAGATTGCAAAAAATAATTATTTTTGGATTTAGATTCATACAAAAAGAAATCAATGCTCAATTATGTTTATATATACGGTTAAATTATATTAAAAATTTTAGGGTTGTTAAATGATACGGAATGCTCCTGGGACATTTTAAAAACCACTAGCATTTTTAACATAATTTTGAAAAACTGGCTTTATTCTGCCAAAATAATGCATATTTTGAATTGTAAGGGTCTTCATTGGAGTGTAAAAGACTGTTAATTATTCTCATTCTGTATATAGATTTAAAATGTGAAAATTAAAAAATTCAAGGTTGAAAGCCCCTTGTCCCCTTAATAGAAAAAAATAATCGCATTCCAACAGCTATGGCAAATAAAAGTATAAAATTAGCTTTGAAATTTACCAGGTACTGAATATATATGTCACACACACACACACACACACACACATATATATATATATATATATGAAACGATAACTTTTTATAACCATTAAAAGAAACGCCTATTCAAATTTCTTTTATATTATTGCATTATGATAACTCCCCTCAGCCTGAATTCAACCTGAAAATAACCAAAATAATCTATTAGATTCACCCCTAAAGCCCCGCGCCAACACCATTATATAACGAAGAAGGTTCTACAGATTTCGAACAACGGTCACCCCATATGACATTGAGGGAACTGCCCAATCAGGAGTTCAGTTTCACTCGCACTCGGATGAGAAATTTACTCTCTCTTTGGCCTTTTGTGTGTTAACACTGGTACGGGAAAGACGTAGTTTTCGCGCTGCGGGGTTTTACCGTATGCCTGACGTTTTCCGGACAATTAGACGGGAAAATGTTGATCTACTGTATAAGTGTTTATCCGAAGTGAGAGATGTCAAGCCGATTCTCCAGCTATAAAAGTTTGTATTTTGGATAACAAAACCGCCTCTTCCTTTCTGACGTTTGTTTGAATCGATTCTTCATTTCGCCTGCCCCGGTGCCACGACTAACATTCCTCACGCCTACAAAATGAGATTTGAGGTTTTTTTACCTGATACTTGGAATAATTCGAGTTCTCCGACCTTTTGAGCATCACCTCGTCAAGGATATTATGTATATATATATATATATATATATATATATATATATATATATATATATATATATATATATATATATATATATATATATGTGTGTGTGTGTGTGTGTGTGTGTGTGTGTGACTGTGTGTGCCCTCACAGCGGCGGCTCTCCGTGGGAGGGGGTAGAAAAGCTGATATTGCCGGCCGGTCGTGTGTCACGGAAATGATCTGTTCGGCATATAGTCGATATTTTTCAGTTCCCGCTCTGGAAGTCGTGGCTTGTCGGCACCTCGAAGGTCTTTGTAACCAAATATCTCACTGGCCAATCCAGCTTCGGACACACACAAGAACACGCGTCATTTTTCGGACAAACGTTTTATTGACTCTCAATTTACATGCTCATGGAGCAGCGATAATTCCATAAAATCGCACATGTACACTGAGGCGCGCCAATTTATAACCTAATAGAAGTATAATCATGTGATGCTAAAACTTTTGCAGCAATTGGCTGGAACCCTAGAATCTGGGCTCTGACAAAACGGAAATCAGAGATTGTATAAGAGGTTACAGGGGTTGTATAAAAGATGCCCGATTTAAGTCAATTCCTTTCTTCTTGATGTCAAACTGCGCAATTGTTTTCAATGCGTTATGCCCAAGCATTTTTAAATGAAATTTGGAATTTTGAAAGGTGTTATATATATATATATATATATATATATATATATATATATATATATATATATATATATATATATATATATGTGTGTGTGTGTGTGTGTCTGTGTGTGTGTGTGTGTGTTGCAGTTCAACGTTAGTAGCGCTACGAGCGCTGTACCGTGAAGCAACCCCCCCGTTTCAAATGTTTTGTACCAGAGTTCTTCACGCAATTCAACCGAGCAGTTTGAAAATAATAGAACTCCCATTTCTTATAGAGAAATGAGAGTAATTTCTTATTAATCTTTAATGTAAATACTGTATACTAGAACAGCTTATGTAAATAAAGTCTGGTAATTCTATCTGATCGTAGTAATTGTAGAAAGGTATGCAGTACAATCATTGAAGACAATTTGCCTCTGAACATCTCCCAGCGCGGACTGAGCATCTGGCGTCCGTGTGACAAGACTCGTTTAAATCTGAAGGTAAGCGCATGCTTCCTTTAATTTATTGTCATAATGAGCAAAGATAATGTGGGAAAATTGAAATGGCAGCGAGCTGTTTTGCGCTCCGCTACAACGGATATTTTAACCAAAATTTCAAATATACTTGAAGACTTTGAAATGATACATAATGATAAGGTAGATGCGCTGGGAGACCTAAAAGATGAATTAATGGGAAAAGGTTGAAAAACTTAAAGTTTCAAACTCGGAAATTTTTGAAACCATTCCTGATAGTGAAATCGAAGAGGAAATTGAAGGAGTTGAGCTCCCTGATGAAAAAAAAATTATAGAATGGAAATACAGAATTTCAAAATTTTTATGTTAGAATATTAAGGTTAGATCCCAGCCGGTTGTAACAGAAATTCCAAAAAATAAAATTGATGTCTCAGCAGTCACACGGCGCAGTTATTTTTCAAATTTAGTTAAACTACAAAAACTGTGTATTGAAATATTTTATGATGATTCGTCTACTTGGCTCGAATTTTGGAGTCAATTTTTTACTGCTATTGAAGAAAACGAAAATTTCACAACTATTCATATTTTTTTTAATTTGAAATCCTTGTTGGGAAGTTTTGCTGCAAATATTGTGACTGGATTTTATTAACAAATGAAAGCTATAAATCTGCTACTGAGCTTCTGAAAAATAGATATGCAAGAACTGATTTGACGATTAATACTCACATGGACAAACTTTTGAATTTGAATCCAATAAAAATCGCTTCCAATGTAAAGGCCTAGAGAAATCTGTATGATAGCTGAGAAATTCAAATTCGTTATGTAAAATCCTTAGGAGTAGCATCTGGCAGTTATGGACACTTATTATGCCCTATTTTACTTAAACTAATACACTCAGATATCGAGTTAAAATATAATAGAAAACGAAAGAAAAATTACAGATTTTGATATGGATGAATTGATCACTTTTTTAAAGATGAAATTGAGTCTCGCGAAACCATTCAACAATTTAGTAGTTCAGAAAATACTTCATTTTTAAAACCTAAACTTATCACACTGTCAAACGAAATATTCCAACGGCATCTAATTTAACAACCTCTGTCAAAAATAATTGTATCTTTTGTGAAAATTCTAACCATTTTTCTGATAAATATAAAATCTCTTTCGATTCCCGAAAAAGATGAAAAACTTAAAAGAGAAGGGCGATGCTTTTTATGTTTCCGGAAATTTCATATTGCTTCAAAATGTAGAGACGTAAAAGAAAATTAGAAAAATTATCACAGTAAATTCTATAATACGTGAGTATGCCTGAAAGCTAGAGGTGAAAAATGAAGCGAAAGCACTAGTTACTACTGTCTCCCAATGTAAAATAGAAGTTCCCAAATCGTGTAACGAAGTGATACTGCAAACTTTTTGTGTATGAATTTCCACTGACAAAGGAAGGCAGATGTCGTATGCCTGTATGACAGTGTAAGCAAAAGAACGTTTATAACAAAGGATCTTGCCATGGCCTTGAAACCCCCCGTAGTTGGAAGGAATGCTCCTTGTTTACTCCTACGGGTCCGTTAGGGGAAACAGAAAATTTACGATGTCGTTAGCGTTAAACTCACCCACTTTGAAGATTCCAGCCGAAACCTTTACGTTAAAGCTTTAGTGGTGGAAGATATTTATAACGTCTTGATTTCGAAGCCACGTGTAGATAAGGACGTTACTCGGTTGTCGAATTGGAGTAAGGAAGGGGGTGATTTGCGAATGCAACTACTTGTAGATGCTAATTATCTATACCAAATAACAGGAGGGGGGAAAGTTGAACGAATTACAAAATCTCTATTTGTATGCGACAGTTTATTTGGGTTTTCGCTTTGTGGAGAGTTAAACATAGACGAAAAAGGAAAAGATGAAAATGCATCAGATTTGAAAATAGTTGTACAAGTTAATAATGGTAAACACGAGGATTTAAGAAAATCATGGGAGTTTGAAGCTATAGGAACAAAAACTAATAATGATGTATTTTCTCAATCTGATAGAGAAATAATGGAGAAATTTGAGATCGGTTTCAGCTTTACTAAAAACAGATATAAAAACAGATACTTTGGAAGGATAATAGGGAAGAGTTGGGGGATAACTTTAATATTTCAAAGGGTCGTTTCGTACGTCTATAACTAAAACTAAAAGGGGATGATGTTTTATTTGATAAATATGAGGCTATTGCATCAGAGCAAGTGAGAAATGACATAATTGAGGAATGCCCCGACAATGATATAGAAAATGAATTCTTTATGCCTCGTAGGTCTGTTATAAGGAATGGCAAATCTTTAACATAGGTTAGGATGGTTTTTTATGCCTCCTCAAAAGACTGTAATAGTAAATCACTGAATAATTGTTTGTGGAGCGGACCCAATCAACATCCCAGTATAATAGATACACTTATTAATTTCAGGAAAAACAAAGTTGCCCTCTGCGCAGACATAGAAAAGTCGTTTCTTCAAAATGGCATTGCAGAGAAAGATCGAAATTACTTAAATTTTTTGTGGTTTGATGATACCGCTGATAATTCCTTCCAAGTTCTTAGATTTAAGCGCGCTCCTTTTGGTGCTACTTGTAGTCCGTTTATTTTGGCAGCAATTAAACATCATATTCAAAATTTCAAAGAAAAACATCCTATAGTCATTAAAATGTTAAATTCCTCATTATACGCAGATGACTTGATCGACGGAATAAATTTTGGCGAAGATGCTTTTTATTTGACACCCGCTGCTACAGAAATTATTAAAGAAGCTGGCATACGTTTGAGAAAATTTAATTCCAATTCTAAAATTCTAAAAGAAAAATGGGTGGTAAATAATTTCATCGAGAATCAGGAAAATCCTAAAAATATCGTGAAAGCTTTTGGGATTAATGTGGGAAACAGATTCAGGTCACTGTGATGAAACGCTTTCGATTTGAAAGAAAAATTAAAATTTTTAGAGAGATAAAGTGATCGAAGGCTGTTTTCATCACATTTCGGTTAGAATGCTAGGAAGCCGCCTTTGATTAGAGGACGGAACAGTCGTCTGTACGCATCAGCCAATTTAAAAGCGGCGGTGCGCGATAGGGGGTAGGTGATTCCAGACGCAGATAAGGAGATGGCACCAGGGTTTGACATTAAAGTAAAATACCCTATTGTAAAGAATTTATTGGGCCTATAGACCTCAAAACACGTGGACTGGACTTTGGGTGGTCTGTTGTATGACGTAATTAAGGCGGGCATGAAGTATGGGATTATCCAATCCAAGAAATGAAAATTGATGCTAAGTGGTGGATTTTTGAAAGCTTTCCTGAATGGATTAGGAGTCACGAGAAGGCGTGGACTTTGTTATAAAAAAATAAATAAATAGAAGACTTAGAGTTTTTTTCGAGGATTCTCTTCTGCGTGCGGGCCCGGTTGACTTTTCCCGGTGCTTTAGCATTGCAGGGGGATGAAGAGATTGGAATTTCAAAACGTCGGAGACCGGTTGAGCATTCCCGGGAGTTGTCCGACAGTACGAGAAAGTGGTTTCGTTTTCCGGAGACCAGTTGATCTTTCCTAGTGCCTTAGCATCGAAAGTGATGAAAAGATTGGCAGTTTTAAATATTGGAGATCCGGTCGAGTCTTCTCGGAACTAAGAGTTATTTTTGATCAAGAGAATACAGACGAGGTGACAAAGAGGATGCGATGTAATATTGGAGATCCGGACGAGTCTTCCCGGAGCTGAGAGTGATTTGGAGCAAGAGAATAGAGACGGGGTTATAGAGAGGATGCGCCTTAATGTTGGAGATCTGGTCGAGTCTTCCCGGAATTGAGCGTGACTTTGGATCAAGAGAAGTCGATGTCATCATTTTCCTGATGAGTGCCCCATCATTTTGAAAAGAGTAGAAGAATACCCACGACAGCCTAGAGACGCAGCGCACCCACTACCTAGAAGGAAGGAGCGATACCCCAAGAATAAGCAGAGCTTCGACACCCGAGTCCCAGTGCGACATCATCAAACTGAGTGAGTGAAAATCATTTTGTTTTGTTCAGACCCCACCGAGCTAAATGAAAGATTAGTGCGGGAACAGTGTAAATGTTAAGATAATTTTGATGAATAGGAGTTCTTGGCTATGAGTTAGTTTAATAATTATATGCTCCCTGAATAAAAAAGGTGTAGATTTAATTAAATACATGTCATTCGATATGAATCGAGGAGAAAATGCTAAAAGATTAGTAAAATGTGTAAACTGTGTGCGAAGATATGGTAATTCAGTTTTTTTTTGTAAATAGATAAGGTTGTAAATAAATCAATTTTATTTTGTTGCATTGGAGTCAGTCATCTTTGTTTTGTGTAGTTGACCTAAAGGAAGGTTTTAGAAGCAAAGTTTATTTGGCCTGTTCGGTTGCAAACCTGTCTAGAATTTTGGGTTGTATTCAAGAAAATAAATAAAAAAAGCACAACGCACCCAAATACCTATAAATTATAAATAATTTGTACTAACCCAAATAATATACGAATCTCGCCCAAAAAAATAAATAATTTTAAGACAGGCAACACGACAGTCACTTACAGTTAGATCTGTAACTTCTTACTGAAATTGGGACACTAAAATTACGAAAAGATACGCACTGAAGACCATGCTGAAATTATTTAACCCCTTTGATTTTATTTCACCGTATGTTATCCGTACGAAAATTTTATTACCAGAAACTTAGGAAGGAGGTCTTGAATAAGACACTGAATTACCTATGGATTTAAAGAATAAATGGGATAGTTTGCATTCTGAATCTAAACATTTAAGGAAACTGGAAATTCATAGGACACATTTCCTAAATGGACTAATCTCTCTCTACGATTGTATAGAAATTCATTTATTTTGTGATGCCAGTCCTAAGGCCTACGGTGGGGTAGCTTACCTTAAATACAGGAAGGAGATAACTAGATTAAGACTGCATTTATCTGGTCTAAAGGCAAAGTATTCTCCTTAAAACGATTGACAATTCCCCGTTTAGAGTTGTTAAGTGCATTAATTGTTGCTAGGATGTCCCGATATGTTTACGGGGAGTTAGATTTACAAAATTTGGAATTTAAGCTATGGACTGATTCTATAATAGCCTTATATTGGATTAAAGGATCTGCAGCAAACTGGAAACCCTTTGTTTCCAATTGGGTTACAGAAATTCAATCTTTATCAGATCTGGAAAGATTGAACTATTGTAATGGTCAAGATAACCCAGCGCTTACACGTGTTGAACATTTAAGCTCTTTAATAGGTAATAATCTTTGGTGGAAAGGTTCAGTATGGTTATTCCTCCCAGAATCTATGCGGCCTCCTAAGGTAGGAATTAAAGAAGACGACGAAGCAACAATTGAAAGAAAATCGAAGATAAAAACAACTCAGTTATGCTGTGTCGTAAATGTACGATCTGAAGTCGTTTTAAATGTAAACAGGTTTTGAAAACTCTCTCAATTGTATGTCACGGGATGGGTACTGCGTTTCCGTCATAATTCAAATCCAAAAAATTGTCAATTATCCAGTCCATTAACAACCACAGAATAAAAAAAGGCTGAAATTTATCGGACCAAGCAAATTCAAAAATCTGTTTTCTCGGATCAAATTGAGCAGCTATAGCAGAAAAACCTATTTTTAAAGATTCAAAATTGTACCACCTTAATCTCGAACTCGACGATAATGATCTACTTGTGATCAAAGGGAGGTTACAACTTTCGGATTTATCTGAACGGGTAAAACATCCACAGGTGCTTCCTAATAAAGGAAGGTATGTAAACCTACTTATCATTGATGCACATACAAGAATGTATCATTTTGGTGGAGCTGCTATCCTAGCTCATCTACGAGGGAGATATTTCATCATGAAGGGCAGAAGAAAAATAAAATCAGTCCTGAAAACCTGTATTCTGTGTAAAATGTTCAATGCTACATCTGAAAAAGAAATTACTGCACACTTACCTAGACATAGAATTATCGAAACACAACCTTTTGGTACCATCGGTATAGATTTTGACGGATCAATTTACACTAAAGGATTTTCGTAATCAAAAAAGGCTTATATTGTGTTGTTTACCTGTGCAATCACAAGAGCTATTCCTTTAGCAACGAAGTTAATCATGGCAAATTTCTATTTAGCTCTTAAGAGATTCTTTGCTCGAAGAGGACCTTTGTAAAGTGATATACAGTGACAATGCCAAAACATTCGCCAAGACGGAATTACTTTTAAAAGAGATTTGGAAAGGAATTTCAAAACAAGAAGTTGAAAATTATTTAACTATGAGCAAAAAATATGGAAATTTATCATCCCAGGAGCAGCCTGGTGGGGAGGTTTGGGGGAGAGAAGGGTTAGAACTGTAAAAACACCATTAAAGATGATACTCGGTAGAACTTCCCTTACTAATGAAGAAACTCACAAAATACAGAAACTCATTTATTGCTTACAGAAGTGGAAACAACAATTAATTCTTGTCCTTATCATATATATTTACGAAGAGCCTTCAGAACCGCAACCTTTAGCTCATTTTATTTGGTAGGAAAGGGTTTAACATCGTTGCCCCGTGGAATTCCAATCATCTTCGAAACGAAAACCGATAAAACCACGTTACTCAAAACTTAAAATAGCGCCAACAAATAAATGATCATTTTTGGAAAAGGTTTAGAAAAGAATATCTGCTGGAGCTACGTTCTGCAAATCAACTAAATTCCGCCAAATCTTCAACATTCAAAGTTGGTAATATAGTTCTAATTCCCGATGAAAAGTAGTCAAACATCTTTGGAAGTGTGGTTGTGTGAGAGAACTTCTGCCCGGAAGAGACTCTAAAATAAGGTCATGTGTACTGAAAACTCCAACTGAATTGACTGAAAGACATATACAGCTACTGTAGAAACTTGAACTAGATTTGATAGAGGATGCAAATGAACAATCTTAGAACTCGAATTTTATTTGCTATGTTTCTATTGTGCTTCATATTAATATTTTTATTCTCATTTGAGATTTCAACTAAGTTTTACTAAAATTTAAAGCATTTTGAAAATTTGATAATATTTCTTAGTATGTAAGTATGTCTTTAACATTTATTAATTTAATCTGATCGTCATAATTGAAGAAAGTTATGCAGTACAATCATTGAAGACAATTTGCCTTTGAACATACCGAATTTATATCATATAAGTTATATGACCAGGAAGATAGTAACTAAGAATATAGCAATAGCTTGCCACTTCAACTATGAAAAAAATTCTAGACGACTCCATAGCGTGATTTTACCCTCTTAACTGAAAGTCGCATTCTCATAGTCTATTCAGATTAAATTTTATCCTTCTCAAAGATATTAGTAGTTTCACATTCACAAAAGAGATTAACTTTGAATGACAGACAACACGAATACCACTTCTCATTCATTCAACTTTAGACATCTATGTAACATCTCAAACACCTTTTGCGGCAAGAAGTGATAAAAGTTTGGTTTCGGAAAAGTTACTTCTTTGATGTTGTTAATGCTGTTCTGACATACAACTGGGATTAAAACGATACTTATTTTCTTGAGACTATGAACATATTACGGCTAAATGAAAATAACAAGACATTGTAGCTAGACATATTTTTTCTGAATTTTACAAAACTTTCTTTGTTATCAAGAGAGCAAAATCGCAAAATTAACAAATAGTATATAAGATTTATAAAACTCTTTAAAAGAATTTTTTTTTAAATTAACTATGATAATTATCAAATTTAGGGTTTCTCTGTGCCAAACTGGGAGAGTTTGGTTTGGGACTTCATCGGAAAGTAGCAATAAATTAATTGTTCCTTTCAGTATCTTATTTCCCATTTAAATAATACTCTTTACAACATTAAAAAGGAAGAAGTATTATTTTTATAATATTATAGAGATTCTTTTCCTAAAAAAAAAAACATTTTATGAAGACTTTTTGTTCTTTTATGAATTAATTTGAATTCCGAAAACCTCTCCTTAAAGACAGCGATTTTTTTAAAAAAGAAAATGTACTCAAAGAAGAAAAAGTAGTTTTGCTGATTAGAAGAAAGCGTCTTTATTGAAAAAAAAGTTTTAACTGTATTTCCCTTTTCCATATAGCTTCGAAGCAATGAAGTGGACTTTTTGTTAACTCCAAATAATTCCTTTTGAATTATTCGTGCTGTTCAGAACCTTAAAGACATTTATCTGCTTTAGAATTGTTTTCTCATATTGAAATAAAATGTAATTCAGTGTGACAGAAAATTTGAAAATGTTATCACGTGTTTAAATACAATGAGCAGATTTGATATAAAATATTTTCAACTGCAATGAAACATAACAGAAATTTAATTTTATCTTAGAAAAATTATATACGTACTAGATTTCACAGAAGTCTTTTATCATGTATGCAGCATAATAACTAAACATTTCAAAACATTTTTAGAATTAATTTTACCAATATAACTATTTAAGTACATAATAAAATCAATAAATAAAGTTACATAACTGTCTCGGTGCTTGATTTCTTTTTTAAATGTATATAACGTATATAATTATGTTATATCAGTATTTCCCAACTTGTCTCGACTCGAGACCGTCTTCAATGGTTTCCACACATCTGTCCCCCTCCCCTTACCAAACTGCGTTTTTTCATAATAAAAGGCCTTTTCAGAAATAAAGAAAAGAACATTAAAATGCTTCATAGTGCTTAATTCAACAAAAATGAAATTTGTATGAATTTTGTAAGACATGGAAAACATTAAGAAACGTTGATCTCTCAGTTAAAGGTATGTAAAAGCAAGAACAGTACAGAGCAGAATCTTAAGAAATACTATAATGCAACTACTGTATTGACTTAGAATTATACATAACGCTAATAATTACAAGATAAAAAGAACTTATTATATACCATGTTTTTAAATTTTCTGTTGAATCATATAAACTTGACAATTCTATGTATTAATAAATACTTTTTAAAAATTTTTTTGATGAATTATCCCATCAACTTGAAAGAAAATGAAGTTAATTGGAAATTAACTTGCGTTTAACTTTTCGCTCCCTTTCCGGATGATAGATGGCTGCACCAGTCTACAAAGCAAAATTAACTCAAATAACTTAAAGTTAATTCAATTCTGCTTAAAGGTGGCTAAAAGTATAAAAAATGCATTGTCATCGTGTTCTGAGCTATTCTAAAAGTTTCAAATGTCTAGCTAGTCGGGAAGTTAGTTAAAAATCGATTGCAAGATTTGTACTAGACAAACACACAAGCACACACACAAGCAAACAAGAAAGCGAGTTAATAAAAACATGGAAAAGATAGAGAAAACTCTTGCCTAAATAAATTGCTTTATTCCGTTTGAGAAACAACAAGAGTAATGTCAAAAGTTACAGCAGACTGATAAAAGACAAACTGACGTTAAACTATGTGTACTGTAGGTAGTAAATAACCACGATTTTTATTTATCGCCAAATAAAGGCTGTAGATTTCTAACAAACTGAGCATGAGCTCTGAATGAGACTTTTTCCATTAAAAAACATCACCGCCCTACATTTTCATGGTAAGTAGGTGTTGACAAATTTTTTTCTGGGAAACTCGCTAAAAATTTGTTTTATTTGAATAAAACCATGGCGAATCCCAAAAGGGGCTCGCCATCGGTAGCACAGGGGCTCCCACAGCCTGGGAGCCCCTGCACTGTAGGGTATGTGGATATGCGAAAGAAATAATTTGTTCTAATGTTGATGGTATTGGTAATTTCGTAAATGAGGTTTTTAAAGGATGTTACGATGTGGTAAAGATGTAGACTTAACTGTTTACAGCTTGTTTGTTTTTAATGACGGGAGAGTTGATATTTTTCCCACTGGTAGGTCATATGTTTTAACTCCTACAACACAAATGGAAACACAAAGGGAGCAATGGGATGGTGAAATGAAATTTCAGTATACTTTTATAATACTTCAGAGAGGGATTAGTTGTTTACTGTTGCGATCAGCTGTAGCATTCAGTTTACTTTTTAAGTGAACAAGAAGAATACAAAATTATATTTGTCTTGGTACAGACTAACGGTAAAAAATAAAAAAATTGCAAACATTAACTTTCAGTTGTAGAATTATATGAACGCAGTTCGATATATCTATGCGTTTTTTTTCCTAAGAGTTCTTGCGCTTTAAATTTCTGATATTTTCGTTCTAAATTATTTTCGTTTTAAAATTAAAATTTTCACTTATACAAAACATTTCTGTTTGTTTCTTTCTTTAAATCGAGTTTGACGAGTCAAAAGAATTATGCACGCTAGGTAAAATATTAAATATCGTTATAGTTTAATTTTTTTGTCTGTGAATTCTGTTAAAATTTGAAAGAATTCACTATCAAAAGAGAACGAAATGAAGCAGCAACACACTTTTTGGGGTGAAGTGGCCCAGTTGGCAAGGGCATCGGGCTACTTATCTGAAAGTCACTGGTTCGATGCTCATCGTTGCAAAATCCACTGCCATGTACACTAATGGCGGCTGGTGCACGTAAATTCTGTCGTGGCTGCAATGTCCTCAAATTTACCTCTGCAGGTACGAGGTCAAGAGTTCTGGTCTCGTCACTTGACTCGCTTCGAAATTACGGGACTGGTCGTTTGGCCAAGTCGGACTCCGACCCAGTCAAAACAGGGGTGCCAGTCAAAACAGGAGCTGTACCTTCATCGCCCGTATCCTGTGGGACATGATCTGATGTTTCTGTCGGTCAACTGGCATAAGCAACAACAACAAAAAAAAAATGAAAGATTGAAAGCAATCCACTTGAAAGCATACAACTTCTTTTTGTTAGGAAAATCCCTAAAATACCTACTTCTCAATATTAAAATCAAATATATTTGTGATTTATACCATTCAAACCCTGAGTAAACTTATCCTCTGTAGTGGAAAGCTCACATAAAAGTTATTGTGTGTAAAATTGTATTTCAATAATTTTTCTCTTCTGTTTATTACTTTTATTATTCATTAGTACCTCTAAATATAAACTTCCATGTTCATTTTAAGCAACGTTTAAATATTTTAACTTCAACCCACAGAAAAAAACAAATCCTCAAACTCCTTTTAAATATTTATCAGCTAAGATCTCGCTGTAATTAAAGTAAAATAGAATTCTTTTCAAATAAGATTTTTTCCTTATGTTGTTTACTCAGTGGAAAATCCTTTAAAAACAATATTTTTTTAGCGAAACTTTTAATGAAAATCTTACTGGTTTAATTGCAAAATAAAAACTAAATAGTAGCAAACTAATCATGATTTTGATATTGGTTACAGTAGATTTTTAATGCTATTAAATTAACACATTATAAATTGTTTGAGGTAAAGTTCAGGTTTTATCCAAATGATTTTTTTTTCAATATCTATATATTTAAGTTGCTAAGCCAACTTTTTGGGAAATCCGTGAGAGAAAACTATTGCATCAATTTACTTTATTTTGGTCTTAAAAGATTGCAATCTGTAGATTTGTCAAATTTGGTTTTTGTAACTGCAATTTATATTAATAAGCGATAATTTGCAATTAAAAATGGATTTCTGCGCATGCTCAGTGGCATTTTAAATCTGTCTCTAGAAACTCACTTATCTGCGCATTCTCAGTGACATGTTTTAATGACAAACACATTTATTCCAATCAGACTCTCTAGATCTCTCTCTGCCATATTTTATTTTTATGAAAATTATGTTTGGGAAATATAACATTAAACCGGATGTAAATTGTTTATTTCGCGCTGTTTAATTAGCGATAATTTACAATTAAAAAATTGCTTTCTGCGAATGCTTAGTGACATTTTTAAATCTGGCTTTAGATACTCACTAAGTACGAGGCCGCTTAAGCACATTAATTTGTTTCTGCGCATTATTATGATCTTCAACATTTCGGAATGATGTGTTGTGTAAAATTTCTCTATTAGTACTGTGGCGTCACTGTAAGGCTGAAAAACTCTCTGAGGCATTTTGAAGAAATTCCACAACTATTGATCCATACCAAGAAAGACAGAGTTCTAATTAACAAACGAAATCCAAATTTTTAAAACAAAAATTCAACAATTTATTAACAAAAAAATTAAAGATTAGACATTTTCGACATATACACTTAATTTATGTGCAGATTTACAGTGCGCGCTCCAGGGCCCATTCCGGCCCAAGAAAAACAGGAGCCTCACAAAAACACAACCGCTCAGGTCGATGTTCTACGCCGCTCTCTCTAAAAAAACAACTCCAAGCCTCTCCTCTCGGCTGGCAATTCCGGGGTCCGTCTTCTTGGAATGTCTGGATTTTTAGTCGGGGGGGGGGGGGAATAAGTGATCGTTTTCTAATCCTCCACGTGTTCAAAATAGGAGGGAACCGGCAAAACTGCCCCGATAACACGCAACTGTGTTTTTCGTCCTCTGTGAGTTCTTTGGAAAAATAACCTCATCTTTCCAGTACGCTACAGTACATTTATTTACTATCTAGCCGTTATGTTTTTACGGGTACCAACTAGTAAGAATTTTTAAAAGGAAGGGAATAATGCGTTTTCTAGTTCTGTGTTTGCAAGACGAATGCATCCTGTGCCGTAATATAAACTATTATCTTCATGGAAAACACAGTTTCATGCATACATTTTAGTACGTTAACCCTTCATCGGGCGCACCCGTGTACAGAGTGCAACATTTTCACAATTTTGAATGGTTTGTTTTTACAAGTAAGGTTTGAATGTTCTAAGCAGTTTCTATTCATACCTACACCCTTTCTAATGCAGGTCTGATTTTCTGACCCTTGTTGTCCTTTCCATTCATTGTTAGTCATGATTTAGCTGTGGTAAACTAGCCATTATACTGGCTTACAATACGACAAAAGCAGAAGTTGATGTAGTCGATCCAATGTGTAGCTATTACAGGGTATCCCGCATATCACGAAGGTGGACACTCATTGTTTTTTAGGTTTTTGGACATAATTGGAATCCATTCGCAAATTGTACTTAGATCCAATAAACCGGACAGTTTTGAAATAAGGCTATTGTATCTGCATTCTTTGGCGTTTAATTATAAATATATCTCAATATTATCACCATTTTATATCTTTTCAAAAACGCAGAATTGTTATTTTCAATTTGAAAAAAAGAAAGCTTATGTGACAAACATTACGTGTGCACAAAGCAACAACAAACTTTTTGGGGTGAAGTGGCCCAGTTGGCAAGGGCATCGGGCTACTTATCTGAAAGTCACTGGTTCGATGCTCATCGTTGCCAAATCCACTGCCGTGTACACTAATGGCGGCTGGTGCACGTAAAATCTGTCGTGGCTACAATGTCCTCCAAGTTTTCAACATTACCTCTGGAGGTACGAGATCAAGAGTTCTGGTCTCGTCATTTGAGTCGCTTCGAAATTACGGGACTGGTCGTTTGGTCGATTGTATCTACATTATTTGGCCTTTAATTATAAATATATCAATATTATTAAAATTTTATATATTGTCATAAAACGCAGAATTATTATTTTCAATTTGAAAAAAAAGGTTTATTACAAAAGGAATAATCAAGCATGAAAGAGATGTTGCACTTTGTGCAACGCACGCCTGCTGGTGTTCCAAAAATTGGCGCGCCCGCTGAAGGGTTAAAAATGCATTTCGTAAACTCAATGCAATTTTTATATTTGAGTTCAATCCAAGTTTAAAAAAAACATAAGATTAGTAAATAAGTTAAAATAGCAAGTGGAAATTTGTAAGTGGTATTTGTTATCCTTATCCTCTTTAAAATGGTTTGGTTAATGCCTTTATTTTTAAGTGATTAAGTTCAAAGCATTAACAGAAGGTGCAAATATACATCATTGTGTTTAAGAATAATAGTTTTACATTTAAGTTTAAGTCATTTTCTGCCACTAATGAGCTGCGCTAACAGTTCCATTGAAATTATTTCTAATCGCAAAGAGTACATTTAGGAGATCCGCTTTGAAAATGAGCTCTCTGGAAGCGTTTATTCTCTTATCATGTCTCTAATTACCCATTAAAGCCAATGTTTTAATCCCTGGAATGTTCAAGGAATCAATCATAGATTTAATTTTTCTCTAACTTTTAAAAATAGAGATGGTGTACCACGCCTCTGAGTTTTCCAGCGTTATCGTTAGAGATTTCGGATTAGAAATTAATACAAAATTGTTAATAAAGTAGCAGACTTTTTTTAACGGAATAAATTTCTATTCTAACAGTAGAAAATGGCGGTTTTTAAAGGTAGCACTTTTTATTTCTTTCAGTGAGATAAGAATGAGCTAGAATCCTAAGTGATTTTTCGTGGGTTTTAAAGAATAAATGGAGAAGAATAAATAAGTAATTGGAAGTTTCTTATTATCCACCTAAAAGGGTATAAAAATGTTTTTTCCCCACAAGCAAAAGTAGTTATTACGAGGCTTTCATTAACAGTCTGAATTATCGGATTTCATGACACCTATTGTTGGTTCGGGAAATACACACAGCTTTAAGGTGACTGCCTACGTTGATAGTGTAATTTTTTGCCTAGTTTGGTCAATTTCATTTTTTGCAAGAATCGTTTAATTCAATCTTTTCTATTTTCAAAACCGTTTTTATTTTCATTCTATATGAGTTAGAGGCAGAGTTATAACTATTAAAAAAAAACGTCGTCTGTTACAAAATTGGAGGGACAAACAACATTATATGCGTTTTTCTCAGAATTATGCTTTTTAGCACAAATCTTTACGATTATCATGATATCTCACATAATAATGTATATAATTTGATAAAATATTCAGTAAATGCTTTAGTTGCTATTGTTAACGAAATGACGTACAATAATTGATGTATTATAAACAGTTTTTTTATTTGGGTCTGTTTTTATAAGGAAAGGAATGACGAATCGGAGAAAAATTTCGTACTGGAACATAAAATTGTGCGTAATACTTTCGCATTTTAAAATTTATCTTAGATTGTAGGTCATTTTGAAGATAACTGTCACATGTATCATGTGTGAAAAGGAAATTAAAATAGTAGCATTAGAATTTTGTTCACATAGGCGTTTTAGCTAAACTTCATTAAAAATTACTTCAAATTGACCAATTTATAAAAAAGTATGGTATTTACAAGTAAAATATTGTTCTTTTTAAATTTTTAAGTGCTATTTTACCAAAAAAAATCCTTTAAAAAGTGGTTTTTAAAAAAAATTGGCTCGGAACGTAGGCAGTCACCTTCAATTGTATGAGACTCAAAAACAACAATAAAATCCAAATAATAAATTCGCTATAAGGCTGATCGCTTCAGACTCCTTAGATGTGATCACCTCTAGGGCTGGTCACATGTACTTCCGCAGTTCATCAGACGTATATGAAAACTTTATTCATTCAGTGTCTGGTATTTATGATTTCAACAAAAACTTGCTTACCCTGGGAAGATTTTATTTGAAGAAAAGCTACAACCAAAACAAGAATTACATAGAATCTTGTTAATAAGCACGCAAAAAAATCGTGGTCTCTCCGAGACACAGCTTATTACATTTGACTGCAAAAATAATCTTCACATATGATGTATAGGAATCCCTGCTGATTAATATATATATATATATATATATATATATATATATATATATATATATATATATATATATATATATATATATATATCCTTACGACAAACGCTTATCTCTCGAGCTGTTACAGAGCGGCCTTAGATGAATTTAATCTTTATAAATGGATTCTTCACTCGACTCCGGTTGAGTATACAAAAGAATTGATCTCATATGAAAACTTTGCAGTCGACGTGTTCTATTACCATCGTTTTTCATCACTGAGTATTGAGCAACTGAAGTTCTCACCAACTCTGATATAAAAATAAAAATAAGAGGAACCCCAAACTTGTGTACAAGTGATGATGGAGAGTATCGGGTGGCAAGAATTAAAATATCCCTGCTCAGACCTTCCTGCATATCGAACTTCTCTGCATAAAGGCTTCAAATTTTGTAGACGTACTATTCAAGACATAGGGAAACGGATTACGTGAAAAACATTTAGTTCCGGAAACACCGGTAGGTCGCGTTGTACAACAGAAAAATATGAATAAAGACAAAAAATAATAATAATTTTAAAAACATATGCGATATGAAATTTCTCGTTTTTAATTTCTTTTACCCTTATGTAAAAAGAGAAAATAGAAAAAAGTAAAGAACCTTAAACTGCCATTGTAACTGCAATTTCGCACTATAAGCACAAAAAAATTGCATTAACCCATGGTTTGGAGCCATGTTCTGGGTATAAAAGAGGATAAAAACTGAAGAATGTAATTTTTATCAGTGATGGCGGTCACGCTGCCAGAACGCGCTTTGGTTGTGGAAACGCTTTTATGGAAACGAAGGAAATGCTGTAGCTGCACTTCGAGAGTTTCGCCGACTATTGCAAAGACGCGAATTTTCGCAAAGAACTATTTCTTCCAAAAGGTCACGTGAGAATGATCCCTCGGTCAAGCAGTTTCTTCGGCAATGTTTCACTAATGACAGAATAATCACACGTGCGTTTCCGATAACCTCGCCATCTTCTTTTTCGGATCTTAATCTGTGTGATTTTTGGCAGTCGGGTTACTTAAAAAAAATCTTGTTTATCGAGGACGTCTGGTAACCTTGGCACAACTTAAAAAAAAGATATCACTCTGCATGTGATAAGGATTTAAGTCAACCAGTTATAATCCGCAGTTGAACAACCTGCCCACAGACTTCAGATTTTACATCTTCAGGAAAGGAACCACCATTCCCTGCGTCGATAAGGTCTTTGTCACATGAATGTTTGGTGCGCTCAAAGAAAATGTGTTTATGTGTCTTTTCAGCATATGTCCAGTTGTACTGTGCCATCTATCGGCGATTTCTGGAACTATTTTTTCGCGTAATCCGTTTCCCCATGGCTTGAATAGTATATGTACAAAATGTGAAGCCTTTACACTGAGTAGTTCGATATAAGGGAGGTCAGAGTAGGGGTGTTTTAAATCTGGCGACCCGGTTCTGTGAATGTGCTATAAGAAACATGTTTATTACGCAAATTCAGCCGCTTGGAATCTTGCATTTGCCATTAGGATTATTTTTGCGTATTCAGTGCCTTTCATGTGCTTATTAATCACTAGGGGCTTCGCCCCTAGGCTCCTGACGCTCGTTCCTCTGTTATGGCGAATAGCGAGATTCATAGGGATGATTCTCGGGCGATGTAACAGCTTCCATCTATTTACTGTTGTCACCCTTAATGCGAAGGGCGTTTCATCACTGTTGAATTATCAGCTTTAAAAATTCAATTAAAAATGGAAAATTTAAGATATAGACTTGAAATGAGGTTTATATGAATAAGAAAGATTTCGGTTTCCAGATCATGTAAATATTTTCTTTGTAAGATAAATACTCGAGGAGCATCGATATTGCATCCACATAGGGGACGATATTTCTTGAAAAACTGCGTTTCATATTTTGATGAAAATATTAGTCTGTTTCAAAATATTTTTAAACAAATGAGGTCTAGTTTGAAAGAGAAATATCTGTAGTCTTAGATTGTAAAAACATCAAAATTATGCGACCATTTTTGGCGAGTTATCGTAATCTGAAGATGAAAAGGTCAATATTTTCCCCGAAAACATAAAATTAAAAAAAACTTAAAGTCCGACGAAGATAAGACATGTCTTACTTTGGTCCCCCCATTTTTCTGCATCCATTGGTATCGCTCTCGACCCCATATCCCCAGCGGTTTCGGAGGAGATAGCGTGGCAAGCTTTTGACAGCGGCAGCGTGAGTTACTTTTTTTTAGAATAGAGAGATTTTTTTTTCTGTTCGTTAGCAAATCTTCATTTTTTTTCAAATTGATTTGTTTTTCGGTTTGTGAAAATACAAAAATTATATTACACGCGAGTAAGAAGATCTGACCGAAATGCAGATTGAAGTGTCACGTGTAAGTTCCAGCACTGAATGTTTCCTGAAACGTTAACTTTTTATTACTTATTTCTAAATTAAAAATGTCAGAAAATTACAAAATCTGAAGAAAGGAAAGAAAATGTGTCTTCTGTTAAAAATGGGTGTTACGTTCTGTAATATTTATAAGACATTTAAAATATCTTACAGTAAACAAAGGGACTAGTTAAATTCACAGTTCCTCAAAAGTAATTCAATTCAAGAGAAGTTTCAGAAAGTTAATAAAAAAATTATACATAATAAACAAAGGGTACTGTGTATTTACCAAGATCTTATTCAATAAAACAATAGAAAAATTACTGTTTTTTTATGCATCTATTGTATTGTATTTTCGAAAGAATTATAATAAAAAGGAATAATCTTTATTATTCTTCAACATTTTCAAATGGGGAATGATATATCTACCGAAATTACTTTCCATACATAATATTTGAATTTACAGCATTTATATAGTTTATCAGCATATTTAAGTGCACCTTTGATAAAAAATAACATTCTTAAAATCGAACTACTTTGTTATCCATTTCTGATAATAAGCTAGATTTTTTTCCATTTAAATGCTTTGACCAATGTTAAAAGCTGCACGTACACAATGTCCAGAATATTTTTTGCATTAAATATTTTTAAAAAAAATCTTCACCACTGTTTACAAAATAATGTATACATATACTTCCTTTTTACATACATTACAAGGAAAGAGAAGTGTTCTCTCGTGCAATTAGATATTAAAATATTATGGGATAGTGCATGATGTGTCCTTGATGATTTATGCAATTAGTAGCAATAGTTATAACTGAATGTCCAACATTTAATATCAGAACTACGAAATATTTCTGTGGTATAAACATAACTTTTCCCGAGAGATAAAATCTATATAAGATAAAATTTCTTAGAAACATCATTCATCCTTGTCATTTAATTATCCTATGTTTAAAATTAATAAAATTGCTAACAATTATTCACTTTTCCTGAAAAGGAAATACGCTATCAACTGTACAAACAATATCAGTATTCACGTTTTAGATGCGAGTATATTAGAGTTTTTTTTAAGTTAAAGAATAAAAAAACAATTGAGCGAAGAATAATTTTTGTATTTATTTTTGGGTGCTTTCATTAAGAAAAACAGTCTCTTCCATAACCAAAATATAAGCAACAATAACTCAAAATATTTTTTTCCACACAATCTGCGGGTGAGAAAACTAGTTTTAGATAAAGCTCAGTGTCAAAGGCTGTGACTTATAAATCATGGAGTGGCTTGTTAGAAAAACAACAAAGAAATCTGCAGCTGTTACTCAAAAGGACTGTTTTAAAAGTCTTTGAAGAAACTGGAAACTGCAAAGTTCTGTAGCTTAGAAAAGAAATAGAAGATAGCTTTACACCTGTTCTTACTCGTTTTTTTTTAACGAAAGAGAATAGTTATTTGGATTTCATTACGGAACAAAACAGAAGGATCTGTCACCTGTAACTTCAGACTTTTAGGTATATAGAATTAGATATCACATATTATTATTGGCAAAACTTTTCTAACCAACTACTTTAAGATGATGTATTTTTTAAATTCTTTTGCATTGGTGTAACATTTAGTTACTTTAGTCCGCAGAAAATAATTCAATAAAAGAAAAGTTGTAATTCGACTTCATCTATTTAAAAGTGTAATTTGAAATAAATTTAACATTCAGGAAAAGAAGTACAATGTATTAAATTGAAATAATGTATTAAACTGAATCTAATATATAAAGAACTAATTTCTAACTATAACCACATAATGATTCTATATAAACTTTTTAAGTGAAAATCTGTAAATTTGTAAATAATTAAAGCTCACTTATATTTCTTCAGAGTTTAAATTTCATAGGATCACAAACACGTTTTACGCTTTTATTGTATATTCAAAATATACCCAACAGTGTTTAGGAAATAAAAATGTTTTTCATAGTAAATATATATAAGCTGTATCAGTTAGACGTAAATATTGCGTACTCTGATCAACACTTTCCAAAAAAACTTTATAAATAACTAGTTGAAAACCCATGCTTCGCTACGGAGTATATTCAAATTAAATACAACGGTCAATGTATGCATTGAATGCCCAAAAAAATATATATATTTATTTACAATAAATACGACGGTGAATGTATGTAATTAATGCCAAAAAAAATATTTATAAAAAAATCGTAACGGATATTTTTATAGACAAAGTAATGTAGAAGAAAATATTCAAATTAAATGCAGCGATCAATGTATGCAATTAATTTGTATGTTTAATATCCATAAAACATACTAATTTGAATTAAATTCTTTATAAACTTCCATCTCAATGAGTCTAGTAGTTAAATTTTATCTTTTACCGTAATTTAATTTATTTTCTCGAGTTGTTTCGTTGTTATGCAAGTAACACAAAATTAATTTAAATTATCACAAAAATTAAAGAAACCACGTGATCAGCATTTAATAAATTGAATTCTAAAAATTAATATTTAAAAATTCTCCAAAAATAAATTTTATAAACCTGAAATTATTATTTTAAATGAAAACGTAAAAAAAGTCACAAAAACATCTTAAAAATTTAATTTAAAAATATAAGAATTTTTCAAAAATCTTTCTTAGTGCACCCCTTTACTATAAGAAAAATCACCATGCAAAACTTCAGCCCTTTAGGTCCAGCGGTTTGGTCTGTGCGTTATCTGTCAGTCAGTTACGGAACTGTTTTATATATATATATATATATATATATATATATATATATATATATATATATATATATATATATTATACTAACACAATAGCTTTCAAGTAAATATTATATCTAAAACGCGTAAATGTATCAGTCAAATTAAATAATGATTTTTCTCTCTGTTTCATGTAAAAGAAGAAACCTATCATATGTGAATAAATAATTAACTTCACAATGATAAAGCCATAAATCTCATCAGTATTCATGCACCGACAGTTAATGGCAATCATGTATAACTTCTTGATTGCTACAGAATAAAAAAGGTATTTTGGGAAGGTGAAAAAAAGCAAGTTTGAATCTAGGTCACCAGCAATTTTTCTTTCAAAAGTAATAAATTGAAATTCCGTGTTTCTATGCAAAGAAACGAAATATTCCCTTGCTACTTCTGCATAGCTGTATTCGCTGCTCACGGGCACTTCATTCAGCAATTAAATCCATAATGACAGTCTTATCTTCCCGAAATAGTAGCAACATTTATATATAAAACAGCTCCGTAACTGACTGACTGACTGACAGATAACGCACAGACCAAACCACTGGACCCAAAGGGCTGAAATTTTGCATGGCGATTCTTCTTATAGTGTAGGGGTGCACTAACAAAGATTTTTGAAAAATTATTCTTAGATTTCTTTAAATTAAATTTTTAAGCTGTTTTTGTAACTTTTTTAAAGTTTGCATTTAAAATAATAATCTGAGGGTTATAAAATTTACATCACGAGAAAGATCATAAAAATTCCTTTAAAATGAAATCTTTTCCGAATCTTTACCTCCATTTTCTGATTTTGGGGGAATTTTCAAAGATTAATTATTAGAATTTAATTTATTAAAATTCTAATCACGTGATTTCTTTTTCGTTGTTATGCACATGACGATAAATTAATTTATCGTCACGTGCATAACAACGAAATAAATTTTTAAAAAAAATTTTAAATACAATAAAAAATAAAATTTAACCCCTAGATTAATTGAGATGGAGGTCTTTTAAGAATTTAATTCAAATTAGTGACTAAGAATAAGCCTATAGAATGGTTTTGCGTAAGGTCCATTTTGACTCCAAAAAACGATCAAGCTGCGTTCATTAATGACATGTTGCTAAAGTCCTTTGACGGGTAAAAAATGGTCTAGAAGTCGATAGACACTGTCTGTAATACCGTTAACTATCCGGCAGAGTTTTTAAATTCTCTAAAACCATCGGGTCTTCCATACCATACGCTCCCTTTACGCAAGGGCACACCCGAAATGCTCCTTCGGAATTTAAAACCACCGAAATTGTGTAATGGCACTATAGACTACAAGTCAAATCCCTGCATAAAAATTTAATCGAAGCCTTATTTTAACCGGGTGTGCTCAAGGAGAAAAAGTGCTCGTGCCATGCATTCCTCTAATACCCAGTGACCTTCCCTTTGACTTTAATAGACTGCAATTTCCCCTCAAAGTATGCTTCCCCATGACGATAAGTTAAGTCTAAAGGCCGATCTTTAAAATACGCTAAATAAAGAGAAAATTGTTTCTCCCACGGTCAGTTTTACGTAGCTTGCTCATGCGTAAGTTTGCTTACGAGCCTGGTAATATTAGTTCCGCCCAATGAAGAAGCAAAAAAAATAATTTTTATAAGGAAATCCTCTAAAAAGCAGTTTCATTATTTTTTCATTGTAATTATCCTAAATTGAATTCCGTAGCGAAGCACGGGTATTCAGCTAGTATTTATATAAACACGTTCTCTCACATATCTAGACATAAAAATTAAGCTTCAGTGTGTATATGAAAAAAAAGAAAAAGGTTATCAAAGTTAAAAAAACAAAATTCTTATACTCCTGGAAAATGGTAACTTGATTCCTAATGGAACTTCTATGGGCTTGGTATGTTTGTTTTTGATCTGATCTTTGGATAAGTGTTAAGGAGGAGAAAATTTTGAAATGCAATTTTAGATTTCAAATGCACTTAATTTGTACTAAATGAAGAAAAATATTATTGTTTTAAGTTTCTTTACGTTATTTATTTCTCAAATTTCTGTAGAAAAAGTATTGAGAAATTTTAACACTGAAACCGAAATACTTGATATATGGGGAGTCCCAAAGAGAAAAAAATCTGTAATATAAAAGCGATGCCCCCAGACATTGTGGAGGAATTTCTATGTCTATCCTAGGGCTTGGCATAAAACAGCAAGAAAAAGAAATAGAAATATAGACTTTTATTTATTCCAATACATTTCTGTCCATAACACCTGTCTATTCAAAATATCTTTCTTTATTTACAATTTTAACACACACCGTAAGAACAAAGTATAAATAATTAGGACAGTAACATATAATGATTCCCTAAAGGAAAATGTAGTTTAACTGTAGGAAATAATAGTGTAGTCCATCTTATTTTGTTGAACTCATTCAGTTATGCAATAAGATGTGCTCTTTTGTTTTTATAATCCTACTAGATTTATTACCCGGCTTCACTCGGGATTGTTTCTATTATTATTTTCTTTCAATGATTAGCCTCATTTTATGATGTTCTAGAGTTATAAGAACTCTTAAACAAATTAATTTCGTTTTTTCAGTAATAAAAAATTCATTTATTAACTAATTTGTTGTTATTTTAATACTTGCCAGTACACAACATTTTTTGTTTCTTTTTATCATCTGCGACAATGTATAATTCTGATTAATTCCTTGCTCTAGACATTCCCATATACAGCTGACCATGTGAAAAACATTCTTCGGTCACATCCAGTCCAGTAACTTTGAATGGATGGAGAACACATTCAATATTAAAACATAGCAAATCTGCTAATTATTATAGAAAAATTATATACATATATTTCATGCTCGGAATTCTTTCTCAAAAATAAATCATCTGCTACGTTTCAATGCCACTTTCAGATTTTCTTAATTAGAATATACACGTATTTCATGATTATAATTCTTTCTCAAAACTAAACCGTCTGCTATGGATTGAGAACACATTCATTGAAAATGAATGACTTTCCATCTTTATATTTTCATTTTTAAAAAGAAATATTCCGGCGTTGCCACGTACATGAAAATAATAAATCAGATTCATTCTTGCATGCTCCAATATATGAATAAATCACGTTTTTAATTCATGTCTATTTACTTTTTCGCAAATGTTATAATTTAATTGGCAAAAATGAAAAGTTACAAAGGCTTCGAACAAAATATATCCGTTGATACCACGCAAACTTGTTCTAACATAATTGGGGAATGTAACTTCGTAGACGGATGAAAATAGTCACATTCATCCTGATTTTTCAAGAACATTAAATCGTGTATATTTCATCAAGCTAGGGCTCACGGTTCTTGAGTTTTTGTGACTCACACAAAATATAAACACGACCCATTTACCGTTTCAGCTTTATATATAAGAAAACACTTAATAATTACTGTACTGAAACTTTCTATTACTTAATTTTAATGGATATTATAAAAGAAATCATTTAACCAAATGAATTCACAGTAATAACTTTAGCATACTCCTCTGTTATAAAACACTTTAAATGTAACAAAAAGAAGGAAGAAATTGTATTAAACATTAATGTGGAAGTTGCGTCTTATTTTAAATAGATAAAGAATCCTGTATTTGCCCGCCATCGTGAATTTCCTGAGCTAGTTGTCAATATTTCAGGAAAAATATAACAAAATTCAAGCAATCGGAATGTCATTTCAAGTAATTAAATAGAAAACATTTCAAGTGAGTGTTCAAAACACAATCAAACAACTCCTAAATAAAACCAGTGTTAATAACATTTATTATGGTGTAAGGTAAAAAGAAAGAAAAAAAAATCAGTCATCATAATCAAATGAACCTCTAGGAAACCAAAATGAAGTTTAAGTTTATGAAGTTCGCCAAAATTAAGTCGTTTCCCCAACGGCGGGGAAATTTTAAGAATCCAGCTGGCAGCATTCCGGTCGTAAAGACGTTACCTTGACAACCGCGTTGCCAGGAGTCACATGTTCCGATAGCGGTTGCGAAACGGTGTTCCATTTGAAACGTGCGTTGCTCCGATGATGAAAGGACGTCGTTCACGAAGAAATTTTCGCTCTTTTGAGTGCTTTTTATCGATTGAAGATCGCACTTTAGCACTCCTTTTAATAGATGAGGGCAAAATAAATTTCATGTCAAGTAGACATTGAAAATAGGATAAAAAATTAAAACGGTTTACAAAAAAAGTGAAAATGAATCAATTCTGAAAGAAGAGTAATAAATAAATAAGCCAAAGAGTTGTAAAGCAGCCTTTAGAAATGTACTAAAATGAGGTGTAGAGAGTTCGCGCTTGAAATCAGTGACTAATATATATATATATATATATATATATATATATATGAGGCGGTGAAAGGCAAAGTGGTGTAAGTCAGGAAGTCAAGTGGTGTAAGTCAAGAGAGTTTAACTTGAAAAACTACAAAAAAGTCCACTATAAATTGAACAAATTAAAATTCCTAACAATTATTAAAACATTGCAAATAATAATTATTTACAATTCCACTATAAATTGAACATGGAGATTACATATTTGCCCCCAAATGAAAAAAGTTGAAAATGTGACTTACACCACTTTGCCTTTCAACGTCTCATATATATATACATACGTATATATATATATATATATATATATATATATATATATATATATATATATATATATATATATATATATATATATATATATATATATATATGTTACAGTCAAAACCCGAAATCAGTGAAAACCCGAATTAATTTAGGAAAACGCGTTCTAACTGAGAGCGCTAGGGAAAACCCGAATTAACTGGGAAAAACGCGTTCTAACTAACAGCGCTAGGGAAAACCCGTTTTATTCGGGTTTTGACTCATTTGTTAGACAATATTATTTCTATCTATCCACAATTATGTTGTTATATAATATATTGTTGAAATAATATGTTCTAATTTAAATCAAACTATACTTAGTAAAACAGTGTTTGAGGAAAGAACCTATCATTGAAGAAAAAAGTCTTTATTTGGATATTGTTTAACACAGTACCGTTATTTTGAATTACTTATTTCGACAAGGCAAACTACTGTGACACTTAGAATTGCAAAGAGAACCATTTTTCATACAGAAACATCTCTTTGAAGAACAATATTTTTTACAAGAACAGCGGACGAACCCTTGTCCAGTTTCTACAGCTCCTTTTCTTGCTGCTGTTCTCAGCGAAATTTCCTGATCCGGTACTCGATCTTGAGTCAAGAAAATTTGTGGCGATACATCTAATTCAGGCCTTAAAATCAGTGAATATGATAAACTTTTGTATTAAACTTGTACAAAAATTGCACATTTTCAATCTTGGTTTGAAGTCAACTCTTTAATTTATGAACATAAGAAAATTAATGTAATACCTAAATTTAATGCTTATTTATAACACATACACCTGATAGTTACTACATATAATATTTAATGGAATACTGCTAAATTTCAGTCAACAGTTAGCTGCAGGGGTAGATCCAGAGGGGGGGGGGGGCTGTTGGGGAGCCCCCCCCCCCCCTACAGCTAGTGAGCTAGAGGTATTATGCCAAAATACTATTTATTTCATTATAATTTGAGAAAATCAGTTTTTCAAACTCATTCAACCTTTTTTTTTTTGCTCTCCCCCTCCCTCACTAAAAAATAAATTCCCCGGCTACGACCTTGTCGCCCCCCCCCTAGCGACTTGTTAGGATCCGCCCCTGATTAGCTGTAGTCTACTGTATAACTACGTATAGAATTTAAAGTTAATATAAATAATAACCATATATTTATTAAATAAATACTGAACTAATTAAGTTTAAATATCATTTCTTATCTCGAATACAGTTTGTTCACTACCCATCTTTCGTGCCAATTTTGTACAGGCCATCTTTATTTTTTTCAAGCACTACTACGATGAAATTTCGCAAGTCCGCTTTTGCACTATCAACATTTGGAATGGGAACAACAACATTACCTCCAATATCAACCTCAGGATGTGTTGCATCGTTTCATCCGTTTTAGATCTTTTTCATTCGTTTGACTCATTTTATGAAATTTTCTTTGGTTTTCTTTCTAATTAGAAAAAAGGTTGGTCGACTTAATAGCAAGCATATACTCCCCTGATTGTGCTTGTTCAGTTTCTTGCTCTTCTGCATTCATATCCTCGAAAATTTTTTCGGAAAGGTTTAGAAACCAAACCATTCTTTTTTTTATTTTTTCTGTTGTCATGTTTCACACATCGATAAAAAAAATGTGGTAATCTCGGTAGTTATGTTAGCATATTTTCTCAAAGTTTCAATTTTGAGTCTGTCTCTACCACTTTGTCCTATGGCCACATGCGCACTTTCGATAACATCAAAAATTTCTTCAACTGGTAAATAATATTTTATGGGCTCATTTGAAGAAACCAACTTTTTTTACTCCACTGATTTCAAGAATGTCAAACTTTTTTAATCTGTGGTATTGAACAGAAGTCTTGTTAACGACAGATTTGGCTTCTTCAACCTCTAATAAAAGAGTGTTGTATTCATCACTTGTTATAACATTAAAGTTATTTTGTTTTCTATTTAATAACTGCAATTGTTCAAGAAATCTATTTTTCCAATTTTTAGTGCAAAAAGCATTAACATTTTCTTTGCTCATCGTAAATAAATCAAACAGCACAAGCACGTTCCTGCAAGAATAAACCTAAACGACTGCAGTTGCTTTGAAAATTTCACAAGCAACAAATCCATATTCAAGCGGTTCTAACTGAACAAAACCGACATTAACTAGGGAAAACGGATTTTCCCTAGCGCTCTCAGTTAGAACGCGTTTTACTTAGTTAATTCGGGTTTTCCCTAGCGCTCCCAGTTAGAACGCGTTTTTCCTAGTTAATTCGGGTTTTGACTGTAACATATGTTAATATATATATATATATATATATATATATATATATATATATATATATATATATATATATATATATATATATATATATATATATATATATATATATATATATATATATGACGAGCCTAATACTCGTACTCCCTCTGAACTTATTCCCATAATAATTACTCGAAATCTATGCAGTCAATGAACGTAGGCCTATGGTAGTTAAATCCAATTAAAATACATCTATATGCTTTATTTCAAATATTATTTATTAACCCGATTCAATCCAAGCCAAGTTTTAATCTCTCATCCTCATAACACGCGACCGTACAATCCGAATTCTGAAAACGCTCTGTATAAACCCTTTTCTTTCATTTAGGCGCAAAACTTATCGCACATGCTCTGTGATGTTTATGGAATGTTCCAGCGGCTTCCATCTGATTACGTTATAATTTTACTCCGCGCAAAACACGTACTTGCTCTAAAAATAGATTAGTTCGTTCGAACTTCATTCGCGTGACCCAAGGTTACATCTCTCAAAAACGGGAATTCCCCTAAAATCACGGCGCGCTTGTTCTATGCTGTTTTAAATTTGTGACGTTTGGCGCCACGAAATTAATCTATCCTGAAGTCCCCTTTAAATTTTAACCAAATTATTTTCCCCTTAATAAATTCTTGACATATATATATATATATATATATATATATATATATATATATATATATATATATATATATATATATATATATCAGAATTACACTAAAGCTGTGAATATAACAACATCCGTACTATCGCATACATATCTAAACTAAAATTGAAACAGGAAAATATTGTAGCAGTCGTTTGCAGAGGTAGATGACTTCATCTAAGAGGGAATGTGAAATTAAATTTACTTATGACTTAGACACGGTTCAAGAGTATTATTTCGTTAGGAATGTCAGTGCTACTTGGATTTGTTTAAAAGAAGTACGTATTGGTTCTTGCGAATTTGAATCTCTAAATTTAAACATGAAACTAAATAAACTATCTAAATTGTAACAAACAACATAAAAGCAGCTCAAATTTCAAAATAAATTTGTGGATACTATACGTTTAAAGCAAACTTTTTTTATTATTATAATTAATATATATTTCATGCTTTATACATATATATTTATACGTTTATATGAATATATATTTCATGCTTGAAAAGCAATTTTAAATTTAAATGCAGAATGTAATAATAACAAAATCATTTCAAAAATTTCAAAAAACATTTCCTTACTTGCTGAAAAATAAATGCATAAAATTCTTTTACGGAAGAAATTTTGGTTTTAAACTATATCTACACAAATGACACTGTTCTTTCAGAAAGGAATTTTAACAGCAGCAAAACCATTTTTTTAATTTCACATGAATTAATAGGTCTTTAAAAAATATTTGAATGCGGAAGCTGAATTCGGGTTTTTAATCAGTATAAATAATTTAAGGAACCCAATAATAAAAAAATGACAATTTTAATTAATAGTGTATGTCTGCAAACTCTCAATCATTAATCCAGTGTGGCTTGCAACATTTTCAAACTTAACTATGTAATAAATTAAAAATATTCTTTGTAAATTTTTCTGGCAGTAGTTTTTGTCTCTGACATTCTTTTTTCTTGTTCAGAAGTAAATTGATGCACGAAACCATGAATGTGAAACATTTTGTGTGTGAAGAAAAAAAATGGCAATCAGTACAAATAGTTAGCGGAGCTTCGGAATCCTTCGATAAATGAGTTGCTCAGAGTAAAATACATCAATTACACATCTACCTAGAAGTCTTTATCTGTGTGTGTGTGGTGGTGGGAGGGTAAGTAAGTATAATTCGGCCCCACTATCCATATTCCGTTTATACTCTTGCCCTATTTTTCGAGACTAAATTTGTGCGCGGTCCACACTTCATACACACACACACACACACGCACACACACACACGCACACACACACACACACACACACACACACACACACACACATATATATATATATATATATATATATATATATATATATATATATATATATATATATATATATATATCAGAAGAATCGCTCCTTTGATATTTCTCTTGGCTATTTTCCACTTGAAATGTTTAGGCTGTAATTGACTGACTATACTTTTCTACCATGATTAATTATTATCCCAAGCACAGACTGTAAAACCTTAATTTAGTTGAAACAAACGCTTACATATGTATGTGTATGTATATATGTGTATGTATATATGTGTATGTAAATATATATATATATATATATATATATATATATATATATATGTGTGTGTGTATATATATATATATATATGTATATATGTATATATATATATATATATATTTATTTATTTATTTATTTATTTATTTATTGATACGTAATAGTAGACAAAGGAGCCACATAATATAGAGAACACAGGCACAGTTCTTCCACATATTTTATTTCCAAACATCAACAGCATGGAGACGGACTTCTTTAGGAGACACATACAGTTAGGTAGTCAGTAATCACAGGACGAGTAAAATGCATAATAGAGGGCAAAATGCATGCAAGCCTTCATGGCTACAACGTGGATTTACAGGATGACTCTTAATATCGAGAAAGCGTAGACGTCAACCTTTCATGCGTATATAATATGATTGTTACCTTGCTTGGCCTTCATAGGTTAGGATTTTAATGTAGGATTACGTTCCTTCATAACGGTTCTGCGGAAAGGAAAATTTGAGACGCTAAAACTGCGTCAAAATTTTGACATATATATATATATATATATATATATATATATATATATATATATACAAAAGATCAACGGTAAGTAATTCGACGTTAATAACCCGCGGTAGTTTCGTTAGAAGAGACTACCTGAATTTTTATTTTTATTTGTTATAGTGATACTGATTTGGGGGATCGCATGCTCTATGCCTCCGTGCTTCTATGTTTTTACAACTTAGTTTGCAATATTCCAGAATCGGGAAAGATCGGGTTTCGGCGATTCATCAGTGGATAATTGGCTCTGAACAGGGCTCATTTATTACTACTTAAAACTAAATGAGAGCGAGCGGTTTAACATATTCTTGCCCGTATATGGTATTGGTAGTGAATATTATCACTGACTGTGGGAGAAGATATGTTGAGCAACAAAGAAATGAATTTTGCTCATGGCTTAAGGGCTAGTGTAATTTATCAAATAATTTATTAAGAGGTTGCATTTTGAATGAGAGGTTGGGTGGATTTGTTAGAAAAATGAATTTTTGAAGGAGCATAAGTTTAAATTTAAATGCAATAATTTTTTTGTTATATATATATATATATATAAAGACTTCTAGATAGATGAATAATTGATGCACTTTACTCTGAGCAAGTCATTTATCGGAGGATACCAAAGCTTCCTTACTATTTCTATTGATTGCCATTTTTCCCCTTCTTTCATAAAATGTTTCACGTTCATGGTTTCATTCATTAATTTTCTTCTGAACAAGGAAAGAGACTGTCAGAGACAAAAACTACTGCCAGAAAAATTTACGAGGAATATTTTCAATTTATTACATGGTTAAGTTTGAAAATGTAGCAAGCAACACTGGACTAATGATTGGGAATTCGCAGACATACACTACTATTTAACATTATCATTTTTATTTTATTGGGTTCCTAAAAATATTTATACTGATTAAAACCTGAATTCAGCTTCCTCATTCAAACCTTTTTTAAGACCTATTAATTGATGTGAAATTAAAAAAAATAGTCTTCTTACAGTTAATTTCCTATCTGAAACAACAGTGTTATTGGTGTAGATAGTTTAAAACCAACATTTCTATCGCAAAACAATAATTTATATCTTACTTCTATATCTTATATAGTCCAAAAGTCGTATTTAATAATGAAAATCTTTATATGAATCTACATTTGGTCACATATTCAGTACCAATTAATTAATTTATAAAATTTCTTAATTCTCCTTAACTATAAAATACAGAACGATACTGCAATAATTATTTATTAAAACTAACACTCTATATTCACAAGAGAATTTTATTTCGGCTTAATTATCTATGATTAGGGTATAGTTTCATACAATCATATATTGATGCTGTTAAATATATAAAATATTTACAGTACACAAATACTTTCACATAAATTCAATAATAAATGTATCTCTCCTATTAAATATTACATATAGTTAATTATTTATTTAAATATATTAAATTTACTACGACACACACATATTAATAAATTTTCATAATAATATGACAGGAATTAACCTGTAACATTTAGAAGCACTTACCTTAAACAGCAGTTTACGAGTTGTTGATAAAAAAACTGGACTGTTTTGAATCATAAAAACGTGAAGACACGCTGATTTCCTTGAAATCTACTATAATGGAATTTACGTCCCTTGGCAGTAATAATGTATGAATGCGGCTCTTCATGAATATTCAAAGAATATTTCCGAAAGCGAAAGGAAAAACCTCTGTTCTGAAAGCGGGAGACGGTGAGAGTTTTATGTCGAATTATGCTAATTTATATAATACGGAGGAATATTATGTAAATGTAGGATAATTAATCTTATAATTAGGTGTAGAGGGAACTTTCTCAAATGGTATATTTGTTTCCATAGTAATCGTGTTTCAGAACTGTCTCGTCTCGTGTATGACGGTAAAAGCATGCTTATACGTGATGTCAGATGCAATGCTATTTTAGTTATGTAATTTGTACCTACAAATAACTATAAAAATTTAAACGTTCATATTATAGTTATTTTATTAGAATAAAAATATTTCATAAAATTAAACTTTTAAAATCCAAGAGAATTTTTAATTGGATGCAAGATATTTGCATTTATAGGACACTAGAATTTGTTTTCAGTTTATAAATATTTAAACAATTTAATTAAATTAAATTAATGGACTAAGTTAATTTAGAATCTAGGTGACTAAATTAATTTTTGCAGTGAGATAATTGTATTTATAATGCCCTAGAACTTATTTCCCATCTATAAATACTCATACATTTCATATTTAAATCCACAAAATTTAACTTAATATTATGAATATTTGCTCGAAAATTGTAAGATATTGTGAAAAAACTAAAACAAAATGCTTTCAAATATATACAAATATTTGCAATAATTAAATTTTGATAGTATAATTAATGACGAATACTGCATGCTTTAAATAATGCATTAAATAACAAAGATTTTAATTTAAGTAAATATTTAAGTTTTGTTACAGCATACTTTTTACTCTTCATAAAAAATTTTTATAAATGTATAGACTAATCATATTAGGTTGTATATGTAATTATACAAACAATGTATAGGGTGTCCTAATAAAAGCGCCAGATTTTGTTTTTGAATTAAACACATTATTTTTTTTGAAAAGTGATAATATTTTTATTTCACTGCAAAGTACAAATGTTCCGATTATGTTTGGAATAAAATGTCTGACAAATGTGTACCACGGCTCTCATTGCAAGCTCTTGCTCTTTTGAGGAAAATTAAGGTAACGTCATTGCATAACGCCGGATTTAAATTTCGCACCATTTTTTTTATCGAGTTGGTAACTCTAAAAATTCCATATATTTCATCTGTCATCCTTGCTACTAGTAAAAAATGAAACACTACACGAAAGAACAGAGCGTTATTGTTGTTAAAACTCATTTTAAAAATGAAGAAAGATTTTCTGAAACAGTTCGTAAACTTCGTGGAATTTTTGGTCCAAATGAGTCATTTGTCAGAAATTTTATTCTTTAAATAATCGGAACATTTGTACTTTGCAATGAAACAAAAATAATATCACTTTTCAATTAAAAAATGTGTTTAATTAAAAAAAAACTAAATCCGGTGCTCTTATTGGGACACTTTATGTGCAATGTTTTCTGTACGTAATAGTGATTTAACCCCTTAACGACCGACCGCCCAATGTTCAAGAAAACAGTATAAAAAGTACCCAATTTTTCCAGAGAATTTCCTTTTTTCTTGATCTGCCACATCTAGTTAAAAAAAAACCATTCCCAATTACATTATAAATAGACTGGTGCTGCCATCTGGTATGTAAAATAAGAAATTCATTTTTGTCGGGATAAATGAAATGGTCTGTTTTTAATATTTTTCGTACGTTACTTTTGAACATACCAGCCCGGAAATATCACGGGCACGAGAAATAGAGGGCGAAACCTCAACCGGTAATATTGATGGGAACGAGAAGGAAGGGGTTAAAAGAAGAAATAGTAAATATCAATAAAATATAAGTGTATAAATATAATATATAAATAAGCAAAGTTAACAATTATCTACTATTATCATACGTTTAAGGGGCTTATTCAAACACTTTGAATGAAAATACAATTGAATGACTTCCTGGAGTAATATCAGAAAATTCACTTGATGGCTAAAAAATCATTGAAAAATTATTGATCATGCTTAAATGTTTAAACGATTAAGATATCTCGAGAAATTAAGAACTAGTCACATTTAGAACTAACTTACAGTTATGAAATTATTCTTTTTTCATAGTTGTTCTAATCTTGTCCGAGAGGATGTAACTCTCTTATCAAAGTTTAAAATAGTTTTTCTTTTTTACGTTTCACTTTAGTGAAATTAGTGAAATTATGCTTTGGACAAAGTGTGTCTTTTTTTTATTTTCTGGTGTATGGATTGAAAAATCATGGTTTAGATGCAGATTGAATAATCATCTATATGATAGTAGAAAATACGGAATTTACCAATATCAAAAGTAAAAAGATAAGAAACACAAATAGATTCGAACTAAGTAATATTGTTGAAACTAATATAGCTTTAGTTCTTCATCATACAGTAGGGTATTAGGTAGGTTATTCTCAATTATAATGGAGAAGATAAGAATTAGTTCAATTCCATTGCCATAGATTCATTATAATCAAATGTTCTTTAAGTAATTCTTAAGCAATTTCCCAATTTGTACCTTAATTTTTACATGTGATAAAAAAAATTAACTGAATTTTTAATGAAATAATAAGCTTGGTTTTATAGTTTCCCTGGTTTTATAGTAAAAACATTTATAATAAAGCACGAATCCCAGAAAGGTAACAAGGAAATTGGACTCCTCAATTCATATAGCTCTGAAATAATTGATTACTGAATAATTTATCCTCCTACAAAACCCTCAGCTTCTCTAGAGGAAGCAACATGGGGCAGCTAATTAACAGTCGAACACGAACAGTCTAAATACAATGGCTTCCGAAGTGCTTATTTAAAGCTGTTTGTTGCGTAAACAGGATCTAAAGATAATCTATTCTCTTCAGGTACGTCTGTGTACAATAGAGTTGAATATCGAGATATAAATTTATCCAAAATTAGCTGAATTTAATCACACAATAGTAAGCACCAGATATTTTATTTACATACTTTTTAAAAGGCGAATGTTACTAGAAAACTTTATTAAATTCTTATTTCTCCTTAAATAATTATTAAAATACATATTTAACTTTTTTTTTGCCAATTTGAGGTAAAAGTCAGGCTAATAATATTACGTTAATTACCAAATTGAGTATATTTTAACTGCTCTGACTTTGTCAAAACTGACGTTTCTCATTCCAAAAAAATTCAGATGTCTCTTCTAACAAAACTACCGCGGATTATTAACGAAGGAATACTTATCGTTGATTACCTCTTTTGTATGTGTATATGTATATGTTATGTATCTATATTTATGTACGTATGTGTATGTATATATATATATATGTATGTATATATACAACCCACTTATTGGCTGCCCTGGCAAGGGGGGGTTTAAAAATTCAAAAGCGGAATATCAGCGATAACTTTTCCAGCTTATCTTCGTGTTTGCACAACGCTACCTTGGCCAGCAAGGTCACAGGATCACTCCCTCATTGAGCACGTTTGAAGCATTATGGACAGGGTCCTCCAACCATCTTCGAATTTAACGATCTAACGCTCCAATTGAACAGAATTTGGCACGATATCCCACAGAAGTGCATCCGCCAAAACCATTACGCCTGTATATATATATATATATATATATATATATATATATATATATATATATATATATATATATATATATATATATATGTAACATACTGGACAACCCAAGGAAAGAGTGGGCGTCCAGCACATCACAGGCAATGAAGAGTAGTCGTGGCTCGAATAAACGACGCGGCAAATTACGGCATTAAATTTTATTAGACGGAGAATACGTCTTTCCAAGTCAGTTACATGATCAAAAAAGCGTACAGGTTTCCGTTCATGTGGTTTAAATAAACTTTGTCATGTGATCAGGATAGCGATTAGGGATTTGCTGTTGTCGATAAGTCACATGTGGTTTTATATAATCTGCGCAGAGCTTATCTAAAATATGGGGGACGCCACGCATTTTTGAAAAAGGAAGCCATTTAATATTTTCTCTCGAGGTTATTTTAGGACTTAGATTTGAAAACGAAAGTTAGCTCGTACGCCCAAGGGAATTTAGAATAATGTTAGATTTTAAAATGGTATGCGGTTTTTAATGTTATAGAATATCCCCCGCGTCCGAGAAGAGGCTGACCAACAATGCCTGCATTGGAGGACAGACTCACCCGACCATGTGAGGAAAATGGGCGTCGACCACAAATTTGGAAAAGTTTGAAAAGGAACATATGTTTTAAGTTAATTTAGTATGATGATCACATGACAAGACATTGCACATTTCAATATTGAATACACAAAAATACACTAATGATTTACTAATTTATGAACACAATAAAAGTAAAAAAAAAAATTATAGTAATTAATGATCAACTATAGAAAATTGTAAATTATGTAAATTTCTTATATTGTTGCTGTGAAAAAAAAATTAAATTTTTAAAATGCACCTATCATCAACTGAAAACAATGTTGAGTAGGGCTGCAGTCCCCACACAACACAATCTCAGAAAAAAAATCAATTAAATTTAACTAAATACAAAAAAAACTAACTTGAGTCGACTCACACAAATAATAGAATATAACAATAAAAATATCAAAATCAACAAACAAACATGTTAAGTAAATGGAATAGAACATGACAATAATAATTTGAAGTTCTTGTACTTTCCTCCTCAACTCTCACAACATTGGGGTGAGTCCAAAAAAGTTTGTAAGGTACACATGGTAGCTTATAGTTCACGTTCCTTATTACGTTAGCTACAGTATGTTGCTTGAGAAAAGTACAAAAAAAAATCACAGTTCGGTAGGTTCTGTGTCCTATCATCTCGCAAGTGCAGAATACACAAAAAAGATCACAATGTATTGGCTTAAATAAAAAAAAGTCATTTGTAGTTGGGTACAAAAAAAACAATCACAGTCTTTTTAGTGTTGTGTTATTTCTGCTTCGCAAACGTAGAATACATAAACATCACATTATCTCGACTTGTTTACATATAAAGAAAGTTAGTTCTTTAGTTACATAATAAAAATCACAGTTTATAATAAAAATCACACTTTAAATAAAAATCACAAGTTTTAATAACACCACACTTCAAATATATCAATTGTGTATAAAAATTACAAAACATATCACTCATTATCTAGTTTTCGTATCTTTATTTATCTCATTATTTTTTCTTAATATCCATTATCTCCTCTATTTCAATATTACTTATTATCAACAAAAATCTCTTTTTAATATCTTTTATATTTCTTATTCTCATTTCATCATTTCTTATATTCATTTTATTTCGACAATATTTATTCATTCCAATTCTATTCAATATTCTTTAATTATACTTATTCATATTTATTCTAACTTTATTTATTAATTCTCAATACTTTTCACTTTATTTTCAAATTATTTATCTACTATTCATTTTTGTACATTTATTATAAGTTTATGTGGATCCATTTCCTTGTTTTGAAGGTACCTTGTTGTATGTGTGTTACCCAAACTCTTAGTTTCAAATTTTTTAATTCTACCTCTAAGCAGTGAGGGTTGTGTTTATGTTTGTGTAACAAGTGGGTTTTCTTTCTCCATATTGTTCTCTGACTAATAAGGAGGAAGAGTCTTTTAGCCGTACAGTGGACTAACCGTAAATCTCCGACAGAATATGACTGCGTTGTAAAACAGCATCTTGTATAGTACAAAGATGGAGAAAAAGAAAAAGGTGCAGTTGTCATACCTGTGGGAGTATAATATATAGAAATGGGAGGACAAAAGGAGTGGCCATCCCAGCCCTGTTTTAGTCATTACTCAAGCATATAGTCTTCAGCACTTTAAGTGACTGAGTTGTTGAATTAAAAACAAATAGTAAAAAAAATTAAAAAAGATCTTAAAAAGTTGGGACGACATCCAACGCGCTTGTAGAGGTGGGTGATAGGAAAGTGTTTTTCAAGAAATAGGAAATTTACTGAAAGGTTAAAGAAGTAGAGTTGTCATAGCCGGTGTTTAAATTGAGATCCAAAAATATTCACATATAATAGTATTCTTAAGAAGAAAGTTTAAGTTAGACAGTTTTTTTTTTTTTTTTTTTTTTTTTTTTTTTTTTTTTTTTTTTTAAATATATCTTTAGTAGGACAACACATAATTAATTATATCAATTAAAAAAAATATAATGATGTTAAGCATCACATAGAAAAGAAAGAAAAATGGATCTAATGTTGTCATTATTCGTGGTGTAGTTTTAAGTTCTCTGGTGCATTATAATATCTCAATCTGCAAGCATGGACAATTTCAGAATCTCGTTTAGTGTGAAAGTTTGGTCTATCAATTTCATAATTAACTTTTGACATTTGTTTTAGAATAGTGTAAGGTCCAGAATAGGGTGAGCTTAATTTTCTAGTATTAGGATAGTGAAATTCTTCGAATAACACTAAATCTCCAACATTAAATTTAGATTCTACAAAACGTGCATCATATTTTACTTTATTCCTATTATGGTAATTAATTGTCCTTTCTTTAGCTAATTTTCTCGCCTCATCCACCTGAGGATAAAAATCTTGTTTTTTAACATGAGGTTCATAAGGTAATATTCCAAAAAGTAGATAAGCTGGGGTCATTTGGGTGACTGAATGAGGCGTATGATTGTATTCATTAATTACTTCATTTAATAGGTTTGTCCAAGGAGTTTTGTTTGTTGAGTTATGTACTTTGCACCTTAATCTAGTAATTATTGTTTGATTTACCCTCTCTACCTTTCCATTCGTTTGTGGATGATGACTCGAGGTAAGTAATTGTTGCACATTGTTATGCTCTAAAAATCTTCTAAACTTTGAACATGTAAAAGCTGCATTTCTGTCGGTTAGCAATTTTTTTGGTGTTTGAATTTGGAATATTTGTTTTAAGCAATTCGTATAAGTTTCAGTAGTTACGCTTTTTGATGGAAAAGCCCAAATATAACGCGTTGCATGGTCAATTATCAAATGTAAATATTTCTTTGTGGAATTATAGTAATTAAATCCGCCTACTGTGTCTAAACTTAAGCACTCAAAGGGTTGGTCTGTCGGAGGTACTTCTTGCAGCAATCCAAACCTTTTCTGTCTTTTCTTTTTGTTTAATTGACAAGTATGGCAATGTTTAACATAATTACTAATGTCCTCATTGATTTTGGGCCAATAATATTGGGGTGTAAGTAATTGCATTGTTTTATTTATTCCAGGGTGTCCATAATCCTCGTGGGCTCTTTTTAAAATTTCTAACCTCAATGAAAATGGTACTACAATTTTTAAAAATCCTTTCTTTCTCATGTAGATTACATCATTTAGTTTTTTATATTTAAGTCCCTGTACATTGTCTTTATTTTGAAATTCTACAATTTTTCTTAGTTCAATTAAATGGTTTATTTGGGTTTTAGGTTCTAAAATAGGGTTCCTTGAAAGCATGTCAGCTTCAATATTTGCAGTTCCCTTCTGGTATTTAATTTCATAGTCGAACATACTTAGTTTTAATGACCAGCGAAAGAGTCGACCTCGAAGATTTTTCACATTTCTAAGCCAAACTAAGGCAGCATGGTCTGTGTGAATTGTGAACTTTTTCCCGTGGAGATAATGGTAGTACCTGTCTAAACTGTCCACAATTGCTAAACATTCAAGTTCAGTAATAGAATAATTTGCCTCATAGTCCTTTAATACACGAGAGTGATATGCTATGGGATGCAACACCCCATCTTCACCTGGCTGTTTTAAAACAGCTCCAACCTGTTATTTACTAGCATCCACAAATAAATGACAGTCTTTGTTTACATCATACAATTGCAATATTGGTTTACAAATCAATAAATTCTTAAGATCCTCAAAAGCTTCTTGGCACCTGTCTGACCATCCCCATTTTACCCCCTTTTTCAATAATGTATTTAATGGCTGTCTTACTTTTGCATATTTTGGAATAAACTTATTATACACATTTATTGTGCCCAAGAATCTTTGGAGTTCTTTTACATTAGTTGGTGGTTTCAAACACTTTATCTTTTCAATGTTAATGTTGTCTGGGGCAATTTTCCCATTTGTTACATTATATCCAAGAAAATTAATTTGTTGTTGCAGAAAAGTACATTTAGTTAATTTTAACTTAATATTCTCTTTTTTGAAAATGTTAAATAGTATCTCTAAATGTTCAAGGTGTTGTTCTTTGGAGTCTGAAAAAATTATAATATCATCGAAATAGTGGCATGCAAAGTTAACTTTATATTTATCCAAAATTCTCCTGATAGTCCTATTGAATATTGCAGGGGCGTTCTTTAAACCAAATTGGAGTCTTAGCCATTCGTATAAGCCAAAAGTAGTGGCAAATGCCAATTTCTCAGTATCTTTTGGGTGGACGGGTACATGCCAATACCCTGAGGTAAGGTCTAAAGTTGAAAAGTAATTAGCTCTGCTTAATTTATCTAGAATATCATCAATTCTGGGTAAGGGTTCTGCATCTGTCTTAGTAATTAAATTTAGTTTTCTGAAATCAATACAAAGTCTAGTTTTTCCCTCATTTCGCTTCCTTGCCAAAGTCACAGGACTTGAGTATGAACTATGTGATTCTTTTATGATTCCTGCTTCTAACAAATTTTTAATTTGGGTCCTGATCTCTTTTTCCTCAGTTGGCGAAGTCCTGTATGCTCTTAGACTCACTGGTAAATCAGAATTTAGGATTATTCTTTGGGGTTCCATCCTTATTTTGCCTATGTCATATTTGTTAGTTGAAAACAGTCTATTATTTTTGTGCAATAAATTCTTTAATTCCCTATCAACATCTAAATTTTTGATTTGATCATTAATGTCAACATTTTCATAATTTGGATTACTTTCTGCTTTGATTCCACCAGAGCTTTCATTAAAATTGTCATTTACATCATAATCAATACAGAAAATATCATTTTCTTTCTGCGAATTTTCTTCATAAGGGTTAAACATATCAGAAACTTCAATTTCATGACCATTACTATTATTATCCACATGCTTATTATCACATTTATTTTGTAGGTGTAATGAAATTTTACTTATATCACAAATATTAACCATTTTCAAAGCAATTCTATTTTGATACACACACAATTGGTTACAATCAATTACTAATTTAAACTCTTTACACTCAGGAAGTCCCAGAATAAGATAAGGCAAGTCATTGTCCAAAACATATGCAGAAATGTTTCTAATTATTTTCCCTATTCTCAAAGTTAATACACATTTAGTTGTAATTAAGATTTCACCCTCAGCTTGCCTGACCTTAATTGGAGAATTTGAATAGCATTTCAGTTGACATTGCTTGACCAGTTTTTGTGACATCAGACTAATAGTCGAAGCAGTGTCAATCACACAATTTAAAAAATTCTGTTTCTCATTTTCATATAGTCTTTTTGTTTTGTCAACCCTATTATTTCTGATAATGTTTCCCCTCAATGACAGTAATTGTCATTCTGGCGCCTGATCTCTTTCAAATTCAGGTTCCTCATAATGATGTTTATTGTCTGACACCGACATCTTATCAAATCTCTCATTAATAGAGCAAGTTTGTTCCCAATGATAAGCATTACTTATGCCAAAGTTAGAACATTTTCGACAGGGTCTAGATGGTAAGTCTGCATATTGTTGGTGGTGATTAATTTGGTTATTGGGATTGGGTGCAAAATTTCTATTCAACCTTTGATCTCTGGGTTGCCATTGTCTGAATTGTTGCTGCTGACTATAATTAGGTCTAAACTGAGTTTGTTGATTATTATTAGGTCTAAATTGAGGCTGGGAAGAGTAATTTTGTCTAAATTGGTAAGGTGGGCTATAATTCATCCTAACTTGAGGTTGGTTGTAATAATTCTGTCGTAATTGGTTCCTATTTTCAAATCTAGTGTTAAAAAAGTTATCCCGATCCCCTTGATTAGTTTTGTTTCCTTCATTATTTATTTTGTTTAGCTTATTAGCCAACTCTATCCATTCTGTTGTGGTTTGAGGAGGATTTGCAGCTATGGTCATTCTCATTTGAGCATTTAGGCCTTGTGTTAGGCCTTCTAGTATTAATTTCTGTGATAACCCCAATCTCTTTCCTACATCAATTTTTTTATGAAAATATTTGGTTAAGTCATCATTATATTCAAATTTCAAATTGGAAAATTCAGAGAATTCCACGCTATCTGCCTCAAAGAATAATTCTTGCAAAGTGTCTTTTAATTCTGTCCAATCTTGAATGTCTAAACAATTGTTAATAAAAACTGTTAGAGCCTTCCCTTTGAGAAATTTTGAAATATATCTTAATTTTTGTCCCTCTGGAACATTTGCTTGGCAAAATTTCTGCTCAATATAGGCAAGCCATTTTTGTAGTTTCATTCCTCCCTCTGGGTCAAAAGGAATAAAATCCCTGAAATCCCTCTCTACATTTTCAAGTTGAAAATGGTCTTTGCATTCTGTCTTTATAGTTTTATCTTCCATCTTATAAGTTTAACACAATATCACAATTATATTTCAATTTAAAACCAGAATATAATATCATACAATCATAGTTTACTAAACAATTTTAAAAAGTTTATGATGGTAGACATACAACCTGGTCATGTGATGCTTGTCTTGTTACTGTAAAATTCTCGGTTGCACAAATTTTTATTTTTATTTATTCACGGTACAGCGCTAGGGCTTGCATACCGGCTTAATTAAATTCACACACAAGAACACATCGATGATTTTTGAATGGTGGGGATTACGCACTTTTTACATGATGACACTCGCGAAGAATTTAAATGGTGATCACACGAAGCAATGGGGAACACAAATCGTAAGTATACACATTCCGGCACAAGATTTCTGAAAAGGAAAATACACAATTTTTGAAGAAACACCGGACTTGGACGCCCACACGTTGAAACTGATCCAGGATGAATCTCACAGCAAGCCGAAGCACTTATTGACAATCTCACTTACACCGAAATGGAGCCGTTCACGCTGGCCTCCGATCGAAGGTCGCACATGGAGCTGATTCACCATCGTAAGGCAGAAATGCGCACTAATGCACCCAGCGAAAGCGAAAATTAAACACGCGGTGACGCTGAAACGAAAACGCCGAAATGCCTTGGAAAATCCAGTGGGATGTGGTCGCAGCAGGTGAGAATGCTGCCGTCTCTATGTAACATACTGGACAACCCAAGGAAAGAGTGGGCGTCCAGCACATCACAGGCAATGAAGAGTAGTCGTGGCTCGAATAAACGACGCGGCAAATTACGGCATTAAATTTTATTAGACGGAGAATACGTCTTTCCAAGTCAGTTACATGATCAAAAAAGCGTACAGGTTTCCGTTCATGTGGTTTAAATAAACTTTGTCATGTGATCAGGATAGCGATTAGGGATTTGCTGTTGTCGATAAGTCACATGTGGTTTTATATAATCTGCGCAGAGCTTATCTAAAATATGGGGGACGCCACGCATTTTTGAAAAAGGAAGCCATTTAATATTTTCTCTCGAGGTTATTTTAGGACTTAGATTTGAAAACGAAAGTTAGCTCGTACGCCCAAGGGAATTTAGAATAATGTTAGATTTTAAAATGGTATGGGGTTTTTAATGTTATATATATATATATATACACTGAAGTGCCACTGAATTAGGGATAGCAAAGCCTATGCAAATTGTGTAGCGCTGCGCATCATGTATGCGCAAGTGAGGACGCTGTGGTAACTGCATATATAGCGCGTACTGTGGTTGTTCTGAATTAGTTGTTGGAATTGCCAGTATGGGTAAACTGCCTGATTTAGACGCCTTCGATCGCGGACAAATCGTAGGTGCGTGACGAATGGGTCATTCAATTTCCGAAATCGTCAGACAGCTAGGATTTTCAAGGTCGACAGTGTCAAGAGTATACCAAGAATACATGAATGGTGGAAGAAAAACTAGCGATCGGGAAAACTGCAAAGGGCAATTAGCCTTGACAGTGCGTGGTGGGAGACGGCTCAGGCGTATTGTACGTAGCCAGCGAAGACAAACATTAGTTCAAATTACCACTTAGTTTAATGACGGTGCCAGTCGACGGTGCCAGCATTCCTCTGACTTCTCTGTCATGAATTGGCCACCTAGAAGCCCAGACTTAAATCCTATTGAGCATCTTTGGGATGTTTTGGAACAAGGCGTGACAGGCCATCACACAGAACCAAAGAACCTTACTGAATTATGGACAGCTTTAGCCAATATTTGCAAGCCATTCCCGTGGAACGTTTCCAGAAAATTATTGAATCTATGCCTCTTCGTGTGGCAGCCGTTATCAAGGCCAGAGGAGGCCCAACTCGTAACTAGGTAGGTATCCCTAATTCAGTGGCACTTCAGTGTATACAGAGGCTGTTCGCACATTTTTTAGACGATTTTGGTAAGCGGTAATAAAAAATTGATGACTGCGAAAGAAATAATTGCAATTGTACTATGTTTTTAAAGGTCAAAATTATCATCTGCGGCTTGAAAGTTTTGTTTTTATTCAAAAATGGCGTTTTTAACAAAGCAGTGGTTCGAAGGCTACATTTATGCTCTTTCGGAAAAGAAATATGCATACTCCGTTATCCAAAAACGATGTGAGAGTCATGGTTTTGTGATATCTAAACCGTCGATAGGTAATATCGTCAACAAGAAAGGAAAAAAACGTCAAATGGGAGCCTCAAGTGGGACAAAAATTCCAAACAAGTATCCAAGGAAAAAACGGACATCTTCAACTATTGTAAATGTACGTTGTTAAATGTTAAAAGAAAATCCACCTAGTCAAAGGACAGTTGCAAAATCATTAAAATGCTTGGTGTCCACTGTAAACAAAATGATAACCGTTGATTTAAATCTTAAGAAAGCGAAAAAACGCAATGTGCATCGTTTTCTTCCAAATCATATCGCTGAACGCAGGACTCGCTGCAGAATTCTATATGAGAAACACTTTTCCAAAGAAAAATGGAAAACAATTGTCACAATAGATGAATCATAGGTGTATTTAAATGATTGCAACAAAAAAGAGCCATTTATTATCATAAAATTTGAGGAAAAAAATTAAGTATATAGTTCAAAGAATCGAAAGAAAGTTTTTCTAAGGGATTCATGATTGTTGCTGGTTTTTCTTATAATGGCAAGTAAAAAATAAAGAGAGTGGAAAAAAATGTCAAGATTAACTCCAAATACTATCAGGAACATATTTTATCGCCAATTTTTCTGAATGAAATACCATCGCTTTACCCACAGTGCCATCAATCCGTGAGACTCCATCAGGACAAACCTAGCAGTCACACATCAAAATCCACTTTAAATTTAAAAGAACTTTAACTAAAAGAAATGGAACAAAAAACTGGTATCAAGGCCATACCCTTCACTGATATCCCTACTAAATCTCCCGATGTATCACCTATGGATTTTCCTTCTTTCGAACTTTTAAAATCTGCATTATACAAACGTCGTCCCAAAACCCTTACAGGAATCTGGAAAGCTGTTCAAGAGGAATGGGATAGAATACCTCTTCTGACACTTCAAAAGGCATTATTATCCTGGAAATTGCGGTGTCGAAAGATAGTTCCGAATAAGGGATGTCAAATAGAACATTTAAAACACAAGAATTTTATGTAATTTAGTTTTGTGAATACAATATACATCGTCTAAAAATGTGTGAACAGCCTCTGTATATATATATATATATATATATATATATATATATATATATATATATCAACAATGTCTTCAAGGTGGCAGCCGTTACCAACCTGCTTCTGAGGCCAACTATCAAAGTCCGACTCAAACCTCCTCTCAAAGTCCCACAATTGTTCGTAAATTCGCCGGTTACGTCTCAGATGTATCTCTAGTCATAATACCGTCCATCCAAGTCGACATATTTGTTTAAATAACCCTATAGCATGAGTAAGCTTCCTTTTATACTCTCCCAGCTGCGCATTTCATCTGCGCATAGTACGCTTACCGTTGTCTCATTGGCGTCCAAATTTTAATCATTTACATATCGCTTGCCAGACTACATTCCTGCCAAGTTTCGTGGTAGTAGATCGAATTCTACTGGGTGCATATATTCACTTGTGACAGAGTGTATATATATATATATATATATATATATATATATATATATATATATATATATATATATGTGTGTGTGTGTATATATATGTCGGATTTGGTTCTTCACGCCCAACCTATTATTAACACATTAATCCGAACGTCCTGATAATCATTTTTCACTTGGCAGTCGACTATGGTCCGGTGGTGAGTTAATATGTAGAATCCAACTCGAATACAGTGACCACAACTCCAGTACTAATTAAGAATATTTATTAAATCTCTTTACGACTCTCAGCTCCATAACTAAATAAATGGCTTCCCAATCCCCATTAATATCTGTGCGCCTACGGCACACATCTTTACTCGTTCCTATCTCTTCATGGCTCTGAAGATTTTCCTTGTTTCAACCTTAAAACCAACGCTTAGTGACACTCATTACACATAGTCGTCATAATGTACATGCTATTTTGCTGACAATGCATTTTCTTTCTTAGCGCCAACTAAAGGCCACGTCTACCTAAAATTCTCCCATGTGGTTATGTGGTTCTTCGGAGATTGAATTAAGTCGAACCTTAAGCGCTATTTTCACTGCCATACCTTACGCCGCTGATTTAAATTTAACAGACTTTAATTGTTAATCCTATTTTTAATAACTAATATCCCGTTTTAAGGTCACGCGATCGCCCCCCCCCCATATTTTTAGCCTCACAACTTCCCCCCGTTCCCTGAAGGCGTGCACACAAAGAGGAGCCAACTCTCTGCAGCAAGTCTCCAGAAGAGAAAACTAAAATTAAATTCAAAACCTAACTGGCAAAATGCTGAATAGGGCTGCAGTACCTATTCAACAACATTAACTATTAACCTAACTACTGAAACTCACCATCATTATCTTGTTAACCCATTTAAACCAACTAAAATTAAATTAACATTTACAATTAGAATAGGGCGATCGTTCTCCTAAAGGCGTGCACACAAAGAGCAGCTAATTCTCTGCAGCACGTCCCCAGAAGAGGAAATCAACTAAAATTAACTTAATTAATCATCAACTGAAAATTGCTGTGCAGGGCGGGCCCTGCCCGCACAACGAACTCAGAAGAAACCCCAGTAAATTATTCCTAAAAATGACTTGATTCAACCACATCAAAATTAACTAAATTTTCCCTAAGTATTTGAACATCTAATTTAAAAATAACTAAAATTAATATTCTTATTTACTGAAGTCGTGTACCTAACCCCATGGAGCTGACAAAAATACAAGGTACATGATTGTCTCCATTCGAGACAAAAGTTGATTCAGACTGATGTGAAATTACAAACAATTTATCAAAATTAATTAGAAAAGAATATTATATAAAGATCATTAATGGAACACTAAAATTAAATTTAATAAACACAAAACATAACTTGAAATTGTAAGAAAATGATAATAAAATTTTTTCTGTGAACACCCACACTATTATTTGTAGCTCGAGAAAAACAAACCTTGTGCCGAAGCACCTTGAGTCCATTACCTACAAAATGAGTCCTGACTTTACAAAATTGACAAATTTCAGAGTTCTTGTACATAAAGTTCTTGTAGAAAATTGGGGTGTCACAATACTTCAAACAACTTAATTTTATATTTTACGCTATTATTAGCATTTAAAACCCTTCGTCAGATGTCTGTTATGGTGGTCATACTCCACAACAGCACTGGGAATTTTACTAAGAGCTTTCAGTGTATCATCGGGGATACCTGATTCCTCCGAAAATTCAAATTTGACGCAAACAAAATCAATAGTGAAAAAAAACCTTATTACATTCTAAATTCTTCAATATTTCCAAAATTTTTCGTTTTCACCATGATGTACAAAATATTATAACTCTGGGTCTTTACAAATCAAGAAAGCATGTCTTTATACTCATGCTTATTTGAAAATTTACAGGGAGACCTCCAAAATAATTAGTAAACCAAGTGGCAACCAAAAACACACAAGAAATTAAACATCAAATTATTTATACTAAAACACAATAAACAAATTAAAAAGATCAAATTTAAGTGCTTTAAACTAAAAAAAATACACAATATATATCAATATGAAAAATAGCAATTAAATGATTGAGGTATGAAATTAACTTTCATTAAAACACTTTCCTTTACATTTTACTACCATAAACTTTTCATTTCATTCAAAACCAATTTTAAAACCTACTCAAGTTTGAAGAAGACATGGTTGAACTCATGTTTGTTATGCTTCTAGACACAAATTGATAAAATATGTTAATATTACTCACACTTTAATCAAAACTCACAATTCTACCAATTTCAAAAATTAAAACTTCAGACCTTACATCTCGATCAATAGAACTCAATTACCTACCTTACAAAACATTACTTATCAAAATAAATTTATATCAAGACAATAAAAATTCACTTATAAAATTATATCCAAAATTTTCAATTATATACACTTGAGCACCAATATGCAATATACCGAAAATAAACACATTATTAATCAATAAACCTTAAAGATATTTACAAAATGATGAGACTGCCAATAGCAACGACCAAAATGGACAATTTAACTTTAATATGTTCTAAAATTTTCCAATAACTATACCAAAACTCATAAATTTTCAAAACATAATAAAATTACAATTTTCAAAATTTTACCAATATTTATTACTAATACTCTGCTATCTAGCTTTCTCCCCCCCCCCCCGAAAACAAAACGGGATTGACTGGAGTGAACAATACCCAGAAAAAATCTCAAAATGTACTTAATTCTTTTACAATATTAAAATTTTCATTTTTCTTACGAATAGTTTCAAATTGTCAGATATTTTTTTTTTACTGAATTTTAACTTGTCAGCACAATTTCCAAAATTTACACAAAATTTTTACATTTTACATATAACAGTTACTTATTTCAATTTTCATCCATGCCATTTCAGTTTTAAATTTCAAAATTTAATTTCAAAAATAATTCGATCTTCATTTTTTAATTGCAAATTTAATCATTTCATTTAATTATCATCTTTATGATTTTAAAATTTTTTTCAACATAACTTTTCCCACAAAATTTCTGTTTTTCAATATATCATCATCTGCATATTATCAATTTGAATGAAAATTTCTTACCTTAATTTAGTTAATCCTCCCCTCCCCCCCAAAAAAATCTTTATATCACCTATTAAATTTTCCAGCAGTTATTTTTCGTCTTTTAAAAATCGCCAGGCAGTCCCGGAGAGCCCTGGACTCTGTTTCGCACACATCTCGGAAATTCCGGATAGTTCACTTGATAATTTAATTTGATACAAAATACTTTCGTCGAAAAGCTCGCACAAACACCAAATTCTGAATTTTAAAACGGCACACTTTCTTCTGGTTGACGCGATTAATAGTCATGTTGCTGTTTAAGCAAAACTTAAGCGAAATTTTTAAATTTGATGAACACTATTAATTATACAGTCATTTCCCGATGAATTTCTCCCTTTCCGAAGCACAGATTTCACTTTAATAAATTTTTGACGAACTGTAATAATTTTAAATCTAGATAGCATCACACACTTAATTTTTGAAGCACAAAAATTTGATGAGTACAAGCCGGTTTATTTGTTTTTGTTTAAACGATGAAATTTCCTGGGATCTCGGCCCACAAAGGTAACCATCCTGGGCGGCTTATGTCGGATTTGGTTCTTCACGCCCAACCTATTATTAACACATTAATCCGAACGTCCTGATAATCATTTTTCACTTGGCAGTCGAGTATGGTCCGATGGTGAGGTAATATGTAGAATCCAACTCGAATACAGTGACCACAACTCCAGTACTCATTAAGAATATTTATTACTAATATTTAATATTTAATATTTAATATTTTTTATTTAATATTTTTATTTAATATATTATTTAATATTTTTATTTATATTATTTACTCTTTACGACTCTCAGCTCTATAACTAATTAAATGGCTTCCCAATCCCCATTAAAATCTGTGCGCCTACGGCATACATCTTTACTCGTTGCTATCTCTCAATGGCTCTGAAGATTTACTTTGTTTCAACCTTAAAACTAACGCTTAGTGACGCTCATTACTTATTCATTTCGTAATAACGTACATTCTCTTTTGCTGACAATGCATTTCCTTTCTTAGCTCCAACTCAAGGATACGTCTACCTAAAATTATCCCATGTGGTTATGTGGTTCTTCGGAGATTGAATCAAGTCGAACCTTAAGCGCTATTTTCACTGTCATACCTTACGCCGCTGATTTGAATTTCCCAGACTTTAATTGTTAATCCTATTTTTAATAACTAATATCCCGTTTTAAGGTCACGCGATCACCCCCCCATATTTTTAGCCTCATATATATATATATAGACAGAGAGAGAGAGAGACATATATACATACAAAAGAGGTAAGCAACGATAAGTAATCCTACGTTAATAAACCGCAGTAGTTTCGCTAGAAGAGACTACCTGAAATTCTTTTTGTGATGAAACAACAGTAAAAAATTTACTGTTATCATCCAGTATTTGTTTCTGCGTTTGAATACTGCAACGATTTTCATTAAAGTATGGAGTTAACTTGATTGGCTTCTAAAAGAAGTTACGTATCATTCGATGGTGCCCCCAAAAATTTGTCATTTAGTAGTGTTATTTCTTATTAGTATAGACATTTATTATAAATATGAAAAGTTAGGAGTCAATCCAGCACTTTTGCACTAAAGTTTAAAAAAATTCAAAAAGTGGACTTATTCGATTTGGCTTGTAAATGACTCATATATTACTGAATAGTAGATTGATACAACTGTCATTATTTTACTTCAGAATATCTGTTACTTGTAGTGTTTTAAATATATGATATAAGTTTGTGGGATTTCTAAATACTTTATAGAAGGAAGTCCTATGAGATATCTCAAGGCAAATCAATGTGCATCGTTGAAGAGACCATTATAAATTAAAATCAAGAGATAGACAAAAGAAATCCCACTCTGACAGATTGGATTATATACAGGGTGTTCCAAAATTCGACCGACAAATTTAGAGGTGTGATAGCAGGCATCAAGACGAGCAATAATCCCATAGGAATGTATGACTGGAAACACAAACCTGACGCTGGAGGGCGCTGTTATAATCGGACGGTACCTCTTACCAACCCCACTAGATGGCGGAAATATGGCATTTTTCTGGTGGAGGTAGAAAACTCAAAAACAAAACAGAATCACATAGCGATGTATGACCAGAAACGCAAACCTGATCAACTAGAGGATAAAAATATATACAGAAATGAAAAGCCAACATTTCTGCATTTTTGTTTATTCTCTAGCTGACTCGGTATATATATATATATATATATATATATATATATATATATATATATATATATATATATATATATATATATATATATATATATATATATATATATATATATATATATATATATATATATATATATATATATATATATATATATATATATATATATATATATACAATTTTTTTCTGTGTCAATACCAACTTATAGAACAGGTGTATTGAAGAAAAACTTGAGAAATCTTTAATATTGCCACAATGGATCACTTCTCTCTGTTTCACAATAATGTATAGAAGAGCAGGGGTATTAGTTTTCGAGGAATCGATTTTTTATCATTAGGCAACAAAGCAGTTGATGTGAGTATGACCGCAGATTAAAATTTATGGAACGCCTTCTAGGATATTCACATCAAGTAAACTGATGTCTTATGATGGAGTGAAGATTTGTTGTTTGTTATCGTGCCATGTTTTTATGGTATAAACAATCTCCTTTCTTTACATGGTTTCTGCAATATATTATAGGAAAGGAAATCGGATTTATCTGGTCTATCACAAAATGATGCATTCTACATTTTGTAAATATCTCTAACTAGGCTAATTTCAGAAAGCGTCCAAATGTTTTTCAAATATGCTTTTTTTTTTAAAGTTTAAATTCCCCGTATTTATCCAGGGTAAGTAAAGAAAAGTTTATGTTAAAAGTATAGAGCTAAATATTGCCCATTGCCTTCATTTTATGAACAGAAAAAATGAAAATTATTTAATAACATTTTTCCAGCGCCCTCTGAGTCACTGAATTAAAAAACGAACTAATTTATTTCACGAATAACTACCTTAAAAGCATTTTTCGTGTAATGGGGATTTTTATACTTGGGGGCACTGTATAAAAGAAATTACTGCACATATTGCTTCCAAATTTTCAGGGTAACTGTATGATGATGCTACCAAAATAGGCACCTAATTTTGTTCTTTAAATGATTATTTTACTAGAAATTTATAACATTTGAATTTCAATGTTTTTTTTTTAATTTTTTTAAAAACTGACTGTCCTAGAGTAAATATTCCTTGCTGTTTTAAAATTTAAATACATATAGAATTATACTCAATGTTTTTACATTGCAAAAATGCAAAAATTATTATTGAAACTTCATTCGTGTTTTTGTAAATCTGCGAGCAGTGTATCACTATAAATTTGAAATTTTTAGAAAATGAAATCACTTTTTCCTCCATATATAGAATTCTTATTGTAATAAAATAAATTCAGGAACATAATCTACAATGTTTAGTGAAGTAATACTGAAAACTTCCGGTTTAATGACAATAACAGTTATAAAAGTTCGTAAAAAAGCACAAAAATTCTGAATTTTCTACTTGTTTGAACGTAGTTACTATGCTTAAATGTCTGAACTCTTGTCTGTGCAGATATCCTCATAAATACATCCAAATAAACACATCCTCATAAATATATATCAAGCAAAAAGTCACAGAGTGTTCCTTTGGAAATCAGTGGAGCATATACGGTGCCCAATAAGTACCATGTGTATGGGAATACGGTATGAAACCCTGAAAGAATAATTTTAAAAATAGAACCAAAATAATATTTACCCGATATTAATTAGACCATTAGAAACTTTTTTTAGCGTTGTTATTCTGATAAGTTCACTTTTGCAACATTTCAGGGTTACGCAAATTTATTAATGTTTTTAAAGTAAAAATGTCTTCCATCGATCATGCTTAAAAAATAAAATTCATCAGCCCGCAAAGCCTATACGGACCTGATCTCGAACTTCCTGCCAGGGGGTTTTAGATCAGGAGGTTCTAATCCAGCCAAGGTTTCCAGATTGGGCAAGAAAACCCACCAGATTGAGAGAAAAACATAAACACCAGCTTATCACAACCACAACATTTTTGATCAGGTTTCAAGGAATATTTATCCAATAAGTTAAGACAAAATTTGTGTTAAATTTTAATTCTACCACCGTCCATTAGTCTTATGCTTACTAGCTCCATTTTATGAGAAAAGTAGTGTGGCTCTGCAGGGAAAAAATGTGGAAAAATGTTCGAGTAATGATTTTTTTTTAAATAATTTTTATTTATATTTTTTAATGACAAATCAAACATGAATAACACTAAAAAACTTTTTTTATAACTGTGAAGACGTTGTACAGACGCATTGTACAATAGTCTACAATAATTCAACCCTTAAATAAAAAATGAACAATTAAATAAGAACATTAAACATAAATGAATTAGCTGAAATCAGTGTCCTAATATAGCTGTTGGAAGCCACAAATTTATTCTATTATCAATATAATAGAAACCAAGCAAAAGCCAGTAAAACTGAGTCAAATTTCATATTTTATGGTAGTTTTTATTCGATACACATCAGTTTCATTGTTCAGCAATTCTTTTGATGTAGAATATAGGAAAAGATAGTCTCATGAATATTCTCTAATGTTCCTTTTACGTTGTTTCCCTAAAGCTATAAACGAGTATAAAGTTGTTTCTTAAACAAATTATTCCTTCTTTACTACGCGCATATGTTTTAAAATTTCGATTACGACTGAACTAGTGAAAACACGACGTGGAACCTCTTTGTAGGTTTCAAAATGCTATTTCGAAATAAGATTAGACTGCAGTTCAAGACGATACTTTATGCCAATTTGAAAAATTGAAAGCTTAATGTTTTTTTTTCGGAATAACAAACATAGTTTTGATAGAATAGGCAAAACTATGTTTTGAAAATAATAACCAGGATTCAGAATGAAACCGCACGTCTAAAGATGAGGAAAGCATCACCATTTTATTTATACTATAAAGAACTTAACGTACATACACACACACACATATATATATATATATATATATATATATATATATATATATATATATATATATATATATATATATATATATATATATATATATATATAAATATAAATGTATATATATAAAGATATATAAATATACATATATACATGCTTTTTGAGGAAAGCAAAGTTTAAGTTGAAGCAATCAAAATGAAAAGATATTTCAAAATAACCATTATTTCTCAAAACATCAGGTTGTTTGAATCATACTCTAACGAAAAAAACATTCTAGGAGTTACTTTAACTTTTATTGCAATAATTTATGATTTTAGAAATCGGCTCTCATTTTAAGCCATAGAAGATTATATCAATAAAAGAAATACTATATATTCCCGCAAGTTTCTTTAAACATTATTATTATAGATATTTATACTGAAAATGCCTCTCATTTTCTTAAGAGGTAATTAACAATCCCTTGCTTTTATTCAAAAGTAAACATATATTTTCTGAATAAATAAAATTATGAGCTGTTGTCTTTCGAACAAATAAAAATTTAATAGTGCCCCGTTGCTCGAAATCGAGCAAATTTCACTTAATTTTCGAAATAACAAATGTTGTTCTAACTTTCACAGATCAATGCTTATTGTACTTTAAAATTTCATCATACTCTTTGCATCTAATTTATCAAATTTAACTAATTGTCACGGACTCTCAAACTGAATAGTCAAGAGGGCCTTTTAGTAATGGGAATTTTTTTTCAAACTTCTATCATAGAGTCCTCTTCCGTAGGTGCAAGTATTTTCTTCTGGTTGTTGAACATTAGGATAAATATTTTGTTTAGTTTCAATGAAGCAACTTGATGATAAATCATGTTGTTTGCAAAACTGTTATGGCCCCTTGTTAGACATCTGATAGCCGGGGACAATAACTTTTTTCAGATTGACTTCTTTTATAGAAAATCATTATGGTTAAATAGTATAGATTTTACTGTTAAATAGCGTAGTGAAACCCATGGAAATTCACGGTAAATCTTTTTGAAAAGGACAAATTCATATTAAGTAACAAAGGCGTTGGATTTTTGTTTTCTATTTTTGCGTTTTTCTACTGAAGTTTAATGAACTCTTACCATTGTCAACAGATGGCGATACTTCTCAAGTTTTGCCATTGCTACTCCCCCTTCACGCGAAATAACTCAGTATACATGTAGGCTTGTAGGGAGGAGAGACGTGACAGTTTGCTTGCTGTTTTTTACGCGATACACAGCTTCTATATGTATTATACCTCATTCAACTTGAATACTGTGAGCGCACATATCGTGCCATTTTTCTTTTTGAGTGTATCTACAAGTTTTGAAGTGCAGACATGCTGATATTCTTCTGCGTAAGTAACTAATGTTGCCTTGTACTCAGCTAATTTTCACATATCAATAAATTCAGTTCCCCAACAAGCTGGTGATTATTTGAAGGTTATCAAACTATTGAACCTTTCGTTATTCTACCTTCAGAATACAGTCATAGAAAAAATCCAGCGACCATTTTGAGCTATCTTTGAATCTTTTATCCAATATTTGCTGTGTGTTTCAGTTATTTTATACCAGTAAGAATTCTGCTTGACTTTAAATGAACTCAACTTGCACAAAAGGTAAACTTCAAATGATTGAAAAATTTTACAAATTTTTTAAAGACCTCCATTTTGATACCTCAACCTTCTTTTTATGTTCCGCAGTACTCTCAAATTAGGTTTCTAAGAAAAAAAAGCCATAGATCTTATATATAGATGAAGTATTTGCGTACTATAAGACTGATCGGAGAACACCATGAGAACTTCAAATGTGATACTGAAATGAGCGTCTTATGTAGATAAGAGCAATTGCAATTAAAAATGTATTACAAATAGCCTGACATTAAAATTTAAAAGTTCAGTGTGTGAGCAATAAAAAAAATGTGAACGAAGTGCGCCCTCGCATGCTTTTCCCGTAGACTTTATATGACAAATTTGACGATCCTCCACGCTCGAAACCTTGCGTCAATCGCATTTTTCTCTTCAACTGGCACATCTACACTGTAAGACCTTCATTCTGATACCCCAATCATATGTTTCGTTTAGTCGTTCTCTCAAAATAGATCTCCATGTAAAAAAAAAATAGAAAAAATTTATAGGTTATCCTTTAATTATGAGACAAATTAGAAGCTTTTCTTTGATAGCTTGGTAGAATTTTGTCATATACAATTCAATTCTGTACATAGAATTGAACAAATAAAATTAAAAACTAAAAAGGCATACCAAAGAAAAATATCACTCATAAAATGTCCTTCAGGCGGAAAGAAAATAGATTTTAGTCCAAAAACATGTTTTTCCATGCAAAAATAATAATGTACACTTACGCGAATATTGCCAATAAAGAAATTTATTAATTAATTCACGGAATGATAATAAGCAGGCGATTTTAAGATTTAGTTAAGTTGGAAAAAAAGCGAGCGAACGCCATCTAGCGGAAGAAATTTTTTTTATAATGTTTATACTCCGATTTTTTAATAAACAATAAGATATGTAATTCTAAAATTAACAATTCATCAGGAGCGCAGATCTTAATCTTTAAAATGGTACCTCATATATCGATTTTGATTAAGTATGAAGGGAGAAAAGGGGATTGTCAGAAAAAATCCCCTAATACGAAATAATACTCGTATTTACGAAATAATACGTATACAAAATATAATATATATGAAATATTATATAATCGCGAAATAATATTAGATGATCCGAGCGAAAATTTCGCATACGAATAAAATACGATGAATTTTATAGTGAGGTTAGTGGTTTGTAGTCGGATGAAAGAAGAACCGGTTCATTTGTAGCCATCGTTTATTTGTCAAATAACAATGATGCTTAAGGGTAATATAAAACCGGTTACAAAACACCTTTGGGAACAAAATTGGAGGTGAAGCATAAGACAAAACAGGGAACGTGAGATATGTACATGTCAAAACACATTTGTAGGCAATATTAAAAGTTAAGTATGACACAAACTGGTAGAAATGGGATATTTACATTACTACTAAATCTCTTTGTGCACACTATTTGACCGTGCCGTATCGACGTAACCAGGGAAAGAACTCTAGGGCCAAAGTCAATTTTTAACTTCTATTTTCATACAAATGATACAATGTGTCTAAATTAACAATTCGTCAGAAGCGGAGAATGTGATCTTTAAGATGGTGGTTAAGTATAAAGGGAGTAAAACTAATCATCCAAAAAAATCACTTTCTAGAAATAATATATATGAGGATGATGATGGTATGTTTTGTTTTTAATTTAAAGGTGTGTGTTCGAGAGATAGAAGTGAAAGTAAAAAAAATAAGCGACCTCGTGCTTGCCATCTAGCAGTAAGGCAAATATTTACATGTCTAACGCATATTTTCACAGCGTTTACATAAGACATTTGCCGGTCCGCTAGGCACCAACCATTGCTCCAATCTCATTTTTTTTTTCTTTGACTTCCACATCTACGGGGTAACACCTTTATTTTGATAAAACCTTTAATTATGAGATAAATTAGACACTTTCCCTAACAGCTTGGTAGAATTTTGTCATATGCAATTCAATTGTGTTCATAGAATTGAATAAATAATATTAAACTCTAAAAAGGCATACCCAACAAAATATTACTTATAAAATGCTCTTCAGGAGGATAGAAAATATAATTTAGTCCAGACAAATTGTATTTCCATAGAAAAATAATAATGTACTAAGTAGATATCGCCAAGAAAGAAACATTAATTCACAGAATGATAATACAGTGGACGCTCGTTAATTCGAACTCGGTTAATTCGAACTTTCGGTTAATTCGAACTAATCCAAAGGTCCCAAAAAACTTGTATTGGAGTTAATGTTAAAAATATCTCATTAATTCGAACTAAATTTTTATCACTTCGGTTAATTCGAACTAAAAATTTGACAAAAAAATTTCATTTTCCTCGTTTAATGGAGAAAATACACACTGTATTTATTATTTTGTGTGTCAAAATTTCTTTAATGTGTAAAGAGGCACATGCCTGCATTCCTAGACTATTGCATGTCCGCTAAACGTTAGTATCTATTGTCCTTCTTATTAGTGCTAAACGGAAAAAGGAATTTTCCTTTATTTGGATCGATTTTCTTAGAATTTCAGAAAAACTAGTCTTTACTACAGATTCTAGGGAGCTGCGTCAGTTATAACTGCAGTGCAGACAAGTTAATGTGGTCTAGTTTTTCTTCCTCATTGTGTGGTGTGAACGTGTAAAAATTCAGGATGTCTACACGTGGAAAGTACAAAACCCTATCTTTGGAGACAAAGGTAGAAATTTTAAAGAAAATAGAGAATGGCGAATGTAAAACAAAGTTAGCAGCTGACTATAGAATTAAAAAAAATGCCTTGTCAACTAATTTGAAAAACAAGGAGTCAATTTTAGATTCATGGGAAAAATCAAAATTTGCTAGAGGAAGGAAACGCATGGGAAATGCGTCCCAAGAAGTTCTAGAAAAAGCTCTACTGCTATGGTTCCAGGATGTTAGATCTCGAAATTTTCCGATAAATGGACCCTTAGTGCTGACGAAGGCTGATGAATTGGCAAGTCGAATGGGTATTGAAGATTTTAAATGCAGTGATGGATGGCTTTCTCGATTTAAGTCAAGGCACAATATTTCTTATCAAACTGTATGTGGCCAAAGCTCTGATGTAAACGAAGACGTATGTACTAATTTCGGTAGGAAACTGCTAGGGCTTTTCTCTACTTACCTGCCGAAAGATATTTTTAACGCGGCCATAATGGACAAAGCCATAATGGAATCTATTAAAACTCTAAAAGCATTTATTCAGATGGAACCTTCCTCTGAAAATGAATTGAAATGTTTACTTCAAATCGAGAAGCTGGCTGAACAGTGTAGGCATCATAAACAGAACCAAACATCCATTTTACAGTTTTTCCCCAAAGTGTAATTCATATTTTTAATAAAAGTTTACTTTATACTGCATATCTTCTGCTTCATTTTATGATTAAGGTAAGTCTGTATTGCTTTTTAATATGTTTAACTTTAGATAACATAGTATAATATATTTTCTGGGATTATACATACTAGGAGATTTTCATCTTCAGTGATACAGATTTAAAGTTATATATTTTCTCTTAACATCGGATAATTCGAACTTCGGATAATTCGAACTTTTTTCTGAGAACCTTTGAGTTCGAATTAACGAGCGTCCACTGTAATTGCAGACGATTTTAGAAATTAAAAAGTTTTTAAAAAGCGAGCGAGCTCACACCATCTAGAGGAAGAAAAAAAATTTATAATGTTTGTACTTAGATTTTTAAGCAAACAATACAATGTGCAGCTCTAAATTAAAAATTCGTCAGATGCGGAGAACTTAATGTTTAAAATGGTACCTCATCCAGCGATTTGGGATAAGTATGAAGGGAGGAAAAGGGATCATCAGAAAAAATCACCTTCTAGAAATAATATAGATAGATAGATGAGCGAAAAAATGTCAAAAACTGTTACTGATATGATTCTCCCAGGGGCTGATTTTATTGAAATTGTTAATGAAGTAATCCATATCGAAATCGATAGTAATGATATAAGCCGAAGATTTATTTTAACTGTAATATATACAGCGTACGGCAGAAGGGTCTCCAACATTTCAAAGGCTAATAAAAAATTAACAAACAATTAATAAAAAAAAACATTACGTTTTCGAAAACTACTAACAGTCTAGTTTTTTTCCACTAGGTTTTGAAAATTACATCACGTAGCTGGCGCCCGTTATTTGCGATGCACTGACGAAGCTGTTCTTTAAATTTTTCCATCACTCTGTCATCTCTGGGAAAGTGGCAACTTCCTCACGAATAGCGCACTTACGAACACATTTTCAGGTGTTCTAATGTTCCGAGGACGACCACTTGGTTCCCTTGGTAATGAAGACCCACTTGCTCTCACGTTTGAAACCCATCCAAATATTGTTTTTGATCAGGAACAGCCTCAGTTGTATAGAGCTTGAAGTGTGTCCTAAATGATCTCTTTGTCGCTGTTACAGAATCGTTCTTTTTAAAGAAAGTCTCGATAACGAAACCACGATGTTCACCAACTCATGGTGTCTACTGACAACTAGAAAATCCGCCCGAACTGTTGCCACCTCCCAGGCTGCCGTACCCCCACCACTAGCTTAACAGTGACCTTCAGAAATGTTACAGTACATTCCGTCGTACCATGTACAAAATATGATTTCCGACAGGACGGAAGTTTTAAAGACGCAGTATGCGATAAAGAAACTGCACAAATAAATATTTAAAATCTGATTTGGAAGCCTTAACTTTCTTTTAAATCATGCCAGGTTAGGTTTCACTTGAAAATGATTTCTTTATCAAATTGAAATACTATTTAAGGAAAAAATAGACTGATATTGTGTCCAAAACCCCCAAAACAACCTTATGTGATTTATAGCATCGTACATTTCGTACATGTTTGTTTAACATTTTTTGTTTCTTGCATGAATTTCATTGTATACCCCTCCGAATTAATGCATTGAATTCAGAACTATGCCAGCAATTGATGATGCTATCATTATGCCAGACGTGTCTTCAAGCTTTCATTTGAAAAGCTGTTGAAATTATTATTCCTTCTTACTGTATAATCTTATATTAAAACATCATAGGAAATTCTGCACAAAGGCATTCTTTATATTTTTAGAATTTTCTGACAAAAAACAATTCTTAAAAAATCCCCAAGACCTCTGTCTTTTATTTTAAACTTTAAGAATGTTCTATTGGATTCCCTAGGCTTAGAAAATAAAATAGAATGTCGTGACAATGGTGTCCGAGTAGTTCAGTTTTCCTGACTCTGAAACGTTTTTACTGCCGTGGAAAAAGAAAAATGCTAGTCTTATAAAGGTCCTATTACTTTTGCTTTATTTGTGGATTATCGAAACAGTAAGAAACATGAATATGTAGAAAGCGGTAGTCAATAAATTGTACGAGTATGATCTTAATTTGTCAAAAAGGATCGTTGATGAAGTTTAGAAAAAAAATGCAGTGTTTATATCATTTTTCTCCAACGAGGCCGATAATTTTGCCTTCGTCAGCATTCGAACCAGAGCCCACTGCATGAAAGCTCGAGACGCTAACGATGCTGGTGGTACAATTGAAGTTGATATTTCTATAGTTTGATTTCTCCAATCAATATTGTTTTTCCTTATTTGGTTGGGCAACATTTTCCTATTTCAGGTCCGCTATTATAAGAATCTGGGTAATGTGAGACATTGGTTTATAATATTCTCACATGTTAATGTTTTCTATATTATTTATCAATAATTTTTACATATTAATCTTAATTATAGTGACTTAAGCTTAACCAAAAAATTATATTATATTCTTATTCTTCCAATTTAAAAGTAATTTGAATGTTTTGGGAATTACAATTTAGTTATCTTATGTGCACCTACGAGCAGTTCAATTTCTTGGTATAAAATGCTAGACTTACCCTAACACTTATATTAATCGTAAAACGTTACTTCCCCCTTCGGTGAAGTATTTTAATCACTGATTTTTTTGGTCACTAATTTCCCTATTAATTCTCCCCCCCCGAAAGAAAAGCATTGCTTACTTTAAAAAATATTAGTTGCCAGAAAATAAATCAAGTCATAATTTTTCACGCTTCAACAAAATGTTTATTATGTTCTTTATCGCTTTTCCCACGTTAAATTTCAACTATATTTTCCCTATTTATCTGAAAATTTAATCAAGTCATTACTTTTTTTACATGTTATCACTTATTTCTCATAAGCCAGATTATAAACAAAAAGGCTTTGTCTTAATGTTATTATTTTCTGTTTAAAATATCTCATTACCTTTAATGTTTTATTAAGTTAACCCACATTTTATTTAACCCATTATCACTTTTCTAAAATTGCTAATATTAAATGCGTTATGCTTATTTTAGGAACACCACAGCCGTTTAAAAGAGAAATAAGCTTAGCAGGTTTTAAAATAATCCGCTTTCGTAGAGCACAATCGTTGTGTGTTTTTTTTAATAACGCTAGATTTCAGGTTCATTAGTGAATATAACATTCTCGCAGAAATTCAGTACTTTGTAGTTTGAAGTAATTTTCTCCACCATTCGCGACTGTAATTAGTTTAGAGTAGATATTCTGTTGATAAGCAAATGACAAGTTTGGGAAAAATTATTTTTAATTATTGTTCTTCCACCTTAAGAATCACAATCCGGCTTTTAATTAGCAAGCAACATGGTATATAACTTGTTATATAATATGCAATTGAATCGTTTATTTCAGAAACGCGTTAAAAGGCAAATTTTTGGCATTTTCCTTTTTTTTTTACAAAATCAGGATCTTCTATCGTAAACGCATATTTTTGTACAGAAATCAGCCATTATCATTCCCCTTTTAGAGGTTTCTATTGACAGTGCATATTGACTTTAGTGCAGACAAACGACAACAGACAACACATAGCGTGTTTCTGCAGTAAATCTAATTTTCGTCTTGCTTTCAACACTGCGTTGTTGACACACTGGTGTTGCTTTTGTTTGTCGTGTAGAGGTTAAACTATTGTGTTGTGGGTATAATTTTATTGTACGGTTTTACGTAGTGCTTTATGATAGTTTTTTTTTAATGGCTAGCAGTAGTTCTTAAGAAGAACCTCAGACAAAAAGGAAACGAGGTATTACAAATGAAGAGAGCACGAAATGTCACAGGAAATGTCATACGAAAAGTAAGAGTGAAAGGTGAAGGCTAAAAAAGCAATAAAGTAACATGGTTCCATTAAAGTCTAATCCTGATGACATAATGTGCAAATGTCCAGGCAAATTCAGTTTATTTATTGCTGCTGAAACAAAAAATAAGATATAGAATTATTTTTATTCTTTAGATACGAAAAACAATCAAGATATATATTTGCAAACATTGATAGAATAAGAGAAATTAATCGAAGAGTTTCAATAAAAACTCCATCATCAAAAACAATAAATAAATCATTTGTGAACAGTATTAAGATCAATAGTGTTCTCCAGTTTGCAAAAATGTATTTTTACAAATCCATGGAATTTCACGCGATCAAGTTGAAAAGCTGACTAACCTATTAGTTCAAAATAAAACAACTGGAAGGATACGGAACACCTAGAAGAGCTGTTTCCAAGAACCAAAGAATACCATTTAAACTCTCATCTTACATACAATATGGATTCAACAAAATTAACCAAGGAAAAGTTGTCGTTAACCAATATATTGATAGCCGCAGGTCCTCAACGTTCACCTTACAAAAGTACAACAACGTTCCTGAACTCCCAACGGTAAGAGCGTACGCTTCTGGGGAAAAGTACCGATCGATAACAAAAAAATTTATGACCTGACAAAGATAAGTATCTTCACTACTGGCCAAAAGTATAGCAAGTTTCAGAAATCTAACATTTTTTTAAAGAATAAGCCCCCCCCCCCAAAAAAAAAAAAATATATATATATATATAATATTTTTTCAATGCACCTGATATATTTTAATGTCAATATGTTAAATAAGTTTAAAGACAAGATATGAGTAAGTTATTGAACAAAAATAATTATTTAATTTAATAAAAAATAGCATACAAATAATGTACAGGTTATCAGAAATCGACCCCCATTTAGGTTCCCCGGAATAAAATGAAATAAATAAACAATTTCAAGTTCTTCTGAGCAGAAACGATAATAAATGAGTGCAATTGAACCGAAAAGCATTTAATATGTTGTTGGGACGCCTCAACCAAAATGGGTGACGATTTCTGATAACCTGTACATTTTTGACATTAAAAAATATCAGTTGCATTGAAAAAATATTATTTTTTTTGGGGCGCTTATTCTTGAAAAAATGCTAGATTTCTCAAACTTGCAATACTTTTGGCCAGTAGTGTACACTATAGAGTATGAAAGTTTCTACGATAACATTTTCCAGTGGCCTACTACGGAAGTGGAGGGCAATGTAGACAGGTAATACGAAGATGACTAAGTCGACAGACATAAATCAGGATAGAAAGAGGGTCAAGTTTATTTTTTACCATGTTTTTATTAACTCGCTTTCTCGTTTGTGTGTGTGTGTGTTTGTTCAGTACAAATCTTGCAATCGATTTTTAACTAACTTCCCGACTAGCTAGACATTTGAAAGTTTTAGAATAGCTCAGAACACGATGACAATGCAATATTTTAATACTTTTGGCCATCTTTAAGCAGTATTGAATTCATTTTCAGTTAATTTTGTTTTGTAGACTGGTACAGCCATCTATCGACAGGGACGGGAACGAAAGGTTAAAAGCAAGTTAACTTCCAATTAATTTAATTTTCTTTCAAGTTGATGGGAAAATTCATCAAAAAAATTTTTAAAAAAGTATTTATTAATACATAGAATTGTCAAGTTTATATGATTCAACAGAAAATTTAAAATCATGGTATATAAAAAGTTCTTTCTATCTTGTAATTCTTTTAACTGTAGTATTAAGTTTTTGCTTTTTAACGTTTGATTCTCTGTTCAAATAAAAGAAAATATATAGATTATAACATTATATTCATTTTTAAAATTCCTAATAATACAACAAAATGAAGAAATTAGCCTTAAAAACCTTACGTTTTTAACGTATTTTACTACATAAACCCGCTAGCTGCAATTTTTTTTTAAATTCTTAAAACGAAAGTAATAAATATTATAAGTTAATTTCAGATAACATGCACTTCGAGAAGATATAAACTAATACTATAATTTTTGTTAATCCAAAATATATAGTAATATCCAAAATAGAATGTTATTCTTTGCTTTCTAAAAAATTTGAAAAAGCGCACTTACGGGTTTCTGAAATAAAAGAATGAATTACAAAATGTACTAAGTTTAACGTACCTAACGAAAGTTAATGATATCAATATTTTTATTTCTATATGGCCGAAAGCATTGGGGATTTTGTTCTTGATATAAAAAAAAATTCGTGCTTTTGTAAACTACAGTATATTTTCCCAGTATGCATGAGAAATACGTTCCAAAATATAAATTGAGTACATGAGACTGGTATATTATGAAACTCTCCAAATAGTTGAGTAGAAATAAATATATATATATATATATATAAGTGTGTGTGCGTGTGTAAGAATGCATATATACTATTAATTGTAATAGTTATATATTTCCCAGTAAGGAATTAGTAGTATTTAATAATGTATGATTATGTGTACTAGACACTACAGTATACATTTTGTTCTTTCAACATTCCTCCTTTCAGACGTTTGAAAGTAAATTATTTTAAAGTTTTAACTCCTTCCTAAAAGGTCGGATGGGCATCAGAAAATGGAATACTAAGGAGGCGTGACCAATAAATGCAACCTAGCTTAAAATGTACAAGGGTCTTGAAGTAATCTAACGAAGCATTACGGAACAAAAATTCTGAAAAATCTGCATTTTTATATATTGGTATAAAATATTCTATATAACATTTAAGTTAAATTCCTCTAGCCCAGGGGTCGGCAACCTATTGAAACGGAAGAGGCAAAAGTTACAATTTACAAAATTTCCCAATTTTTAAAGAGCCACTAAAAATTTTCGTTTCAATATTATAGTATTTGCTTATATATATTTGATTTTTGATTTAAAATAAACGGCTTTAAACACGGAATAATATTTATTCATATAAAAACACAAATATAGATAGTTACATCAATGGGAGCATAGGCTTTGCATGACTTTTGAAAGTTTGATTAAATCTGGCTTATAACTTGTTGTTTTAAGTTTCAAGCACAACTCTAGATTTTTATTTGTTAGTTGACTTCTAACTTTGCTTTTTATTATATTCATGCAAGAGAACGCTTGCTCGCACGAATATGTCGACCCGAAGATCGTCAGCACTCCATCTGCCAACTTCTTCACCTCACTGTAGCATTCTGGAAGACTATTCTATGCGCCGAATATGAGGGCCTCAAATAGCGGAATTTCTTTTAGAGATGTACACTTGTGCTGCGCGATGTGCATGCATTTCTGGACCTCCAACTCTTCCAACTTGCTCTTGAGTTCTGTGAACTTTCCACTCCACAAGTCTTTGGTTTTCAAATCTAGCAATTGCATTTTGAGCGATCCAGCATCAATTCCAAATGGCTCAATGTTGATCTCATTTGTATTTGTGTTGAGAGGATTTACTATAAACGTGACAGTACTTTTGTTTGTTTAGAATTGCTCGAATCTCTCATCGAATCCATCCATCAGGTTTTTTAAAGCTATGCTGAAGTAATTCGTGCCAATATTTGCAATGGTCTCATCGCGATATTGGTTCAGATTTTAAAAATGAAGTAATTTACCGCTCTCCATGTCTTCAACAAAAAGAAGTAATTTTGTTTCGAAATAAACTACTTCTTCAAGCATGACGTAGGCTGGGATGCCCTTTTCTTGCAGTTTTAGATTTAGTTCATTTAGTTTCATTGTGGTATCTACCATGAGTTGAATTTTTGCAGCCATTTGTCTTCTTCCATTTCGGGATGGTCAATGCTTTTTTCATTAAGGAATGTTTTTATTTCACTCAAGCACAAAGCAAAACATTGCAATGTGTTACCTCTGGAAAGCCATCACACTTAATTGTGCAAAAGTAGGTCAGAAAACTGGCTATCTATTTCTTCAAGGAAATCTTTAAACTGGCGATGGTAGAGTGCTTTTGCCAAGATGCTGTTAATAGTCTTAATTACCAAGTTCATGACCTCAACAATTTCGGCCAGAAATGTTTGGGCACAAAGCGCTTCTTGAGGAATTATGAAGTGAAACGTTAGAATTTCGTGGTTGATTTTTTTCTCAAGAATTGATGTTACCCTTCTATACATTCCTTTCACATTTCTGGCTCCATCAGTTGCTATAGAAACGATTTTATTTATATCGATTCCATTGTCTTCCAGGCATTTTTGCGCAGCATTTGCTATATCTTCTCCACGAGTTTGCCCTGAGAGCGGTAGCAATCCTAAAAGTTCTTCTTTTGGACCTTAGGACGACATATACCTGACGAAAAGGGTAACTTGTGCCGTGTCTTTTATATCGCAAGACTCATCTATAGCAAGTGAAGCCAGTTGAATGTCTTCCACTTGCATATGTGTTACATTTGAAGACATTTAGCAGTTCTAACTTGTACTGTTTTAGCAGATAATGGCAAATCATTGGTTTTTTTCATGATTTCTGCTTTGTTTTTAAAATCACGAAACAGTTCTTCAGATGCACGTATAAAACAATCTTTGACGTACTCACCATCTGTGAATGGTTTTCCTCTTTTTGCAATTTCTAATGATACTGCAAAGCTTGCCAGATTTACATTATTGGAAGATTGCGCCCAGTTACTTAGCATGGAACTTAACTGTTTTTTTTTTTGGGGGGGGGGGGAGATCTTCAACAGCTTTTTTTCGTGCGTCACCGGTCGGATACTTACCAGCAAACTGGGTATGTTTTGTAGTGAAGTGTCTCTCCAAATTTGACTTCTTATTGTGTGCGAGTTTTTCGTGGCAAATGAGACAAGTAGGAAGGCCATCTGTGTTGCATATGAATGCAAACGACTGGTTCCAATCCTGATTGAATTCTTGGTTTTATTCTTCAGTTCTTCTTTTTTATCCAGATGCCATGCTGGCGGCGGAGCTGAAAAAATGATTTTTTTTTAAATTTTACTTAGCTATCTGAAACGGCAAACAATTTATTTACCATTATTACTTCGTTAACACGATCCTCAGATATGTAATCCAATTCTGTTACTGATTTTATTATATTATACGCGTACATACCTTTGAGAAGATAATTCGCTTCTAAATCGTATTCTTCTTCAAACAACAAGAGAATAGACACGCAAAAACCACAAGCGATTAAATTAACAAACATGCAACGTAACGTCGACCGCGCTATCCGTAGATGACTGACTGACAATACGTCTAGAGTCTAGACGTGTTGTCTAAACTCTAGACGGTGGCTGTTTGGGTGAGACGGAAATGGAATGCAATTGGCTGAAAGATAAACATGGTCACGGAGTCTCATCTCTAAGAACAAAACAATAGTTCAAATTTATCTCATTACGGTCACGTTAAGCGGAGCGATTTGTAATTAACGATTATGAAAATAGAATCTATTGAGAAGTTAGGCACTTAAAAATATATTTTCTTATTTTTTGAAGACTTTTGATAGTAAATTAATAATTTTTTCGTATGGAACTGGAGAGCCGCAACTTTACATCAAAAGAGCCGCATGCGGCTCGCGAGCCGCAGGTTGCCGACCCCTGCTCTAGCCGCATGTGTTTATGATGATTAAACAGGTTCATACAACATTTTTATGCTGTTCGGTATATGTGCAACCTGTTGTAAACCTGTACTTAAAGCCTGTTTATGTAAAATGGACTTTTGCATGGTCTTTAAAGTGATATATACAGGGTGATTTTTTTAAAACTGATACTACTCATGGCTCTGATTAGTGTCATGGCGCTGAGTGTAGCGCGATCTATCAGTCAGAATTCCGCCAAAATTGATAGAGGGACTAAGGACGACATGGGAAAGAGTTTCCGTGAAAAATAAAAGTTCTAAAAGTCGCCGATAGAGGAAGATATGGCGCTGTTTTTGTCGGTGCACACGTGTATTTGCATAAAAGACAAGTAAAACCTAAAAATACAAATTCACGACTATGCAATCGACAGCAGCGCCAGTATTTCGGGCTATAAAGATAAGGGGTGAATACCGAAAAAGTTGTAAGAAGACAAATGAATAACAAAGAAATTTAACTGCAACACCGCTTTATGCAGCAAATTCACAAATCCCTCCATCAATGTGACCACAGCCCTGGTGGACGACACATTGCATCCTGAACACTACGTTCTCAACGGCCAAGCGTAACATGTCATCAGGAATGTTCATTAAAATCCGGGATATGTTGTCCTTTATGGCCGCCAAGTTCGAGATTCACCAAGACACACCTTAGACTTTAAATAACCCCACAGAAAGAAGTCACACGGGGTAGGTCCGGGGAGCAAGGTGATCATGCAAGTTGAAAAAAGCGACTGATGACCCTTTCTTCTGTAAAGCAAAGGCGCAACAGATTCCGCACTTTATAGCCCAGTGTACTGGCACTGCTGCCGTCTACGTAGTCATGAATTTGCATATTGATGTTTTACTTGCCTTTTATGCAAATTCTCGTATGGGCAGACAACAACAGTGCCATATCTACCCTTATGGGCGACTTTTGGAACTTTTTTTTTCACGGAACTCTTTCCCATGTCGTCTTTAGTCCCTCTATCAATTTTCGTGGAATTCCGGCTGAGAGATCGCGCTACAGATGGCTTTGAGTAGTGTCAGTTTTAAAAAAATCACTCTGTATATATTATTCCTTCCAAAGAAACTCTACGAAATTTTGTACATTATTACTCTCTTTTACATTCATTAAATTGTCTTTAAAATTTTTTACTTTGTGTGACTTTCTGAAAATTTTGGTCTCTGAAAAGAAATTGCAAAGGTGATAAGAAATTTTTACCCTTTCATGTAATTAAATGTTTTGTCACTATAAATCCTGACCATAAATTATTTTTAAAAATGTCTTCTATACACAAAGTGAAAAAATATGAAAATAGAAATATTGGTTTACGACACATGTCAAAAGTTAAACCACCTTTAACTTTGAATTTTAATTTTTTAACCCCCTAAGCGTTTGAGATTCTGTTTTCCCTGTGTCTTTCTTTTAGCTGGAAAAAAAGCGTTTCTTATGAATTATTCCATTTCTTAGTTTGGAATTCAGAAGCAAAAGTGTACCATCTCAGATACTTTTGAATACCAAATTAAAGGCAGAATATTATGTCACAAACGCTTTTCAAGTTGAAAGCCTGCGCCTGAAAAAGACATCTCAAATCCTTAGATGGTTGAAAAAGATTTCTAATTGCTAAAGTATTCTTTAAGCTTATAATGACTTTTGCACAAAAACATACTTGAGGGAACTACCATAATCTAGTTAAAACTATAAAAAATGTGGTTTTCTGGCCTCCCTTAATTTTGCTCAACACGCATTGATGACACTTAGTCCACCCCATCATCGCTGAAATCCAGACTCAAAATGAAACATGATCGGTCTCAGAGGTATCTCTCGCTTATCGAGGTTCCGCCCTCAGGACCTTTAGGAAGAGTAGTGGGAACTTCAGTGCATGGGCCGGGCCCTCCACTGTAGGATGATATAGCAATGCAAAAAACTTCAGTGATCAGTAAAAAACGAAAGTAGGAAGGTAAATAGAAAGTGTGAAAAAAAAAGCTTCGATAGTTCATGTGAAAGTAAAACATGGAGAAAAAATAAAATATTGTAGACAGAGCGAAGCTCCAAGCAAGAACTTGGTCACGTGGACCAATGGGAAATGACTAGCAATAAAGAGGGAATTTGCCAGGTTCCGCTCTTATCGTAAAATGTAGGTAACAAAACTTTTATTGATTTTTTACTGGTGACTAGCAAATGGGAGGCAATCAAGTTATGCTGTGTCAAATCTTAGCATGAGCGACCCTTCTTGTTGCGATACGCAGGGAAATCGCATATGCCATTCTTTGAAATCGTATAAGAAACCAAGGTAGACCAATACTACGGAAAAATATAGCCTCTACGCGCGGATTATTTTATTCGATTTCCTCTTACTTATTTACATACGGGAGACGGAATACCCTTTGCAGAATTCATTTCGTCAGAACAATTTCATTTACTATTAGTGTCTTTATTTGCGACACATTCCTCAAAAGTTAGGGCCTGTTCACATAGAATCCGTCAGCGTCAGCGTTACTCGTATTGACATATTTTGAACCAATCACAGACCTTAACAATTTCGTGGCTAATCGTTAGGAGGTTTGTAATTGGTTAAATATATTTCAATACGTGTAACGCTGACACTGACGTATTATATGTGAACAGGCCCTTATTCTCTTCGTTATTGAAATCAAGATTTTATTCTACTTTTTTTATGGGTTTGATGTTAATAAATTGAAATTGATGATAGTGGTAAGCATTACTGAAAAATTTTTACTAAATTCCAATGGCAATTATAAATGTTCTCTGACTTTAAATGGCGTCTAGTGTACTTCACGAAATGACGAAAAATAGCCCGGGTCACGTGAGTTAAGATGCGCAAAATACTCCCCTTATATAAAATGTTAATCAATACATTGATTTTTTCGAAAATTTGAAAATGGGAAACTTAACTATACCAATATTACGAACCTGATAAGGGGCGCTAGTGCACAGAGAAAAGGAGGACTTAGTTCATTAATTGGAGTGAAAAGTGGAAGAAGGGAGAAAGATTTAAATAACACTTTTAAGACGCAACTGCAAAATATTTTTTTTAATTTCATCGCAGGATGAATAGGTTGACATGCTGGGAAGTATGTTCTCCTCTGTTACAAACTGAAATTCAACACGGACCTACTATGAATAGTTTATTAAATACCTAGCAAAAGTGTCAAACTAGTGACAATATCATATTATCGTTCATCAACATCGTTGATTTTGCTGTCAATTCGGGGTAAATCTAATCGTCCGTATATCTCTTTTCGTGTCATACTCCTTCCTTGATGTTTATTACATGAACGAGCCGAAACTCATGCGATGATGAAAGGGTGTAAGGATTGTAAAATCAGTCCAAGTGTTCAAACTAGCACATAATTTCCCCTGTTTAAATTTAGTTTACTAACTAATGAACAAACTTATTTTAAAGCAGGGTAGTTATTTACCACTATCATGTGAACTAATGAACAAACTTATTTTAAAGCAGGGTAATTATAATTTCAATTTTTTTTTCTATTTGGACGCCTATATGAAATCAGTGCGTACTTGGAAAGAAACTACCAAAAATATCAATTTTCATTATCATGTTAATCTTACTCAGTTTTCTAAAATGAATAAGATAAAATTTACACCGTTCATAATATTTCTTAAATAAAAGTAAGTTCCTAAATGCACAGTTGGGTGGGCCGAATAAAATTTTTCGATTTTCAATGATGGGTAATGCGGAAAAGGTGCCATTCTTGGCACTATGTTGATACAAAAAATTTAAGATTTTTAGGACCTTGATTTGTGCCAAAAATGTTTTGACATTTTGCTAAAACGCTTATGTTTGAAATTTTTCAGCAAAATTTTTCAAGATGTTAAATTTAGTTTATTTTGGTTGTATTTACTTTTATAGTAATGTTCAGTGTGCCAAATGCCTAAATAAGCTCTGGTTACGTATAATTAAGAAAAGGTACCACCAATGGCACCTTTTCCGCGCTACCAAGCATCGAAAATCGAAAAAGGTTTTTTTCGGCCCACTCTAACGCACAGTGTACGGATGGATGTTGGGATAACCAGCAAGAAAGTGGTCTGTACAGGTGTTTATCTTTGGACATAAAACACTATTTACAGAGAACATGATACAATGATTGAAAGTTTATTTTTAATTGGAAAACGTCTCCATTTCTAGACTACTAAATAAACCATATTTCCATTTTTATTGTAATACAAGAGGGATATCTGATGTGATAAATATAGTTACCAACTAGCAGTACTTGAAATGCAAATACATTTCACGGACTACTAATTTATTCAAAAGTGATACTTGCATTTCCATTCATTTTTACGCCAGAAGTATACTCATAATGAATAAACTTATACGAACATATGGTAAAAGAGGTTTTATGTTCATTTCGGAGGATTTTAACGATTAACGACCAACCGTTTTCTAAATCAAAGGTTTATTACCGCAGAAAATTTGCGAAAACGTATAAACGATCTATAAATTTTAATGTGGTTCGTGTAAAGGGCGTAAGAACTTTCATTCAAACCATTCTACTGCCGAATGTATGCATTGAGTAATTAGTTTGTCATATATTTAACCACTTTGCTGTTCTGGAAAAAATGTGAGGTCTTCAGTTACAGTATAGATAAGGTGTCTTCTAAATATCTAATCATTATGCCAGTATTTTATATTTTCTGCTATTTCATAAAATATTCTGGATGAAGAAAGTTTATTCTTTGATCTTTTAAAACAGCGTTCTCTTGAGTCTTATGTTGCTCAAAACTCAATGGGATTTCAGTTCAGAAAGAAATATAAAAAAGATAGAAATCTGAGATTGATGTAACAATAAAACATTAAACTATGTTTCACATATTTTAGCAGAATCCAAAATACAATGTAGAAGCGGAATCTAGTTTACAAGTAGAAAAAGATTCAATGGGTATGGAAATTGTCTGTCCTATTAGTGTTGCCACAGCAACTGTTTGTTAGTAGTCGAGCAACAAATGCGATGTATTTCCATAAATTCTAATTTATAGTTTCATTTTTCTATAAAATTATGGAAAATATCTTGAGTTACATGGAAAATTACTTTTTTGGGGTGCATATACATAATAACAAGGGGGAAAATGTTGTCAAAGCATGTTAAACACAGAATAACGATTAACTACCGAAAAAATTAAACATAGTAAATAATAATAGTGGTTCGTGTTTACGTTGTTAAACTTTGTAACAATCCCGAACTGTAGTGGTACCATTTATACTACTACTTTATCTCCACAAGAACGCTATTATCTCTATTATTTAATGAGATAATAAGCCACCTTTTTATAGCTTTATTATTATTTATTAAGATAATGTAAATGTGAGTTTTTTCTTATTTATCGTAATATTGTAATACACAAATTCTGTTTTGAGGCTAAAGAACTTTGTAGAAACTTTTAAAGTTTTAGTTTTGTTTGGATTTTAATTTAATTTGGCGCTAAAAAAATCTTATGCTAAATTTAATGAAATGGAATTATTTCATTAGTTATTTCCTTCATTCTTCAAATTTTATTTAAAATATTTAATTTGTAAATTTTAAAACGCATAACCATAACATAATAAACATTGCATTATTAATTTAACTATAAAAGTTAGATTTTTAATAATTCTGTCTTATAAGTCCTGCAGTATAAAAGTTTAGTAAACGTATTAAAGCCGTGATTATCAGTCGGGAGTGCCTGAGGACATTACAGTTTCGCTAAGCCAATTTACTGTTGCCCCGGAATTTAGTGACCAGGAAAATCATGACACTAATACCAGAGACTAGGAAGAGAATTAAATCAGTTGGAGGAAAATATCGAGAAAATATATCTTGTATTTTAATCTTATATTTAAAATCCATCCTTATTCATTATGCTTACAAACCGCATCAAATAATAGTGATAATTTATAATTCAATTGTAGTAATAAGTTACCTATTATGTTACTTATTATAGGAATCTAATAGTAATTATAAATACTTTAGTATCTTTGTAAGTACTTCAATGAAAATCGTGTTTACAATGTAAAACAAACTAAGACTTATGAAATAGTTTACTTATGAATAGTTTATACTTATACAAAACAAGGAATTATATATTCACAAAGTGTCTAAAGACGTAAGGATAGTCTCTCTATTCTCAAAAAAAGTAACTCCCACTGCCGCTGTCAAAAGCTTGTCACGCTATCTTCTCCGAAACCGCTGGGGGTATGGGGTCGAGAGCGATACCAATGGATGCAGAAAAATGGGGGGATCAAAGTTAGACATGTCTCATCTTCGTCGGACTTTGAGTTTTTTTATCTTATGTTTTGTGGGAAAATATTGAATTTTTCATCTTCAGATTACGATAACTCGCCAAATAAAGATCGTAGAATTTTAATCTTTTTACAGTCTAAGACTACAGACATTTCTCTTTCAAATTAGACCTCCTTTTTGTTTAAAAATATTTTAAAACAGACTAATATTTTCATTAAAAAATTAAACACAGTTTTTCAAGAAATATTGGCTTTTTCCTCTTCAGATTACGATAACTCGCCAAAAAAGGATCGTAGAATTTTTATCTTTTTACAATAAAAATAAATAATCCAACAGAGATAGATAAAAATAATACGAATATAGACAAAAAACAAACAGAAATCAAGCACTCTGGGCATCCACGCACCAACGGCAAGATTCTGTATAAGTACCAGAACTGAACCATAAAAAAACATAGAGGTAACCGACAGGTCTCGTCATCAGGGAGCATAACCAAATCAGTTACCTCAAAAAATATTTTAAAACAGACTAATATTTTCATCAAAATTTAAACACAGTTTTTCAAGAAATATCGTCCCCTATGTGGATGTAATATCGATGCTCCTGGAGTTTTTATCTTACAAAGAAAATATTTACATCATCTGGAAGCTGAAAGCTTTCTTATTCATATAAATCTCATTTCAAGTCTATATCTTAAATTTTAAATTTTTAATTGAATTTTAAAGCTGATAATTCAACAGTGATGAAACGCCCTTCGCATTAAGGGTGACAACAGTAAATGGATGGAACCTGTTACATTGCCCGAGAATCTCGCTGTTAGCCATAACAGAGGATCGAGCGTAGCGATCCTAAGGGCGAATCCCCTAGTACATTAAAAAAATATTAACTTCGTAGTGGAACTGTGATTAAGAAAAAAAGAGAAAGCACTACAAGTAACAAATCATTAAGCGATAAAATTCTCCCTCATAAATTTTGCGAACTAACTGTCTTTAAAATAAGAATAGACTAGAAGTAAAAGCCTTATAAACTATTTGTTCGTACTATATAGAATTTTAATGAGCAAATGAAGAGTTCATTTTAAGGTTCTTATATCACTTCAAAATGGATCCCACTTGTATGTTATAATTTGCTTCAGGAAATTCCTGTCTGCGTTTTCAGCTTGAAAAGTATTTCAAAAAGGAATCCCAAATCAGAAGATAGAAGATAATCGCATTTGTATATCTTAGAAGCAAGCATTTGTCTTTTGAAATAAAACTTCACATACAAGCACTTAGCTTTTAATGGCATTCACCATCTCCTCCATTTTACTTAAAAGTTCCCTTTGTTCTTAAAGTTTCGGAAGTGGATATATTTTGTGACATAAATTAATAACTGTTGTTTTGGGGAACATTTCATGACAGGTAACTTATTTTTCTATTATATTTCCTGTGTAAATTTACCAATGGAGAACACTGATGAAATAATTCCAGTTATATATTTTTCACGTAACGTAAAACTAATATATAACTTCCTAAATCTTTAAAAATAAAAATTGTTGGCATTGTTACTTGATACAACCAATGTGCTAATGAGGTGAAAATTCCATGTCAAAATTCTCAGCTCATTTCTATATAAGTTTGAACGTCCCTTAAAGATTTTTGATAGTTTTTAGACAATAATAGATAATTTTATATACATTTTTACATTAATAATTCCGGGCCTGAGGTAGCCTAGTTTTAGATTCGGACGGACGGTGCTCAGTTCGAATCCCGACAAAAATCACCAAATAATTGATTGTTTATGCCTAGAAACATGGGCACATTAAATCCGTAGAAGTGGGTAAAGGTTTTAGCACTATGCCCAAACCACGGACTACAGCAGACTTGATAATGATTTCTCGCACTCTGCCTGCCTGGCCTTTAGGAATATACTACAACCAGCATAATCAAATAGTATTTCAGATATACACCCATTCATCGATTTATGCAAGTCATACGTTCGCGTTAAAGTGAAACTGCGTAAATTGAAATCTAGAGAAATCATATGAAACTAGGAAATAGGAAGCGAACCCCACAAAAAGCGCGCACAAGAGTGCATAGGATATACAGGGTTCCCACCTATATGCGTTACAATCCCCTTAACTTCTAAACGGTGACAGCTTAGGCCGTAAAGTTGGTGTCTAGGTATAGTAAATAGGCTATGCGCTACTCGATGAGACAACTTGCAATTCCATCTACCGGCAAATTTTGTAATTAGCGTTTTTATCTCAAAAACGGTACCAGATACGGGAAAAAAGTCAATTACAAAGTTGTTCAGAATCATAGATTTAGTAAGAAATGATATCTTGCGCTCATTAATACATAAAACAGAAAGTAGAAAATGAACATTTGTTTGGTCATGATTTCGAAAATTGTCATGTCATAAAGAGGGGAATAAAGAAACTGAGACACCTCCCTATCATCAGAATAATTTATTTATGTCGCTGAAAATGCACTCCATTAGCCACTATACACATTTGCACTATGGACTGGATTATTTAATCCGTGAGGTGGTCTTTTCGATCTTTGCTCACGTTTCACATAGTGTTGAATTCACGACCAAACAAATGTTCATTTTTTACATTCTGTTTTGAGTATTAATGTGAGCAGGGTGACTTTTCTTACTAAATCGATGACGTTGAATAGCTTTGTAATTGACTTTTTTCCTGTATCTCGTACCGCTTTTGAGATAAAAACGCTAATTCCAAAATTTGCCGAAAGATGACGTTCTAAGTTGTCTCATGGAGTAGCGCATGGCCTTTTTATTATACCTAGACACCAACTTTATGGACTAAGCTGTCACCGTTTAGAAGTTAAGGAGGTGTAATGGATATTGGTGGGAACCCTGTAAAAAAATAGCAACAAGTGGTGCAGAAAAAATGCGAATTTGAACAGTAAGAAATTATTAAAAGAGTGCTAGATTTTATATATACATATAGTTTATTTTGAAGTAACAAGAACATTAATAACATTAATAACATTAAAAAAATTATTAACATAACAACAATTACTCCTAAAAAAAAAATGATATTCGCGCTATACTAAAGGATGTACGACTTATTTATGAGTATCCTGTATGGAAAATAAAGAAAAAAATTTTAAAATTTTAAAAGATTTTAAAATTAAAAAAAAATTTGCCGCTTTAAAGTGAAACCGTGTAAATAGAGTATCGCGTAAATCGATGGATGTGTGTATATAGATATTCACAGCAAAATACTTATTGATTCTTATCTGTTATTGATACTTCTTGATTTTTATGATGTCCTTAGGACATGTTAATAGCACACAAATTATTTGAAAATATTCATTAAATTTTTTTTCTTCTGATCAAAACTTTCGTCTAATAACAGCCAATATTAGTAATCCCGAAATAATTTAGCTCTGTTATATAATGTTTATTTAATTCTTACTAATTAACCCGCATAAAGTGTTGTGCAATGAAAAGCAACGATGAGATAAATATTTTGTCAATATTTTGACATAACATCCTTAATTAAGTTCTTAAATTCAGCATTCAAATTGCATTAATTCTCAGAAAAAAATAATTAGGAAATGAACAATAAATATCGAGTCAAATTCAGGAGTCCAATGTACCTGTTCCCATTTCCTTTACAGCTTTAGAAGACAGGTTTTTAGGACAGTTTAAAAACAAATTGAATACAATTGTTTAGAAATGGAAATAATGGTAAATTTATTCTTTTTCTCAGATATTTTAATGAGTATTTGGAGCTATATTATACCAAAAAAAAAGACAGGTTATTCAGTCGCCATGGTGATTGATGGTTTAAAACAGAGTGAACACTTTATTTAAAATGTAACAAACCCAGGAAAATAAAGAATGCCAAACATCTTTGAAGGAAAAACACAAAACAGTTTGACAGTTTAGCATTCTAAACATTGGCTCTGCTCTTTAATCATGATACAGAAAAACAATTTTAGAACAATTTATATTCTACTTCCAATTTATGTTTTCTTTTAACACACTGCAATCCATGGTTGTTGTTTTTTGTCTGTTTCAAAAATAGATTTGGAATACTAAAAATTCTTAGTTTTTCAACGATCTATTTTTTTATTATTTTCAGGGCTTAGTTTCATGCTATAGAAATTTATATAAAGTACAGCTTTTTTGTTACAAATCTAGTATACTTTTATGATGTACAATCTGTTTACCGCCATGAATCACCTGTTCATTTATTTATTTTTATTTAGTTGAAGCAATATGTAATTATCCGTATCATCAGTTAACACTGAAAAAAGTAAAATTTACCATTTCTTTTTCTAATGTAACATACTATATTGAAAATGACAAGTGTGTTCATAGATTGATTTTTTCTTCTTTTGAAAATCCAGAAAAATGTACGAGATATCTCAACTAACATCCTAAAAATTAATGTAAAGAACATTGTTAAAAAGTATTAATTAATGTTTTAATTTTCTTTGTCTCTTTTCCTACGGTTAAATAATATAGATTCTTATCTTATATATAAAATAGTCTTATCTTACATATATAATATATATATATATATATATATATATAATTGTGATGCTAGGAACGTAAACTATAATTAACTAGATATAATTGGGTTAAAATTAGGTTTGGTTTGGTGCGCTATGATCAACTTTTTGCTACACGAGGGATAATTAGACTGGACATACAATTTAAAGCCGATCCCGAATGGCTACAAACAAGCATGCCAACAGTGGGACTCAAACCCAAAGGATCTGAACCGAATGCCAGCGCACTAGCAATTCGGCCATCACCTGGCCAGGTTAAAATTAGGTAAAATAGCGTTTAACGGTAATTTACTATGAGAAATTCAGTATTTATTAACACCGGAGTACGCTTTCAATCTATCAGGTTAAGAGAGGCCTTGAGCGAATCGCAGAGGATTCCGTCATATTTTCGAATGTTCAAAATGGCATGAGAGTGAATCATTGGTCACAGGACGCCGACTGACGCTCGCGCCGTTGCATAAGCGCGAAAAAAGAACAAAGCATAGATTAGAGTTGTCCGCCGTGTGTCGTGGGGATTGAGATGATGGTGAATGGCGAATTAGCAGATGGATTTGAATTTAATTAATGTTACTAAACTCTTGGTTGTTATTTAAGTATTAGTTCTTTGCCACAATCCTACTTTGATGACTGCTTGTAAATTAATTAATTAGTTAATGATGTCGATTAAAATAAATTAGCTACACCGAGAGAATAATAAAAAATCTAGATATGGTCATTCATTAAAATCTGACCATAATAAGCCTATAAACTGCAATGCTGTAATCCGAATTCAAGACTTGTATTATTTTACTTTCATAATTAAAGTCAATAGTCTGCAGACAAAGAAATGGGCTCGAGTTAGCCTTACGGGTAACGAAATGGCTTTCGGTGTTGAGGTTGCTGGGAGGGAATCCAGAAACGCGCCATTAAATTCATCCGTGTCTAGGCCGGGTATGGACACGTTAAATTCGTAGACCGGAAATGAGGTGATTTCTATGAGGTCAGAGAAAGTTGAGAAAGGGTATGATCCCCCAGATTTCACCCCTGGGAGTGCTTAGTCATAATAGAGGTGGCAACTATCTCAGACGGACTCCGATTCTTGTGGTGCTATATAAAACCAGAGTCGCACACTTCAGCCCGAAGCCTATATGGACCTGGTCTGGATCTTCCAGCCGGGGGTGGGGGGACATTAGAAGCAACAACAATAATGAAAGTAATGTGATATCATATCGCTGTTGTTTTGAGTTGAAGTTATAAGCAGGTATGAATAATGATATACATTTTTACTACTTGTTTTAAAAGGGTATAGCGATAGCATCTCATCGTGGTAATTAAAATACATCTGGATACAACATCTGATTTATTTTTAGTCAGTACAAAAAACTACCAAGTAGTGTAAGTGTATACACCCTTAATTACAGAATTCCCTTAACTCTTTCTATAGAGGAATCTTTATAATTTAATTTTTTTTTTCTTTAAAAGAGTTGATTCATGTGAAATGAGTTTTTTCTTTGGCCTGACAAAGAGATAAAACATATTTCAGTCAAATTTTAGTTACTACTAGTAGCTGATGTTTTTGCGGCGTTGAAAATTTTAATACCACATATTTAAAAAAATTATGTAATTTATGTAATTTATGAAATTTATGTAATTTATGTAATTTGTGTAATTTATGTAATTTTTTTATTGTTTCTAGTTAACATCGTATTCAGAATAACCGATTAAAACAGCATTTTTCACTCATGAGGTAGAAAATCTCTAGAAAATTTTACTACTACTAGTAGCTGATATTTTTTCAGCATTGAAAGTTTTATTACCCCATATTTTAAATTAAAACAATTTTAAGTAGTTGCTACATGTTTTTTCAATTGCTTCTAGCTATACATTGTCGTTCACAGATAGATTAAATATGAATTCAAGATTCAAACAGTTAACTTCATTCATCGGGCAAAAAAACTCTAGAAAATTGTTCTTCTACCAGTATCTGATATATTTCCGGCATTAAAAGTTTTAATACCACATATTTTAAATTTATAAAAAAAATAAAGTAGTCCCTTCATGTGTTTTTATTCCTTCTACCTTACATAATCGTTCTTAGGTAAAATTCGAATTCCCGATTAAAACAATTTTCTTAGCCAATTGAGCAGCAAAAAGATCGTAAAAAAGTATCTATCAACAAGTTTTAAAATTTTTAAACATTTTGTTCTATAGAACATTCGGGAAAATAAGGTTGTTAAATTTTTACCAACGTTGTAATTAATACCAAAAGTATAAATTTGCTATTTCTGACAAAACTCTTGGGGCTGGAAATTATAGGACAGAAAACTGGTCAGCTGAATACACTTGGGAAATTTCATTCTTCAGAAATTTGTTAAATAACGGCTAAACTCAGTTATTGTTTTAAACTTTCCCTCGCAAAAGTTGTTCGCTCGCATAAGGAACATTATTGTAAGAACAAGGGCGAAATTAGCGCATAGTCGGTCTCCTTTAACAAAACATACTTCCTATTATTAAACGACGGAAATTTCAAGAGATGCTGAACAGAACAATTGGTCTACTGAGAGTAATTTACGACAAACATAAACGCTTTGATAAACTCTGAGCTAAACAGTACTAATAACGGTAAGAATATTTATGGCGGTTATACCAGAGGACTAAAATAGTGATTAAGGAAAATATGACGTAATTAAATGCTTATATTTAAAAACTAAACCAATTAATTAATAATAAAACGATTTTAAAGTGCATGAATTAAACTTTTACATTGCAGTTCAAATTCAATATACTTTATTTTTATGATACACAAGATTTATTACCCGGCTTCGCTCGGGATTCAGTTTCTATTATTATTTTTTTAATGATTAGCCTCATGTTATGACGTTCTAAAGTTATAACAACTCTTAAACAAATTAATTTTATTTTTCAGTAATAAAGAATTAATTTATTAACTAATTTGTTGTTATTTCAATACTTCCCAGTACACAACATTTTTTTTTTTTTTCATCATCTGCAACAATGTATAATTGTGATTGGTTCCATGCTCTAACCACTCCCACATATAGCTGACCATGCGAAACAGATTCTTCTGTCAGATCCAGTCCAGTGCTCTCTTCTTTTTGAGCATTTTAAAGCATTAATTCACAGCTAGTCAATAATGTTTGAATGGATTTATTATTATAGAAAAATAATCAATAATGTTTGAATGGATTGAGAGCGCATTCAATATTAAAACACAGCAAATCTGATAATTATTATAGAAAAAGTATTGACACATATTTTCTGCTCGGAATTCTTTCTCAAAACTAAATCGTCTTCTACGTTTCAATGCCACTTTCAGACTTTCTTAATTAGAATATACACGTATTTCATGATTGTAATTATTTCTCAAAACTAAATCGTCTGCTATGTTTCAATGTCACTTCAGTTATACAGTTGGTTCTCTGTTTAACGACGCTCTACTTAACGACGATCTCTATTTAAAGAAGATATTTCCCGGTCCCGGTCCCTCCGACGTAAAAAAAATCTATTTTAAGACGATTTTGTTTCTATTTAACGACGATTTTTTCTTACATGATAAACTTTTTCTTCAACATTTTTTCTACTGGAGGGTTACTTTCTGTGGGGGAGTTTGGTTTCAAAAACAGACCCGGAATTTCCTTTATGTTTGTTGCAATCATAGACTTGTTGCAGTGGAAAAAACCGGGGGAGGGGGGGGGGGATTTCTGTTTCTCGGAAGATCGAACATTCTTCCCTGGTGGATTGAATTCCTTAGTGCTGGTGTGGAATCACTCTATTGTACCTACCATGTTGTCATGTGATTTACGAACTGTCCAAAAGCACCCCTCTCTCACTCCTTCTGGGAAGCACGTGTTCATGTTTAGAGAATTCATGGTTGGGTGTAGGAGCTCATTCCAGTACGAATACGAGGTGAGCAGAGCAAAATGACATCAAAGCGAAAGCATCTTACGCTACACGAAAAAGGGAAAATTATTGAAAACTGGGAAGAAAGTGTTGGAATAACAAAAGTCCTATTCGCAAGACAATTTCAGCTACCCGAGTCTACTCTCAAAGGCATTTTAGCAAGCAAAGAGAAAATTCTTGAAGCAGCACAAAAATTTGGTTTGAGATCGAAATCCAAATGGCAGAAAATTCAATGTGGCCGATCAGAAGAGTTTGAGAAGGCAGTCCTGCAATGATTTCATCAAGCAAGAGCATTTAACATTCCAATTTCCGGAGTGTTATTTAAAGAAAATGCTATTATTCAGGCAGAAAAGTTTGGAATGCAAAATTTTCAGGCTTCGGCTCGTTGGCTAACAAAGTTCAAAGAAAGATACGGGCTTGTATTTAAAAGCATATCTGGCGAAAGTGGCTCCGTAGATGAAAAAATAGTGGATGAATGGAAAATAGTGCTGAAGGGGAAATTAGATGGATATGATGAGAAGAACATATTCAATGCAGATGAGACAATATTGGTTCTACAATATGGTTCCTAATAAAAACTTAACTTATATGGGCGAAAAGTGTTTTGGTGGAAAACACAGTAAGGAACGATTGACTGTTTTACTGTTCACTAATTCGGATGGATCTGAGAAATTTCCACCACTAGTTATAGGCAAATCAAAGCAACCAAGGTGTTTTAAGAATATCACCAGGAAACCTTGTGAGTACCGCAATAACAATAAAGCGTGGATGACATCACAAATTTTTATTGACTGGATTAGAAAATTTGATGCAAAAATGCATCGGGAAAAGTGAAAAGTTTTACTTTTAATCGACCGATGCACTGCACATACTCCAAATATCCCTGGACTTACAAATTTGACTATCCATTTCTTACCAGCTAATTGCACTAGTAAGTTGTAGCCATTAGACCTGGGTATCATTCGCAGTGTGAAAGCATACTACAGAAAGTCTTTAATTAGGAAATTAATAAACAATTCGGCTGACAGTATAAAAATTAGAAAATTTACAATCTTGGAAGCAATGCACATGATAACATCAGCATGGAAAGAAGTTTCTTCATCCACAATAAAAAACTGCCTTCGCGTTGCTGGAATTCACAAATAACTTTTAGTGGAACTGCAAAGTACGGATGTAGAAATCAACGAAGATGACATTACCCCTGAAGAATGGAGAAGTCTTGTTGAAGATCAGAATGTTTCAATTCAAGATTTCTACAGTTGTGATAAATATGTTTTATTAACAGATTTCAGAAATGTAGAACAAATTTATGAAGATATTGTAAACGAAAACACAGTGTCAGACGAAGAAGGTGAAGTTAAAGGCACGGAAAACGAGACTTACACAGATGAAATTTTTGCTCTAGATGTTCTCCGACGCTATATTACATCGAAAATGGAAGGTGACTCATTTAACATTTTAGAAAATCTGGAACAGAGAATAACGAAACCAAGGCGAATGAAGCAATCAACACTTTTTGAATTTTTTAAAACGTAATTTATTCTATTGTTTGTACTCTTTTTTTACAATGTAATTTAAAATAACTTTTTGTGAATAAAATAATGATGATAATAAAAATAACATTTTTAAACACGCCAATATATTAAGAAATATATTGACAGTCCTAAACCTGTAAAGTGTGAAGGGAAATGTTATTTTTTCACAAATTCTGTTTAAGGACGATCTCTACTTAAGGACGATTTTTCACGGTCCCTTGAAAGTCGTTAAACAGAGAACCAACTGTATAAATCTTCTAACATCGGGAATGGAACGTCGTATCGGAATGAAAATAGTCACATTCATCCTGATTTTCCAAGAACATTAAACCGTGTAAATTGCATCAAGGTAGGGCTCACGGTTCTTGAGTTTTTGTGACTCCCAAGAAGCACACTTCGAGCCCCACCTGGCAGAAACCCAACTGGGAAAAATCCCGACGGTGCGGATAGACCCGCAGCAGGCAACCACCCCGCGCACGACCCAGACAAGGCCCCCCGCACCCACCGCCCACAGGACACACCCCACAAAGACAGAGACACAGACGGACTCCAAGCAGAACAGACGGATAAGCCTTGGAAAAGAATTGAATTTAGAAGACGAATTAGCTCTGCCGGAGGACACTCGTACAGGCCATCCTTCAAAAGGACGAAACTAAGAAAAGAAGGAGGCAAAGGGGCCCAAACGAAACGACTGCACATAATCAATGGTTGCGAGCGAGGACGCGAAGAACTTAATCATTAAACCAAGAGAGGAGTCATCAAGAATTACTGGCATTGTGAGAGTTTTTGTGACTCACACATACACACACGGCCCATTTCCCGTTTCTGCTTTATATATAAGATTATTTCAGAAGTAAAATACTTAAGTAATATGCATATTATTGAAACGTAGAAATTTTTATATCATATCAACAGAGATGTTTCTTCAAGATGGATTTCTAAGTTTTCATGTACTTCTTTTTCCGCAAAGCAACATTGCGATATTATACTAGAGTGTGTCACATTGATTTTTTGTTATTAATAAAAGGAATTAACTTTCGATTTACTACAGCAGTTATAGGAAAGTATTAAATTCCGGTTGTTTTCATAACAAATTAAACATTTTTAATTACTCAAAGAAATAGAAATTAAATAATCTGCTGTGGAGGTTAGTTTAATGAAAGGTTGAAACTTAATTCAGCTTGATTCACATATATTTCAAGTCAAAATAACAGGTTTTTTTTTTCATTTTGATCAAATACGAAATTACTTTCGCCATACTACAAATATATAACAACGATTTCTTATTTAAATGAATTTCATTTATAAGATTTTTAAGAAACATTTTGGCTTCGAAGGACATTTCCATGCAGATTTAATCCTTTAATAAAAAATAAAATTTATATAAAAAAATGTTTCGACGCTTAGCAAAAATTTCAAATTTTCAAATTCCCTTTTTCTAAATTTTAAATTTTGTCTTTACACATTTTAATTCGCTGATAAGTTATCAGGGAACGAATACACACACACACACACACGCAAATATATATATATATATATACCCAACAAACACAGGACTGACGGCAGCTTTACGGGCCAGTGCTGGAGGTGCCGTTAGAGCGACAAGTACGGGATAATTTTTCCGGCCCACTGGAGGATTGTTTACGAAACTCCGAGGGGTAAATGTTTTGCGTTTCCCCGTCCGAACGCGTGAGTGGGCCTGTGGCGGGTTTTCAGAATCGTGGCGACATCGATAAAACTTCATCGCACCGGAATCGGTCGTTCGATTCGTAACCATAAGTAACAGAAATCTGCGTCAGAATTATGGATTTGAAAGGGAAGGCGAAGATTAAATTAAAGAGACTTTTAATAAAAATTTATTTCATTTTTGTGAAAATTCTTTTACACGGAAAATTCACATAATTTTCCTTGTATTTAAAGATTGTATTATGTCAGAAGTATACGGCTTACATAATATAATCTTTCGGTTATATTATCTATATATATAAAGGCAGAAGTCCTGACTTATTCACGTATCAACGCCCAGCAAAAACTATTGGAGATACAGATATCAAATTTTCGGAGATTATTACTTTTGTGCTGAAGGCGTCATTTAAGAAGCGATTTTTCAAAATTCGGCCCCCAAGGGGAGGGAGGGGGGCAAAACGTGTTTTTAACATATTCCTTCATATCTCATAGAAGAAAATTGATATCCATAAGATTCTTGCTTTAAAATGTAAGGAACATGAATACCTAAACATTATTTTTAGGATATTTTAAAATTCGGCCCCAAGGGGGGGGGAGGGGGGGCTAAACGTGTTTTTGCGTGTTTTATCACATATTCCTTCATATCTCTTAGAGGAAAATAGATAGCCCTAAGATTCTTGCTTTAAAATGTAAGGAACTTGATTACCTAAAATCGATTTCAGGATTTTCAAAATTCGGCCCCAAGGGGGGAGGGGCTAAACTTTTTTTCACATATACCTTCATATCTCAAAGTAGGAAACGTATATCCATAAGATTCTTGCTTTAAAATAAAAGGAAGACGAATACATGCCGAACGACAGCATTGGGGGGGGGAGGGGATTATAATATGGTGATGGGTTGCTGAGAAGTGGGGAGAGGTATCGATTGGCATAAAATTACAAGTGTACATAATATACAAGTAAGCCTTATTAAGGGTACACCCGTGCAACGCCATTATAAAGCTAGTGTCATATATGCGTGATATATATCATGTTAGATTATATTATGTCAGAAATATAGAAGGTCGTTCACACTTTATGGAATCGATATCGTAATTTATTTTCGTCATCCTTAGGGAAACGGCATCCAAGAATACTGAACGGATTTTGGAAAACGGTCGAAGAGGAATGGGTAAAATTGACATGACAGTACTAAGAAAAAGTTTACTTTCGTGGAAAATTCGAGCTAGAGTCTATTGTCAAGAACCATGGCTATCAGATAGAAGCAAATCGCAGCAAAAAAATAAGAATTTATACTTCAAACTTAACTATTAAAATCGTTTTCACAAAGTGCGAACGACTTTCTGTATAGGGCTGCATTTATTACCTGAATATTTGAGCTCAACTTATTTTCTGATTTAAGATATGTATGTTTGTATTCCATATTATCTTAGAAATTGATGTTTGAGGGAATTTATGAAACGTGTATCCTTCTGATTTCCAATTCTTTAAGCTTCAAGACATAAGACTTCCTATTACAAACGCGCACACAATGCTTTTCAAACAGGGGAACGCAGTGGTATTATTACACAAGTATGTGCGTTTGTGTATGTTGTTGTTGTTGTTTGTGTATGTGTGTGTGGGGGGGGGGGGTCTGCATTCCAAGCTCCGGTGAAGCTGAAAAAAACACAAAATTCCCTTGTACATTTTTCATCAACTCCTATAGAAATGAAATAAACATCTACTTACAAATGAATAATTTTTTCGCCTCTGTTTATGCACAAGAGAGGAAAAAATAGTACCTGCCTAAATTTGATTTTCATTTTGATTAAGACGGAATTTTCAGTAGACTCTCTTGGATGCCAAAGCGGGTATCTATCGGGGCTTCATTTCAAATCCTGGTTCTCTTCGATTTACCTGGCAACCCTGCCCGAAGATGGTTATCGCCAAGATAAATTTCGTTAGGCGCTTCATTTCCTTTTTCGGTAGACCACTGGGTTACACTTATTTGGACTACAGTTATTTTTCGGTGATGGTGTTGATAATTATTTCATGATCTAAGTATTTCGTGGCGCTGGACATTTTTAAGACATTCTTCTTAAAAAGTAATTAGTTTATAAATAAAACAATATGTTCTTTTATTTTCTTATTAATGCGAACAATATTATTGTAAATTAATGTTAACTATTATTTTTATTTCATATTAGAGGACGCGCTGGAAACATGACATTGCATATTTTCGGCAAGCTTTTCATACTGTGGTTCCTATGTACTTATAGCTATTCGTAAACATACTACCAAATGGTCATCTGTTAAACGGGAGCGATGTTTTGTTTTGATTGCATTCATGGTAGAAAATGTTTCGCAGAGGTAAGTAGAGCCGAGAAAGGTTGTTAAATATGCTGCACAGCACCATAAACATGAATATTTTTCTCCACAAAGTAAATTCCAATAACTATTTTGAGACGAAGCTCTTGATTTCAAAAATATATCGCATTTTAGGTTAAGGATTTCATTCTCAACTAGCATTTGATCCACATCCAAAAATTCTTTTAATTTTATTGATATTTCTTCTATTTTTTATTTCATCATTGAATGGGAATGACATGAATAATATTATATCCTCTGTTTTATAAATATCTTTAAATCTTCTAGAAACTCATTTTGTAACAGAGATATCTTATCAGCATATTGATCGCATTCATTTGAGCATATATTAAAAATTTGCTGCCATATTTTCAAATTGTTTTAAATCTCCTCTCCTCAATTGTGCTTCTAGGAATGTAAGTTTCCCCTTGAATGCATTAACATCGCTAACCATTTCAGTTAATGTTTTGTTCTTTCCTTGAAGTTGCAAATTTAATTCATTTAGCTTTCCTGTAATGTACTTATCTTCCAATTGAGGATATGATGTATTAACAGTTGCCATAATTATTTTATGTCAGGAAAAAGACCCAAGAATCTTTTTAAAACTTAGCACGGCTTAGCCAGCGTACGGCAGTGTGTAAAAGTAGTTCCCCGAAATCAGATTCACGTTCCTCTAGCAATGCTCTGAATCTGCGTCTTTGCAAACTTCTTCCACGAATAGAATTAACTATTTTAAATGCGAAATTCATCACATCTGAATTCAATATTTTTGAGCACAATGCCTGCTGTTGGATAATGCAATGGTAGTTTGTTAGACTTGGAATATCATCATCACTTTTACAAAGAGTAATAAATCCATTTTGATTCCCAACCAATTACATATCAGGCAGGCGGGCGACTGGGAATAGTTACACGGTCTACCAGTCGACCGCGGTTGCCGCTTTGGCCACCCCTGCTCTATACAGTCAAAATATTGTTATTAAAATATTGATTTACATTGAATTATATTCGTCATTTTTAACAGTATTTATTCGCATACTTTATACCTAGTGATGTATAGAACGTAAAAAGTAAATAATAGAAATAAACAAAATTAAAATTCAAGCATAGACTGCTAAATTACTATAACATAAAATATATCCTGCAAAGAAAACATTTTCAATAAAGGATAGCGCAGAAGCTTCATATCCCCATAATGAAAAAAACAAATAAATAATCCAACAGATATAGATAAAAAATTATACTAAAATAGACAAAAAACAAACAGAAATCAAGCACTCTGGGCATCCACGCACCAACGGCAAGATTCTGTATAAGTGCCGGAACTGAACCATAAACAACAGAGGTAACCGACAGGTCTCGTCATCAGGGAGCCTAACCATGTCAATTACCTCAAGGGGAACTTCAAGGGGGATATTGTTGACTGCAAATAAATTTCACATAGCTGACCAACGTAGATGTAAAGTTCTAACACCCATTGATATGAACGGTATTCATGTTTTCCGAAAACGCTTCAAAAAAAAAAATTTAAAAAAAAAAATTTAAAAAAAAAAAAAATGTCATCATAGATTAAATTAGAAAGTGTGTGTTTGTACGTATGTAAATGTTGAGAGTATTTTAGTAGCTTTTAATGTGCTAGTAAATAGATAGTTTACTAATTTTTTTCTTCATACAAGGATTATGCGTATATCTTGTTTGCGATGCAAGTCTTCACCTTTACAGCTGTACTTGTTTAATGAAAATAAAAATGCTTTTTACGATAATTTCATGTTTCAGTTTGAATAACAATTTTGCAGTCATATAATATTTTCTTAATTATTTAAAGTTAGAAGAAAAACAATATTTTCCTCATTGTTGATTATTTTTCATAAACAGATAAAAACATTCAGATTCAGATAAATATTTTATTTTTTTCAAAAAAATTACTAATAGCTTCGCAGAGGTAAAATTTAAACACAATCTGTTCCATTCACCCATGAGAAATGCCCACAAGAAATGCACTTTCTTTCACGTGCCAAACATCGGCATCTATTTAGTCTCTGATAATGCTTAATCACTGTCACCGAGTACAATGAGGTAGGATACTTAGTAGGGATACTTAATTTTCGTATTTACGAAATGCATGCGAATAAATTCGAAAATATTTTTTTACTACTTTTAGGCGAAAATTCGGGAATAAAAGGCTTTTAAGCGATATTAATTAATAATAGTAATAATTTATTGAGATAATTATTCAACTAAGACCATTCATGGTCTTTAACGGAGAGATTTCCCTGTTCGTCGGATTTCATCCGAATTTCACCCGAGCAGTTTGCTCGTATACCGGAATCGAACTTAAAAATCTAACAGTAAAATCAAACGATCAGCTTGCTTTCTCGACAGCCTGTTTTTTTTTTGTCATGAGTTTATTATCCACTCAGGGTCAGATTCTTTGTCAGGGTCAATTCTGGGGACTTAAACCTTCTGAGAAGTCGTTTTCTTTCTCTCCCGCCCAACCCCTTGTGTGGACACTCTTTGTTTGCAGGTGGCAAGTAAAGGCCCCTTTTTTCTCAGAATTGGGGAGAATAATTTCTTCCCTCGCATCTAAAACATATGGGGAATGCTTTCTCTCGCCAACACCCCCTCAAGTGAGAAGGGGGCGTTGCCCTCGCTCGGCAGTCCGTCAGGGTAAAGGTTGAAAAATTAGGTCTTATGGGTCGTCCAGATTTTTATTCATGGATTTAATTTAAATCATATTTTTTTAAGAAAAAGAAAAAAAATCTGTAATATCATAATAGTGAGCCATCCATTTTTGAGTAAAAAATTAATTAATTTCTTTAAGAACTGGACTTGTAAGATATTATTTAAGATTTTTGGCCTTAAAATTAATGAATGTAACTATTTAAATTTCCAAAAGTTAATAGTTTTTGGTGCAAGCCAAGAATAGTGATTCTCTTCAAATTTATCTTTACTTATTAGATCAATATATGCAGTTAGGTAACATACAATAATTATAATACATACTTTCGTAGTCGCTGATACGCTGAAAAAAAATAAATGATCGAGGCACTGAGTTTAATTACTGTGCATGAGTCATTAAAAAAGTTTTTCTCTAGGTCAAGCCTAAGCAAGTTAAATCGGTGAATGATTTTATTAGAAGTATTCTTCTTACCCACCCCCACTCCTTTAAAACAATGGGAAACTTTTTGTCAATACGTAAGACTTAAAAACTCATTCTCCATTTTTAAGTCGAAAAACAGATGCCAGTTAAATAAAATGACTATCTCAATTATACATCTAAACTCCTAATATCAATACAACAACATTTTGATAAAAAATAAACATGTAAAGAACGCAGTTTTTTTTAATGATTTTTTATCTTGAAACGGTCGCAAATGTGCTTAATATATATTAAGAACAATGATACTATTTACACTTGCAGATAATTTAGAAAATTTTGACAGATATAGATGTCCCCATGTTCGATAGTCATTCGTTCCATTTTCATGTACCTAAATATTTCCCATCTTCCTATTTCTTTCAGGCATTCTGTAGTCCCCCCTACACATGTATACATTCCAGAATGAGAAAATTTAATTCTAAGTTTCTTAAAAATTATTAGGCCAGTGGCATCCATTAAATCGTTTCAAGGGGTTCAGAGAGCCATCTATTAAAAGCTTTCAACGAGAAGTTACAAGAAATTTCAAATCCTCAGGGAAAAAAAAAATCTTTATAATTTTTTACTAACCTAATCTTTATCTAATATGTATTTTTAACGCTTTAAGCTGATCGTCTACATAAAAGGATTTTTTTCCCACATGAAAAGTAGTATTTCACATTACTGAAATTCTGAAACATGGCTAATTTAGTCTAAAAAATTGATTTAACTTTTCATGTATTTTAAGCCGTAGCTGAAAATTCTTTGATGGAAGCTGAAAAATCAGAATCTAAGTATTTGTTTTAAAGCATAAACATTTTGATCACAAGAAAGCTGAAAGTTTAAAAAAAAATATTTCCAGAAAATAAAAATAAAAATTAATAAAAGAAAAGTGTCTATGGACTCAAAAAGACTTTTATTCCAGAAGAGTTTTTTTCAGTCCCAGCCCCCCAAAATACTGTTTTAAATTTTTCGATGTCCGTGTAAATTACTACACATATAAATATAAGTTCAGCGATCTATTGACAAAATACGTTTGGCGAGCGTGCGATCATGACGTACACAGATTGGCGATTTTCCGTCATCTAAGTCTTTGGCGAAACTTTGGCGAAACTTTGGCGCACGCTATTTATACCAATTATATTTCGACACAGTTGCTATCTTATTTTTCTACTTCGAGGTTGGACATTTGCGGCCATGGCGGGACTTAGAAGCGAACACCTCCGTAGAATGAAATTCGTGGAGGGGGAGAAATCTTTTTCTGTTTGTCATTGCTCTTTCCCCACTTCTACTCACAGAATGTATGGGCGTCTCTTTGAGACAGCTGTCGGTTGAGGAGGATTTTGTCTGTGATTCTCTTTTACGGCGGGATCTCTTGGACTCGGTGTATGCTTTCCTACACCAGGGAGTTATAATTTTTCCTACACCAGGGAGTTCCTACACCAGGGATTAGAAACACCACATCTGCTATCTCTCCGCTGCTCGACTGTGTGGGATTTTTTTTTATTTTCAACATTTTTTTAAATATACCATCATTGGACAATGACCGAAAGGTATGTTTAATTTTCAGTCTTATCATATTCAGCAATATGATAAGACTGTAGGATGACAGAATATTATTATTTTTTATTTCCAAAGAATAAACTTTTCAAGACCTATTTGAAGATGTCTCAAAAAAGATATTTCATGAACAGCTAAGATTTAACAACGAATCACTCTTTGATATGCAAAACAATGAAACATTTTTTTCACTTGTCAACTACTAAAAAAAAAGACTGAATAAAATTCATAAAACATTGAACTACATTCAATTTTAATTTTTAATCATTTTCAAATAAATTATATAAATTAAGATTATATAATCGGGTAATTCCTGATTTTCAGGAATTATTCTGAATAAAAATTTTAGGTAATAGCAGAGATTAATATTTACTATTACCTGAAAATACACGAGAAAAGGGGAACAGTTAAAAATATCAATACTAGTTATACATGGAGAGCCAGAAAAAAAATAAAGTGAAAGGGTAGATATCAGATCATATTATATATAAAGGTTAAAAACAATCTCATTAATAAAAATAAAAAGCATGTGAAAGAAAGGGTTCTACGAAAAACTTTGAAAATCTGCCGGTATTCCGATTCCGGCTCATTACTGGCGAGTTGCCCTGATTCACGGCGCTTTGCTGGCTGCGAGATGGGTACTTGACGGCCTGTCGGCACCAATTATTGCTCCCGTAACCGGCCCGTCAACCTCCGGTTACGCGACGGCTTTCTATCCACATTGATGGCTTCGTCGCGGCTGTCTGACGGTTCGTAGTCGGATGAACGATGGCTCTATTCCTACCGGAAGCGGCCCAGAACTCGACGGGGTAGTCGCGGGCGAGAGGACACGACCGTGACGGAAACGATACTGACCTAATGCGCCGGCCCGGAAATGGAGAAATCGGCTAGCCGGAACCTTCCGACCCCGGCCCGATGCCTCTGTGTTTGTTGGGTATATATATATATATATATATATATATATATATATATATGTGTGTGTGTGTGTGTGTGTGTGTGGATGTGGATGGATCAATGAGGGGGCCTCATAAATTAAATTCATATAAAACTTCATATTTTTTAAGAACATACTTTGTGTACTCATACAAAACATGTTTGAATTAACGGAATTCAATTTTAACACTGGAAATTTTCGTTTCCTGTATTTAATCTATTTGTAAATTGTATCCTCCCTTTTCTCATAAAATTCTCAGTTATGCTAATGTATATGGATGTTTTATTATAATAAGCTTAGACATCAGACTTTTTAAAACATTTAGTTAAATTTGCTAAACAGTTATTATATTATCTGTTGTGTTTCGTTTTCTATAAATTTATGTTCACTTACGCTTAATGAATTATTTTAACTATAACTTATTATACTATGCATAGTAATTTATTTTAAAATTTTAAACTGTGTAATTTTCATATACTACGTTTTTACAGCTTTGATTATTATCTATTAAAAATATTTTTCATAATGGAATTTTTGCGAAGAACAATGGAACTTAAAAAAGGCTGATCTGTTTGTACATTATTTCAGTCTCGAATTGCTGTTAAAATATTTTTCATATATCTTTTTCATGTTCTATCACTTATAATATCTTATTAACGTCTTTTAGTATATGATCAGTTTGTCGACTCAATAACTGAAATACAACAAATCCAGAAGTAGACCTTTAGCCATAAATCGAGATAAATGATAATAAATTAACATTTAGAAATTTTATGTTTATCCAGTTGTTATATAAAGTAATATTGGGTTGACAGTTTAATAAATAAGAAAAAAAGGATGTAACTACTACTAGTATAATCCCAAAATTCATTTTTTTCAGAAATTATCCTATAAAAAATAATTTTCATCAGCTTAGGAGTCTGAATCTATCATTCTGAAAAGATTGTTTTAACTATACAAGAATGTTATGTTCCTTTATATTACTCTTTAAAGATAAAGACAAGAGGAAGTATAATCTCAAATTGTGGCATTATTACTGCTAAAGGTTAAGAGACCTTATTTTCAATTAATTTTCGTTCAATTAACTTCGATTAACTTTCCCAACTTAGGAACCTGAATCCGTCATTCTTATACAGATATTTTCAAGTACACGAGAATATTATGTCACTTAGTATTATTTTTAAGATAAAGTTAGAGGTAGTATGATCTCAAATTGTGACAGTATTACTGCTAAAGGTTAAGCGACATTATTTTCAATTAATTTTCGTTCAATTAATTTCAATTAATTTTCTCAACTTAGGAACTAGAATCCTTCATTTTATACAGATATTTTCAACTATATAAGAATATTATGTCACTTAGTATTACATTTTAAGATAAAGTTAATTGTAGTATGATCTCACATTGTGAAAATTTTACTACTAAAGGTTAAGAGACATTATTTTCAATTAATTTTCGTTCAATTAATTTCAATTAATTTTTTAAACTTAGGAACCTGAATCCATCATTCTTATACAGATATTTTAAACTATACAAGAATATTATGTCACTTAGTATTACTTTTTTAAGATAAAGTTGAATGTAGTATGATCTCAAATTGTGACAAAATTACTGATAAAGGTTAAGAGATCTTATTTTCAATTCATTTTCGTTCAATTAATTTCGATTAATTTTCTCAGATTTGGGAGCTTGAATTCGTCATTATTATACAGATATTTTTAGTGGTAGAAGAATATTATGTTAATTCGTATCGCTTTTTCAAGCTAAAGACAAAATGTAGTATAATCTCAAATTGTGACAACATTTCTTCTAAAGGTTAAAATATCTTATTTTCTATTAATTTTCGTGCAATTAATCTCAATTAATTTTCCCGATAGTCTGAATCCACGTTCCTTGCACAAATATATTCAACGATACAAGAATATTATGTTACTTCGTATTACTTTGTCAGGACAAAATTAATATGTAGCATAATCTCAGTTTGTAACAATGTTTATCATTGAACAAAAATTTTAAAAGTCATGAAATAATAATTAATACTTTCTCTCACATACATATGATATTCTGGGATAAACATCAGCAAACTTACATCTTGAAAATCAGAAAACGAAGTAGTAAACATATATACGCTCCGAACGAACACTTAGAGTCATAAAGCTTGTTTTTTTAACACATCAGTACAGAAAGGAACTTAAAAAAACTAAACTAAAAGAATCTACGAGACGGGCAAAAGTAATCTGCAATCTGCGAATCCAACCAAAAATGAGAATTAAAACGTGGAACACTTCCAGCTTTCAGAAAAATCAATACTAGGAGGTGTGTAACATAGTGTGATGTGTCATACGCCTTCAGGCGAAAGGAGGATGAAATGAGATGTGTCACGTTCAGGCTGTAATAAACTTACTCCAAGATCAACCTTATTTTGAAAATAACGATAAGCAGAGTTATTATTGTATATTTTCTTCCTATCAGTAATAGTAAAACTTGTGTCACTTAATGGTTTAGTAAATATATTTATGTTAGGAAATATATTTGATATCGTTTGCATTATTGCAGCAAAATCATGGAAAATAGTCAGGTCCAGTATATAAAAGTTTGCTAACTTTTATACAACTGGACTCTAACATCTCTAATCTCTATACATGTTCATGTATAGGTTGATTTGCTGCCATCAAAATTTTTTAATATCTACATGTATTCGTACATTATAATATATATATATATATATATATATATATATATATATATATATATATATATATATATATATATATATATAATATATATATATATATATATATATATATATATATATATATATATATATATATATATATATATATATATATATATATATATATATATATATATATATATATATATATATGGTGTCCGGTATAAAGTCCAAACAGTGATTTAAATATACCAAGTTATTAGTTTTTATACCAATCAAAGAAATATAATTTCGACTTGAGTCTTTTATACAAAGAAATGTACTCTTGTACACAAAATCGATACACTTAAGATTTTATATAATTCAAAACATCTTTTACTTAATCAATACTAACAGATATCTAAAAATCACCTTTTTTGACTTAAGCCCTCAATATCGGGCACCACATATATATATATATATATATATATATGTATATATATATATATATATATATATATATATATATATATATATATATATATATATATATATATATATACATACACACACACATATATATTTATATATATATATATATATATGTGTGTGTGTGTGTGTGTGTGTAGATAACGAAAAAATCAGGAACTGTATATACCAGCTCCGGATCTACCCCCTCCCCCCCCTCTCTCTCTCTCTCTCTCTATATATATATATATATATATATATATATATATATATATATATATATATATATATATACACAATGTTACCATAAGAGCAAATCCTGGTGGATTAATATGTCGAAATACGGCATTTGATCCGACGAATCATTGTTCACATTATTCCTCGCAACAGGATGTGTGTATGTCTGGAGAACACCTACACAAGCGTAAGATTCTGGCTGTCTCATCTCAACTGTCATTCATGGAGACAGATCTATTAGTATTTTGGATGGGATCTCATGGTTTTCTTCAAGCCCTATTGTAGGCCTAAAAGAAAGATTGAATGGGGAGGACTATGTCGAAATTTTAGCTCACTAGTCCTTACTATTTTGCAAACATTGTTTCTTGCAAGAGATGGCGTTCTCGACAATGATAATACTCCTATACATACAGCTAAATCTATCAAGTATTGTTTTGAAGAGCATGAAAAATAAGTCAAATATTTTATCTTGCCCTGTACAATCCGCCCGACTATATATCAACCATTCACTGTGATCAGTATACGCGAATAGAGCTAGGTATCGATATCCACCACAGCATCTTTCTAGGAACTTTGATGATTTTTCCTTGAAGAATGGTATAATATATTCTTAACCACTTTTCATGACTTGTCTAATCCAATTCCAAGGGGAATCAGGTGGTATTACATAACAAAGGTGATTCTTCTTAGTATTAATAAAGGTTTTCATGAGGTTTCTTAGTGTTTCCATTAGTTTGATAACCACCTATATATATATATATATATATATATATATATATATATATATATATATATATATATATATATATATATATATATATATATATATATATATATATATATATATATATGTATGAAACAATAACGTTTCCCTTCATTAACTTTGTCTTACCGCAACAGAACATTATCCCTCACATTGATTTTGATCTAAATACCAAATTAATCTATTAGACTATCCTCGAAGTCCACGCGCGGACAGAAAGCTTATATAAGAAGATTGTTCTAGAAGCTATGACGTGACCTCGTCCGATGCGGCGTGATGAGGCGAGGTGTCACGTTTTAACCAATTAAAAGTTCAGCGCGCCTGTACTCAAGGGCATGAACCTAGAGTTTCCGGCGTCTTCTGTGTCTCATCTCCACCCTATCAACATGCAATCTTTTAGCTGTCCGTATTGCCGCAGCGTTGCACTGCCGGGGTCTTATTCCCCGTTATCCGCGAGATATGTTGAGTTAGTATATTTGTAATTTGTAAAGTAGAAAGAAAAGGATTTTAACATTTTACTAAAACATCTCGTAGCTGTATAGTATTTGCAAATTAATAAATACATAAACATACGAATACATAAAACGTCCGCAATTCTATCACGGCATCTGTAAATTTTATCATCACTATATGGTACGGAATAGAAAATGATTTACTTGAGAGTGATAAGAAAGAAAAACAAACATTTTCCATCCGTAACCCATTGAAATGTATTTTAGTCTATTTGGATAAGTTTGTAACTTATGGTGCAACGCTGCTTTGATCTGATAAATAATTATCATAATTATCAAACTTAGATCGTACACAGTGGATGCTAACTTTAGATTCAAGCCACGTGCTGAATAATGCATCAGGTACACTTAAGTAACAACACTTTATTTAATTTTTATAGGTCTTGGGAAATAACAATTACACACATTCAATATAACTTATATCGATTTACATTCCTGGAGAGAGGGAAAAGGATACGCGTACTCACAGGTTGATTATTGATTCGTTGCCTCTGTTTCATGCCTTCTGCTCTTGCCGGACGATGGTCGAATGACTAGGGCGCTGGCATTCGGTACCAGCGTCTGTGGGTTCAATTCCCACTTTTGGCATGGACGTTTCTAACCGGTTGGAATCGGCTTTAAGCAGCAGGTCCCATTAACCCTCGTTTAGCAAAAATTGATCGTAACGATCCAAACCAAACTAAACCATGTGTTCTGCTCGACTGCATTATGGCTACTCATGGAACTCGATTTTCAGTGATCTCTTGTGAGTTCAAACCGGTCGAAAACCAGCTCAGGGCCACAGCATGCGGTGCTTAATCACCGTTTACTACATAACATTATTCATCATGCAAAAGCAAGAAGGCTTGTGCCAATTATTATTATTGCCCCGTTTTATGTATTATAGTGGACTATAATATAAAACGACGTAATATTCTAAATAATAAAAAAGAAAATCTAAACACTGTAGTAGAACACGAACGTTTATAATAGAATAACATTTTTAAATATCAAAACTTATTGAACTGAATGCTGTTTGCATAAAATTTTTTCATAACATTAATTGTCAAATAATACAATCGGAAATATAGGTTATGCATTTCGGTTATAATAAAGTACACAGTATAGTAATGTAATAAATAGACTTACAACGTTTTGAGAGCTATTCTTCACCTAGAACTACTGACCTGAACGAGTCGCAAATGTTTCTAGGTATGTGTATTACAAACTGAAATATAAATTGAGTGAGTTAGATATAAATAATCTCTGACGATTGTGAAAGTGCTTACGATTGTAAAGTGAAAAGAAACAATTGCTACACATATTAAAAGATTCTTAAAATATTTTAGCCAGTGTATGTATATTCGTATTCATGTGTGTGTGTGTCTGTATATATATATATATATATATATATATATATATATATATATATATATATATGGACAAAGATTTGAACACGTCTCGGATATTAAACCAAATGTTAAGCGCATTTTGCGAACGGTTAGTTCCAGCGCCTATAAACAGTGTTTCTATGACTTGAAGAAACGTCGGAAAAATTGTATAGACTTATTTAGCGATTATTTTGAATGAGATAAATTTATTTGAAGGTGAGTAATATTTTTCTTATTTATAAAAAAATTGTCCGGTTACTTTATGGGCGCACCTTGTATATATATTCGAACCTGCTGCACTCTGCCGCTTGCTGGATTAGCGACTCGCTTGCAATGTATTATCCCCTGTAGTGGGGGTCATGTGGAACACCTACTGCTGTAATAAACGATTTAGAAGCATTCTTTTCGCTATTTGCGCATCTTTTTTTGACTTGTGTACGTCAGCGCCACCTGTCGGCTGTATTTTGAGTTATTTTTTTCCTATCTTAAAAAAAAAATCCCGTGACCTATCGATGCTAACCCTGCAAACATTTTTATTTTGGTTATATTTCCTGCTTTTGTGAATTTTTAAAGTTTTTACGGAATTTTTGCCCACCCGGTATATGCTTACGGCCAACAGCTTAGTAACCAATCAACTCTCTCATTTTTGGGAATTCAACGTAAATATCAGATTACGTTATATGTGCATACGAATAGAGATTCATATATTCCATAGTGAATGGGTAATAATCTACCCCTCAGTCACTAAATATTTTTTATGTAAAGTGCAAAAACCTTTTAAAAATTCAATTTTTTCATTCGGTCAGTTAAAATATAGGAAACAAGTACAACATTGATTTAATTCTTATAGCATCACAAATACAAGTTTCTTTCATTTCCAGACATTCCGAATTTAACTAAGTGTAAGTGTTGCAAACCAAAAACACTGAGCAGCACATTCACTTCGGCATAAATTGCACATTTGTGTTTATAGCAGTAGCGTCTGTCTTTTACTGATTCTGAAAGCTTTCAGAGTTTTAAATATAAGATTTGTCTAGAAAGGGAAAATTTAAAGAGCATCTTGAGAACTTTCAAATCAGTAACTCCTTAAGTATCCTCTCGTGCGTAATTTGAAATTCTCCCAAGAAGATAAGGAGATGTGGAGAATACTGATATCTCATGCTTTCAGAGTTTCGGCATCCCTCCTTTGTCACATCCTTTGGCGATTTTTTCCATATCTTTTTTAGAATTCAGCAAGATATTTTTTTAAGAGCATTCACACAAATCTGCCTTATATGCAGTAGACTAATGAGGAACATTCATTAACATGAATCTGATGTTATTGGCATTCCGAATATTATTGCTGATAAAAGGAATACTCAGGTTCTTAATATCCGCAGCAAAAGATAAAAGGGTAACAACCAGTTTCGAACTAATTCATAGTTCTTCTTCAGACAGACGAGCATTAGGATAGTCTGTACGGACAGTTCCCAAATGCGAGAACCATCAAATATTTGCTGTTGTACATAAAGGCAATTCCCCCTAAGGCTCCTCAACCTAATGAAAATTCAGTTATTAATTTGAAACTAGTTATCAATCATTTATTTTTCAATGTGGTATTCAGGGGCGCGGTGCCCCAGATGGCAAGAACTGCGGACCAGTGATTAGAATGTCCCTGGTTCGATGCTCTTCGCTGCAAATCCACCGCCGTCTTCACTAATGGTGGCCGGGGCACGTAAAATAGGTCGTGGCTACAATGTCCTCCAAGTTCTCAAATTTACCTCTGGAGGTTCAGGAGCAAGTTTCCGGTCTCGTCACTTGACTCGGTTCAAAGTCATGGGACCGATGTTCTTCGAGGTCAAGTCAGACTTCAACCGTAGTGGTACCTCACCTTAAAGTGAAGCTGCTTACTACCCTTCGAAAAGCACCTAGGATTTGAGGACCTTATGTCCTTTGGACTTGATATAGGCTTTCCTCCAGCAAGGGGACTGGAAACAACACTGTGGATATTGAAATGATGTGTGTTCCCGTTATACGATTTCCACAAGTTTCTTGAAAGTTACAATTTTTAATATTTTTATTCGATATTAGTTTATTCTCAATAGGTCCGTGGCAGCTTAGTGGTAACGTGTTGGAATTGGGACACAGAGGCGCACAGTTTGAATTCCAGCGAGTGCCATTGAATGTTTTCGTCTCTATGAAGGATATGGACACGTTAAATCCGTAGACCGAAATCAGAGGGAGAGGGAAGGTAAGAGCCCCTCAGATCTTGCCTCTGGGGTTGCTCGGTCCAAACTGAGGTGGAGCCAAGGGGTGGTGTTTGTTCACTTAAACGGTGACCCCCCCCCCTCCATTGAAAGAAACAGACGAATTTCGCGGATGCTTCGGGCGAATGCTCGGGATAAATGTACCAACCGCGTTGGCGAAAACAAAAGGTTCATTTCGAGTAAATATGTTGCAATTAATTAAAAAACAGTACATCATGAACAAACCTCGAGGGACTTTAAAAAGCACGAAATAACCTCAAAAGTACACCATTTAAAGTAAAAAGGTGCTCTGTTCGGATTTAAAAGGCTTAAAGCAGAATTATTTCTTCTGTACCCGAAAAGAAAGAATACGCAACAATAAAAGTTATGCAATGTGTAGAGAAAAACGTTGCTACTTCTCTCGACAAAAAACTGAAGAGAGGAAGGGGAAATGCAAAATGGAGAAACTGTGCGAAACAACAAGAATAAATGCGTGAAAAAAATCCGGAAATTGCTGAAAAAAAGCGGCAGAATTTAGAGAGAGAGAATTATATAAAAAAGGATTTATAAAACCCCGAAAGAAAATTTACGAAATACAAAGAACGGAGAAAGAGAAAGCTGGGATAAAAGCGAATAAAGTCAACAATGGCAAAAAGGCAAAAAATCAAAGAAATTATAAGTCTAAAAAGGAAGAAAGGAAGTGAAAGAGAAATAAATTATCATTTCTTTTTCTTTATGTATCACAACGCCAATACCCTGGCAAATGCTAACATTAAAGAACGAAACGATAAATAAGACAAGAAAATTATGCATAAAAAGGCGATAGAAAACCACGATAAAAAACACGAAATGCAAAGACAGGAGAAAACTTACAGAAACGAAGACGAAAACAGATAAAATATATATTAGCAAAAAGACAAAAATCGTAAGAATTATCAAAGGTAAAGAGAAGAAGCGAGAGGAAAACAAATTATTTTAATCTTTTTCTTTAAAATTCGAAACTCAAGTACTCTGGTCAAAAACATCAATTCCACTCCCTTTATTCTATCTGCTAGGGAATCTGCTGGAAAAGGAAATTTAATTTAAAATAAATTTCATTTTTTAACTATTTAATTTCATTTCTAAAAACTTTTTTATATGTTATTCCATTCCCGCAAAAAAAAATGTGTTCATTTAAATTAGCGTCTTATATGTACTTTGTTTACAATTAGGATTTATTTACCTACTTTTAGATATTTATTTTAATATTTTTCAGGTTTTTTACATTCATTATTTCTTCCTCTGGGGTGTTTTTTTCTTCAGTGTTTTATCTTTTCTCATCCGCACATGCTTTACCCTTTCGATATTTCTCAGATCGTGTACAAATTTAAAATAAGACATATTACTTCAGGAATGTTTTATTCATATAAACGGCTGTGAATCATTACGAGAGTAAGAATAAACAGACCCATGTATTAGCAGAAGCTGGAAATAATGTAAAATTTATATTTTTGATAATACATCCATGGAATATAAAATAAGCGAGGAGTAATCAATATTTCCTTATAGGTGACAGGAAAAGTTGTTTTTAAGTTTGAAATATATTTCAAATGGGAAACTGACTACACTAAATGCTAAATTCTGACTGTTTTTTGATATGATATCGATATAAAAAAATATTAACTTAAATGTTCTCATACTAAAACACCCCATCTAGACAAACTAATAACATGAAATAAAAAAATACCATATGTAAGCAAAATCCCACTGATTCCTAGTATAAAGTTTCCTTTTTCTGTAGCACTTGTGTTATAAGTTTTATTGTTAAATGATGTATCAGAATACAGTGCGGAAAAAAACTACAACTTATTACAAATACTGTTTTTTCATTTTAGATATTTTGAATAAATACAGAGATCCCAATTGTTTGTCCCTTTATAAAACTACTGCAGTGTTTTTCAACAAGTAATATTTTTTCGATCAGCTTTAATTAAATCGATTTTTTTACTATATATGATTTTACTTATCATAACACCACATGCTACCAGTTGCTGACTTTTCTATACTTACGTTCCTTGTGTCTCTGAAGCAGCTGCAGGATGATGATACTTTAAATTATTTCAGTTGAACTAATATAATTACTTCGGGAAAAAAGTACAAGTATGCCTTATATTACTATCATAATACCTTTAATGATGGTGTAATGGGCTTTCTTATGGTATTTTCATCATGATCAACTAAAATTATTCTTTCACTATTGTACACATAATCAGTTTTAAAGGTGAATTTAACAGGTAGAATGTCGACATCGACAACGCTTATCTAATTATTAAAAAATTTGAATTTTCCATTTTTTTTGTTTTTAAGATTTTAAAATAAGAATCCTTTTTAATGACACAACTTTGCCATCCCTAGAGGATTTACAATGAATAATAGAAAAACACTGAAGAAATAATATGTCGGAAGTACCTTTGTTTCATTTTAATCATAAATGCACCCGCATGGCATGCTGTGAATAGATTATGCCAAAAGCTGAATTTACAGTTAATCTTTTAAAGGTTTGTTGTTTATATTTCTTGCCATGAAAATACTTATCTTTCAACTGTCTGGATGTATGGTTATATACCGACTAACGGGAAATTTTCTATTAATTTTATATTTTTACAAGCGTTTGCGTACTATATCGTTAACTAGGCAACATGAAAATAGAAAACCGAATGCAAAATAAAATACTTGCGTACATTAAAAACATCAAAGCAATAAATCTAAACATATTTATTATATTGTTAATGTAGCTTCCAGATTTTTATAGTGTCAAAATCTAAGGGTCAATCTTTTGTTTAAAATTTCAAATAGAGAAAAAATCAATCAAAATATTTTAAAAAGAACTAAATATCACGCAAGGAAACTCTTTACTTAAAAACAAACGCTATCTGAAAATTTTGATTACTATCAAGATATTTCATTACTATCATTTGATTATCAATAATATTTGTTTGATTATCAAATGAATATTATATCTAACTTAACATATTTGATTATGAATAATATTTTATTAATATCATTTAATGTCATTAAGCATAAAACGAAACAAATATTACGAATGTGTATTGAAATTTACTAAGCGGTTAATATTAAATATTACCATAACATCCATACCCCCAGGGTGTTTCTGTATTTATAGATTTTGAACAATTCATGCTAATTTTGATGAACCGAAATAAGGGTGGTGGGGGATGGGGAGGTTTCAATAATTTTATTCAAAGTTTTAATTTTTTCTTGTAAATGACCATTCAAGAACCAAAATCAATAAACCCTCATTATTTTGAGGATTTACTTCTTTGCTCCCAAATAGTAATCGTCTTTAACTACATTTTTAATAAATCTGCTAAGTTTGCAAAATTCCCCTAAATTTATCTTATTTCTTTTCACTTGGCTGGGACCCTCATAACCAAACTAGCACTATTTATCTAAAAGATTAATAGTTTTGAGTAAATAAAACTTCTTTTTACAACAGATGGCTGCAATAAAATTTGAAATGAATTAATTTTTCGTCTCGATTTAATGACGTAAATTTCCTACGAAATATTTAAAGCTAACGTAACACAGATTACATTCTTGTTTTTCCTCTCTTTTAGGGGTGAACCCTTTTCGAGTTCTGCCCACTTTGAACTTTAATTTAAGGATGCCAGTACATTTCAACTTTCTACTCAGTACAGCTAAAATATTTCGCAAACCTAAAGGAATTCATATATCACAGCTTAACAGACATTTAGAAATCGGTTGTTCTCATCCAATTTTTTCAATCCTTGCTTCATCCTGTTTCTATCTCATTTAAATGATTTGATATTTATACAAATACTAGCTGAAAACCCGTACTTCACTACGGAGTACATTCAAATTAAATACAACGGTCAATGTATGCAATTAATGCCAAAAATATGTATATATATTTATAATAAATACAACGATAATTTTTTTAAAAAAAATCGTAACGACAATCGTATAGACAAAATGATGTAGAAGAAAATATTCAAATTAAATCTAATAGAACATACTAAAGAATATAGTACAGTTAATATAGTACAGTTTGAGGAACATTTCTTTTACTGTATGTTAATATTTTTTTGGATAACGTCCAATTAATTAATCATCTGCCGCATTAGCAAGAAAACAAATTTTTTTTGTCTATTTCGTTGTTATGCACGCGACGCAAAATTAAAAGAAAAGAATTCACGTGTTCAGCATTTAATAAATTAAATTCTAAAAAATATTTTTTTAAAATTCACAAAAAATCAGAAAATAGAGGTAAAGATTACAAAAGATTTCATTTTAAAGGAATTTTTATGTTCTTTCTCGTGATATAAATTTTATAACCCTCGGATTAATATTTTAATGCAAACTTTAAAGAATGTTAAAAAAAGCTTAAAAATTTATTTTTAAAAAATGTAAGAATAATTTTTCAAAAATCTTTCTTAGTGCACCCTTACACTATAAGAAGAATCGCTATGCAAAATTTCAGCCCTTTATGTCTAGCGGTTTGGTCTGTGCGTCATATGTCAGTCAGTTACGGAACTGTTTTATATATACAGATGGGACTTTTGTGCTCTGTATTTTTCCTGTTTTATTCAATTTTCTAATAAATAGCAACAGATTTCTCTTTAATTAGCAAAATATATATTAACACTAAGCAACACAAAACTTTTTAAAGGTACTTTTTTGTCCAATGAATTTAACAAGCATTTTTAAAGCAATTAAATAAAACCTATTGAATGCACAAAATTGCTTGCTAAGTACCATAGAATTTTGAAAAATAATATAAACTTATAAAACATGACGATCTAGGAACGTAAACTGCATTCGCGCCGAGAAATGTTCATTAAGTATTGATCTGTCAAGGTCTGCAATAAGCCCTGAAAGCAAAGAATTTAATTTATTTCCGTGTCTCGCCATGGGACAACTAATTATAATTCCCGGAAATCACGCGTTGTAAATGCCTTCCATTACAAGACGAAATCTGTTGTTTTCAACGCTACAAAATGAAAGGATAAATTATTACAACTTCACATTTATTTTTTAATCCTAAAATATTATATACAGCGGATGCTGGATGTAACGAACTTCATATGACTTCTTCAACATGATACACATTTCCTCGATTTTTATTGAGTCGGAATGATGCAATTAGTCTCTTTGTTGTTAAATGAGACTGTTTTAAATAACGTGTTTCCTTAAAATGCAGAAGCTTTCTTTATGATTCGACAATTTCAGTAAAAAGTTACAGATGGCTTGTTCTGATCTTAAATAGTGGAAAGATCTTCAAAATCACAAAATCTTCAAAACTCTCTGGGGAAACCCATAAAATATACGGAACGTATTTGAACACATAAAATATACGGAATAAGACATTATTTTCAATGCTCAAACTTCATGCTCAAACGGAGTATAGATCATTAAAAATTGAATTTTCATAGTTTGTAGTGAATCCTTTATGGCAAAAGTTTTTGTTTAGTTACGTGTCTCCCGATAGCGCCACCAATCATGGCTTATGGTATTCACATTGAGCAAATATCTTTCTGTACTACATTAAATTAGTTTACTTCAAAGCAACACTAAAGCAAAAATTTTCTACAAATTCACATTCGGTTTTAAATTATATAAAAGCATATTGAGTCTCCATATAATCTGTTTCTTTTACTGATGTCTACAACGTAACGAAATTGGCTGCCGACACATACATATAAACACTGAAAATTATCTCCATAATATAATGAAAAAATGACAATATGTATTAACTCTCCATGTAACAAACTTCCATTTACCGATATCTTCCAATTAACAAATCTTTTATAAAATGTTGATTCAAATCTGAATCTACTTACAACTTAGTCTTCTTGTCGTGAAAAGGACTGCAAAACGAAAATGTCTATAAACAAAACTTTCTCCAGTATGGAAGTAACCGATATAACTAGAAGGAAATAATAATTTCAAGAATGGGAATATATAAAATTCTATGATCTTTACAGTATGTGAAAGCGTACAGAAAGTATAAAAAAATGTTTACGCAAAGAGTTTTAACTTATAAAGCAAACTTATAGAACGGGACACTCTGAATGCTCAATCTACAATCTCAAACTAAACCTATTTCGTTAAACATTTATTCTTAAAGGGCTGTGATGAGTCCTGACTGCAAAAGGATGGTTTAGTCGCGTGTCTATCAGTAGTGCAAATAATGTCGATATAATATCGATTACAGTCGCTCATGGAAATCCCGCCGAGCAAATATCATCCTGTACAAGATGATATATGGCCTTGTCCAAGGTTACGTACGCGGTGGAAGGACAAATTCTTACATTCATTTCTAAATCTAATGTTTTCCTATAAAAACGAAATAGTCCATTAAATGAAATTTTACGCTGAACTTTGAAGAGGGTTTCCATGGAAATGAATTACCAAACTACGTAAAATATAGAGTGAGCCAAAAGTTCGTAAAAACTTTAAAAATTCATAAAAAAAGGAAAAAAATTATGATCAAGAAGTGCGGTTTGCAAGAAAGGGCTCACAAGGAAGTCGAATTATTTTAGCATCAACAAAAAGAAAGTCACCGGTAGATGGCGCTGACGTGTGAGAAATTCAACAGAATTATGCAAATGAATCTTGCAATATATGACCGCGATACACGAGAATTTCTCAATCGCTTTCAGAATGTTATCTTTAAATAATCGAGATTTGTTGGTCAAGCTGTTAAGAGTCGCTTAGTTGTGTAGTACAATGTTCTGGAGGTCATGTTGAACAATTGTTATAGTAAGAATAAATAAATGGAACGTACTATTGTCCTGTTCATTTCCCTCAGGGGGTTTACCTTCTTCAGGTAAACACGGGCTTCACAACCCCGAGGTATCCTAGTGTCTTTTTCTCACTCCGTGGGGTTCACTTTCTTTGGTGAATGTGGGTGTCGCGTCCCCAGTGTCCCATAGCGATCCATCTCTCTTTCGCTTCTCCTGTCCTGTTTCTTTTGTTTTCTGTTTTCCAGGCTTTTCTTCCTTTCCAACTGGAGCTTCCACTAACATCTTTTGTTGCTGTTTTCTTTGTTAACCCCTATGTGTGTTTTTTGTTTGTCTTTTCTACTTTAGAAAAATATAAAAACCAAAAAAGGAAAAAGTAATAAAATGATGAAAAAAAAAGGTTTTGTACTATCTGTTCCCTTCGGAGCCTTCATGGAAACAAAACCGATATCCACCCACCCAGCCTTGCCGTTACTGGGTTCTGTACCGCTCTTCGACCTCTCCCGTGAGGGACACCGCTTGGGTTCGGGAACGGACCCTGTTGGGGTTGTGTTGGTGGAGAGGAGTGGCGTGACATGGTGGTAATGGTCGTGGTTCGTTTTCTTTAAAATGTCCCAGAGGCAGAGGCCCTTGGTTGCGTGTATCTTTATGGCCGACGCCGCGAGGTAGCGAGAAATCCTCCTCGATTCTGTCGGGGACTGTGCACCAGGTGTACGTTACCTCCCGGCGTCTGTCATTTAGTTGCGAAGAATTCAGCGGTTACACTGGTCACGTTAGAAAAGTGTGGAACGACGGGATCTGGCGGGGGCCCCGATCGAACTGGAAGCAATCCGTGGTTTTTTCATATCATGATGGCGGCAGAAAATGATAATTCGTTTTCTGCTTCTTGGGCGGATCACGCGGAACATTCTTTAGAGAATGTAGCGGAAATTCCTAATTCCCGAGCCAGATTCTTTATGATAAAACTCATAGAAAATAATTTTAGTAATATACCTCCCTTCCTTATTCAGAAATGTTTACAAAGCACAATAGGCGATGCAAAATCAGTAAAAGAATTATGTTCTGGTGAACTTCTTGTTGAAGTCACCACAACTAGTCAGGCCTCAATTCTTTCAAAAAGGAAGTCCATTGGGAACTTACCTGTAAATGTATCAGCTCACAGGACACTGCATTTCTCGAAAGGGTTTGTATCAGAACCTAACTTACAATATATTCCGAAATCTGAAATTTTAGAGAACTTGCAGGAACAGTTGGTTTGAGCGGTACGGAGGATTACCACCCGCCGGGATGGTAATATCTTTCCAACGAAACATATAAGCTGCGTTTACATGGACAACAATAATACCCGGGATTTACCCGCTAATAGGGAAAACCTTCGAAGCCCGTTTACATGGGACCACATTTTCATCCTGCTTTTACCCGTCTTACCGGAAGTAAAGGCCGTCACATGATTCGGCGGAAGTGATCCTCATACACCATCATTCCTTGTAAATCACGTTATGGGTTCGATCCCAGCCGGTGTCATACTTTTCCAAATTCACTGTATTGCTATTTTTAGCTTTCCATCTTCGAACTCCGCATTTATCTCGTTACGAAGTGTATGGTCCTGGGGAAGGCCTTTTTTTCCCAATTGCTGTTCTTTTGACCTCGTATTCTTAAATTTTAAAAATAACAACAACAAAAAAATCATAAAACTTTAAAAATCCAAAAAGATTGAAAAACTTACAAAAATATTTTTTGTATTCTTATGATATCTGCTTTTCTGGGCCTCTTAATATTATTACTTTTTTGTTTTCCGTGGATTATTAGTCTTATCTAATTTTTCTTCTAAATTTTCTTAACTTGTAAGTCTATATTTTTTCTGTTAAAATTAACTTTTTTGTTTTAATTTAACTTTACTATTAATTTTTTTTCTTTTACCCGCGTTATTCTTACCTTAATATTTTCAGAGCCTGACTAAGGCAGGGGCACACGGGGCAGTTGCCCCGGGCCCCCACATCAGAGGGGGGCCCCCAAATCGAATAGAAAGTTTAGTAATAAGTATTAAGTTCTTCATTACTGAAGTAGTGAAGCAGAGGGGGGCCCCCAAAGAAGTTTTTGCCCCGGGCCCCAATTAAGCTAAGTCGGGCCCTGAATATTTTAATTCATTACTTAAAATTTTAACTACTGAGCACTCCCACCTTGATTACATATATCTTGCTTACAGGAGATAAAGTCCACACGACCAATGCACTCCTCTTCTAAAACACAATTACGTCTGCGTCTATTTGTTATTTAAATGCAGCATATGTCAGTCGCTGTTGATAATTATAGAACGTTTACGATTGTTTACTGTTGTTTTTAAAAATAAATTTAGAAAATAGATAGGAAAAAAGGAATATAAGAACTAGAAGATTGATGCGGATATTAGATATAATCGTACGATCTATGGCTTCATCGCTAAATTTAGTTTTTCCACAACAAAGAATGTGGGAAAAATTACGAAGCTCTGTTTGGTGGGAAGAAATTATTTTAAATTCCTGAAGTAATAAAGACTGGAAAGAAAATTTTCCAATCGATAGGTGCATTTTTTTTAAATTATAAGATTAATTGTAAGATACTTATTGTTTTAATAAATCCTTTTATAAAATCAAAATGTAATTTTGATTTCAATTTTGTTTCAGTAATTTTTAGTCATGTATAAATAAAAAAATCATAAATAGATATAAATAAATTTTTATCTGTGAATTCTAAAATAATTAATTTATAAATAAATTTTAATGTTACGTTTAATTATTGATTATACTTATTAAATTTATTAATTTTACCATAACACTTTAAATGAAAATGTTACTGAAATTTTATTGAAATGAAATTTTATTTCTTATTTTACATACCAGATGGCAGTACCATTCTATTTATAATGTAATTGGGGATGGTTCAGATCAAGAAATAAATGAAATCCTCCGGAAAAAAATAGGCACTTTTCTACTGTTTTCTTGAAAATTATGCGATCGTTAAGGGGTTCCAGATCCTTCCATCGATCATTTAGCTGCATTTTCATGGATTCACACAAGTTCAAATCCGCCATGTTATTTACTCCCAGCTTCGAAATGCATCATGGGTAATTAGCGGGTTTTATCCTGGGTCGAAGCAGGGTCGAAAATCCACCCTGCATTTTTCCCTATCGTAGGGAAAAAGTACGAAACGACCCTGCTTTTACCCGGGTTTTTGGCACATGTAAACGGCACTATAATCTTTAGTACACCCACATATTAACTTTTAGTACACCCACATTACCATCTCATATAAATGCTGGTTATCTACGCTGTCCTGTAAAACCGTATATCCCAAATCCACTTCGATGCTTTAACTGTCAACGTTTCGGCCACTCCAAATTGTCATGTCGGTTTTCCACTACCTGTGATCGCTGCGCAGAAGTCGGACACGACAGTGACAACTGCAACAAGGAAATTCCCTGCTGCGTTAACTGTAAAGGACAACACCCTTCCTTTTCACGTTCATGTCCTTCTTGGCAGATGGAGAAAGAAGTCCAGGGACTTAAATGCGAAAAAGGAATGAGTTTCGTCGAAGCACGAAATCTTGTTAAATCACGCATACCTAAAAATGACATTTCGTATTCGGCAGCGGTAATCTCTAAACCCATCATGAAGTCTATATGATTTCAAACTGAATCTTTTCTGAATGACGAAAATACGACGCGTAATCTACATGGATCGAAACCCACTAAAACACCACTTAAACCTCATAATATACCCCTCCGGGATTCAGTGTCCGTGGACAGTTCTCAGCAAACCAATTCTCGTAATATGAATAAAAAAAGTAAGATTGCAGATACTAAAAATAGTAAATCTACAGTTTCCACAACGAGAAATATAAATATGAAAAAAACGTTACCGTCAAAAATTCCATGTGCAAAATCGCAACCTAATGTTACTAAGAACACACTAACTCGAACTGATTTTTTAAAAAATCCTCCCGCAAATTAAACCCAAAACGTCCTCCAAATGGCCGATTGTTTAAAAATGTATGTTTCGCTGAGGAGGACATGCTGACTGACGTCTCGTCTGATTCGGAGGCTGATCGGCAGTGTACTGCTCCTCCTTAATTTATTCTCCGTTCTTTTTTGTTCTTTTTTTCATTACGGCTCTTTTGTCTTGGAACTGCCATGGCTTTAAACATCACGTCTCCGATCTCCGTGATTTGGTTAATAAATATAATCCGGTGTGTATTGCTCTGCAGGAAACTTTCCTCCGTGATGGCATCAGTGCTAAATTACGGAGATACAATACCATTAGAAAAGACCACACCGATGGAGGCAAAGCTTCCGGCGGTGTGGCTCTTTTGACCTCTTTTGACTATCCCATTTTTCCTATAAACCTGCAGACTGATTTACAGGCCGTCGCGGTACAAATTCATATTCATTCCGCCTTTACCATATGCAATATTTATCTTCCACCAAATAATAACATCAGCCAACAATCATTAAATAATCTTATTAACCAGCGTCCACATCCCTTCATTATCATTGGTGACTTCAATGGTCATACCCACTTTGAGGTAGTACTAACATGAATCATCGTGGATGTCAAATTGAATAGCTTATTTCCGACCATGGTCTTTGTCTCTATAATAATGAAGAAATTACTTATTTCCACCAACCCACTAGTACTTATCACTCGCTGGACCTTGCAATCAATTCCCCACAAATCTTTTCTTTCTGGACCTTTTCTGTCGATTCATATTTGTATAATAGTGACCACTTTCCAATTATCCTGTCTCACACTGCTCGTACTACTACCAACAGATTTCGCGTTATGTACTAGAGTCCGCCGATTGGATAACTTTCCACAACCTCGCTAACATCACCAGGGCCATGGTCGTGAATAATACCATCGATGAAGCTGTTCAACAAATTACTAATACTATAATTTCCGCTGCTGATACCGCAATTCGCAAAACCTCTTCTCGTCCACGAAAACAATCAAAGCCATGGTGGAACCATGGCTTTGATTGTTTTCGTGGACTGCAAAGAAACTTATAAACTAAAGAGGAAAGCTTTTAATAACTTTAGACAGTACCCTACCACGGAGAACATTATAATATACAGAAAATCTAAATCAACCTTCAGGTGTACGCTAAGACGCAGCCAGAGGGATTCGTGGCAGAAATACGTAAACAGAATCTCCTTTAGCATCTCCAGTAAACAATTATGGAGTAAAGTCAGGCGTTGCTCTGCCATTTACCCCAATAACCAAATCCATATTCTGCATCATAATAGCCAAACCATAACCTCAGTAAAAGATATTGCAAATACCATTGCTTCTTCTCTCGCAAATGTATCATCGTCCGCTAGTTACACTCTTTCGTTCAATAGAATAAAAGCAATAGCAGAGAAAAAACCAATTAATTTTCACACTAATACTCAGTTATCGTACAATAGTTATTTTACTTATCATGAACTTAAGAAAGCCCTTCAAAATACTCATAAATCTGCCTCTGGCCCCGATAACATCTCGTACTGCATGCTGAAGAACCTGTCTTATTCATCTATATCTAATATCCTGATTTTATATAACAGAATTTGGCAAGAACATTTATTCCCGTCTTCTTGAACAACTGCTATTATCATTCCGATCCTCAAACCTGAGAAACAATCCACGAACCCTTTAAATTACCGACCAGTCGCTCTTACAAACTGCCTCTACAAAATATTGGAAAAAAATGATAAATGTGCGCCTCTTATATTATTTCGAATAGAATATCTGCCTTTCTGAATTCTGAGTGGTTTTCGCCGTGGTAGGTGTACAATAGATAACACCAGTGATCTGGAGAGCAAAATCCGCAACGATTTCATCAAGAGAAACCCCTTGGTTTCCATATTTTTTGATATTGAAAAGGCGTATGACCGTACCTGCAGGTACGGCATACTGCGTAAGTTTTTTAAACTAGACTTGAGGGGAAACCTGCCTATTTTTATTAATAATTTCTTATCGCTCCGGAATTTTAATGTTCGTATAGGCAATACTTTATCTGACGACTTCATTCAAGAAGAGGGGGTGCCCCAGGACAGCGTTTTAAGTGTTACTCTTTTTATCATTTCAATTGACGACGTATTAAAAGTGATACCTCCCACCGTAAAAGGAAGCTTATATGTAGACGACTTGAACATTTCCTGTGAAGGTAATGACATGCGCTTTATAAATAGGCAACTCCAGACAGCAGTTAACAAAATTGTAAAATGAGCAGATGACAATGGTTTTAATTTTTCCAGCATGAAAACTAGTTGCGTACACTTCTGTAGGAAGATGGGTATGCACCCTGAACCGGAAATCCAGTTTAATGGTCATATTATTAACGTTATTGAGGAAAACAAATTTGTGGGCGTTATACTTGATAAAAAGCTAACCTTCTTACCGCATGTTATTTACTTACGTACAAAATGCGAAAGAGCAATGAATATCTTGGATATCCTTTCCAATTCCATCTGGGGGGCAGACCGTTCTACTCTTTTAAAAATTTATCATACTGTTATACGGTCCAAACTGGATTACGGTTGCACTGTATATGGTTCGGCTCGTAACTCTGTTCCGCGGAAGTTGAATACCATTCACCATACAGCTCTAAGACTATGCTCGGGAGCCTTTAGAACCTCTCCAGGAGAGAGACCGTATGTTGACTGCTGTGAGGCTCCATTAAATCTAAGATGCGAGACATTGTCTCTACACTATTATTTTAGAATTTTATCTCATACTAACCATCCTATGCATAATTATACTGTGAGCCCTTACCTCACTCGTTTATACCAGTGTCGGTCTTCTTTCATTCAACCTTTTCATTCACGGACCCAACAAATTTTAACAAATCTGGATTTTAGCAATATAGACATAATGGTAGCTGACTATAATTTTTCGCCTTGGAATACCTCAGGATTTCAATTTTTAAATCCTTTTAATTCTTATGACAAAGACTCCACTGCAGATATCATTTATCAACAAATTTTTATGCCTCACAGACAATGCTTTTGCAGCTATAGTCCAATTTTTACAGATGGGTCCAAGTAAATCAACTACGTAGGCTGCGCTTTTGTCGTTGAGGACATTTCTTATAGCTACTAACTACACAATGCTTTCTCTATATACTCCGCTGAGCTAATAGCTATATTTAAAGCTCTCGAACATATATATGAAAAACCTAGGAGAAAATAAATCTTTTATACAGACTCCTTGAGTGCTCTACAGTCTTTGTCTTACCCTCATCAACATAGTCACCCTCTGATTTTTAGAATTCTTTTGTTATTGGAAATCTCTCTTCTGATTTATTCTCAGTTTTATTTTGTTGGATCCCGTCTCACGTGGGGAATAGAGGAAACGAACTCGCGGACAAAGCAGCTAAGTCTGCCAGCAACATCCTTGATTTTCCCATCCCTTACTGTGATGCAAAGAAATATTTAAATTATCTCATTCATCTTAAGTGGCAGAGTTCCTGGGATATCCTTAACTCAAATAAATTAAATTCGATCAAGCACAACATTCAATACTGGCCCCCCCACTTACTTCAAGAAGGCATGATGTTATAATAACTAGACTCCGCATTGGTCATACTCATTTTACGCACCGGCACCTGCTACTTGCAGAGCCAGCCCCTTTTTGTCAGAACTGCAAGACCTTCGTGACTGTAAAACACATTCTCATTGATTGCCCAGATTTTAATCACCCACGTCACCATTTTTTCAGTTTAATATAATAAATATGAAGGATTTGCTGAGCTCTCCTCCCCATCAGAACATTTTTAATTATTTAAAATGTATTGGGTTCTATCTCCATATTTAGTTTTTTTTGTTCCTGTTGTGCTTTGTTGCTTTCGCTCCTGTTTATTTTTTTTTAATTTTATCTTTTAACTTTTCTACTCTGTTGTGTTGCTGGTTTCTGTTCTTGCCTTTGTTTTTCCGCTTATATTATTATTTTAACCTTTATCCTAGTCCGTTTTAGTATTTTTCGATATCTACCCTCTGTCTGGCATAATATGTCCCATGAGGACCCAGTGCCAATAAACTCCATCCAACCAACCAACCTGTTCATTGTGTATCGGGTCGTCAGCGCTTTCTACCGGTGACTTTTTCAACTAATTTTTATTTCGCTGGTAAAACAATTTGACTTTTTTGTGAACCCTTTCTTGCAAACCGCACTTCTTTATCATAATTTCTTAATTTTTTATAAATTTTTAAAGGTTTTACTAACTTTTGGCTCACCCTGAATTTTTGAGGATTTAAAATAAGGGACTAATTAGTCAAATGGATTTAAAATAGAGGACATAGAATGTATTTTTACGTGCATTTTAATGTATGAAGTAATTTAATTTATAGTTATAATAAATATATAGCTTTGTTCGAACTGTTTGACATTTTATTCATATTTGCATCGTAGTTACAACTTATACTCACGCAAAATAATTTACTTGAACAATCGATGTATTACAATATTTAATGTAATAATTTGAGTTTTCTAAACCCTTTATTAGGTTACATTTAGCAATTAAACTTGAACTCTATCAAAAGTCAGTTTTATAAAATGTTTATTAACCTTTTCCGTACGAGGTGGGATAGCATATATCCCAAGAATGAATATACATACATATATATATATATATATATATATATATATATATATATATAAGAAAAAAATTATACCATTTCTAAATTAGAATGTTTGACTATTGTTGACAGTTTTGACAAATTTTCTCACTATTTACACGGGACCAAATTAACTGTTCATACTGATCATGCTAACCTAGTTTGGCTGAAGGATGTTAAAAAACCAAGAGGTAGGTTATTTAGATGGTCGTTAAAGTTGAGCATGTTTCAGTATGAAGTAAAATATCAAAAGGATTCAGCTAATTATGAAGCTGACATGTTATCCAGGCATCCCGTGTCTCAACATCTCCAACATCATGTGCACTTATTGGACTTAAATGAAATGAAACATTATCAGAAGGGGGATAATGTTTCACACAGTAAATTTTCAGCAATTAATGATGTAATAGTGTATAAAAAGAATGGTATTAACACAATTGTTGTTCCTATGTCATTAAGATTAAAAATTTTACAAAAAACTCATGAAGAGTTTGGACACCCTGGAATTCAAAAAATGATTAACTTAATTTCTCTTCAGCATTATTGGCCATTTATAACTAATGATATCTCTAACTATGTTAATCATTGCCATACCTGTCAACTAAACAAGAAACACAGACAGAAACGCTTTGTACTGATGCAGAAGGTTACTCCTACTGAAAAACCCTTTGAATGCCTATCATTACAGTCCGTGGATTTAATTATTACAACTCTACTAAAAAATACCTACATATAATTATTGACCATGCCACTAGATACATTTGGGCTTTCCTTTCTAAAAGCGTTACCACAGAAACTTATGATAACTGTCTGAAACAACTTTTCCAAGTACATGTACCAGAAAAATTATTAACAGATCGTAATGCCGCTTTTACTTCTTCCAAATTTAGACGATTTATGGAGCATAATGGCGTGAAGCAACTTTTAACTTCTGCCCACCATCCACAAACAAACGCAAGGTTGAACGTGTAAATCAATCTATTGTAACTCTCTTAAAGTGTAAAGTTAGTGCTTCTTCAACTAAAGTACCCTGGACCAAATTATTAGAGCCAGCTGTTAATGAATACAATAATACGCCCCACTCTGTGACCAAAATTTCCCCTGCTTATTTGCTTTTTGGCACCCTGCCTTACCCGCCACCAATTGATCACAATAATTATTATCCTCCTGTGAATCAAGCCCATCTTTTGGCAAAATAGAGAAGTATTAATTACCATAACAAAAATAAAATTTGATATGACGCTCGTTTTTTGGCATCCAAATTTAAACCTGGTGATCAAGTAATCTATGAGGAATTTAACTATCCAAATACACATAAATTAAGTCAACCTTTTACTGGCCTATTCACAATTCTTAGACAATATTCAGATGTAAATAATGAAATAGAAGAACCTAATTACCAGTGTGGTCGAGCAACTGAATTTGTACATACTTCTAAACTAAAATATTATCATCCGCCTGACCTTTTTAAAATGCATCACGAAGCTTAACCTCATTTTTGACAGACCTTTTGATTACTATTTTGCTCCTAATCCAACAACAGTAATTAAATGCAATTCAAAAAGCCTATTCTCTTAAACTGAATTAGAAACCCCAAAATTGAAGAATTATAGGAAAAATTGACAATCCACCTGACAAATTTGAATTTTATTCTGAATAACGACAAACTTCATGAACCCAGAGATCCATTTCCTTCTTGATTATTTTTTGGTGCCTAACACCCTTGACTCCACTTTTTAGGTGGTTAAACATTGCGTGTCGTCCAATTAAGTAAAATTAAATAAATTGAAAAAAACCCTATCTTATTTAAACTTCCTCTTAGAAACCTATTATGTGTGAAACTTCTGGATATCATGGGTGAAACCACCGAATATGACAATCTTTCATCTTTCATAAATTCTCTCCTTCTCGAAGACTCTGTCCTATCAGCCCCTCTATCGTCGATTTTGTAAGTCATCCCAGCTGCCTATAAACCTTTAACAAACTCTCTTTGCTTTTCAGTCACCCAAGGTGATGAACAAAATAAATGCTTAGATTATAGTGACAAAGACAGACCTTGGGTTGACCGCTCCTAGTCCTCACAATTCTTAATAATACTTCCACAGGCATGACAAACGCCCATTTTTCCTGTTTCCGCATCTTCATCCTTAACAAAATGTTGTTTTGGCTGTCATGTCCTGCGGGAGAATAACGGTTGGTCCACAGTACGGCCATATTTCTTTCATTTTGTCAATACAACATGGGGAAGGAAAAACCCACTTTTACGAGACAACTACACACACCTTCACTCCTTAGTAGTAAAGTTATGACAGAGTTTGAGGTCAGTTGTGGGTTACACACACACAAACACAAACGCCTTAACAAAAACAAATGGGATATACTGTGTTCCTTAATGAAATGCTATTTTTTTACATACCATTTTAAGTATATATTAAATTTTGTGTGAATATCTTTGTGTGAATTTTGTGTGAATACTTTTAAATTGCCGAAATTTTTAGAGAAATTGTAGCATTTTCAAGGAATACCTAAGTAAGAAAAATTTCCCTAAAAATTTCGGCAGTTTAAAAGATTTTAAAAAATGGCATTTAGACTCAGGTATTTTTTAAAGACGTTTAAGATAGGGTTTTGGTTTACATTTGTTTAAACTTCAATGGGGTGTGGCGCTGTGGTCTTGTTACAGTGACGTAACTACTAGGGTAAAATTTGCTGCTTTTTCGCCATAACCGTCACCCACGAAATTAGGGTATGTATGCATTTTTGGCTTTACATTAGGAATGTATGTGTACTTGCATGTATGGTGCGTTGAGCTCTTACTGTAACTGTCTTTTCATTTTCTTTTGACTAAATGTTTCAATGGGGATCTCGGGGCCTTGGGATATCTTTTGTTTATACCTGCATCCTATTCAGAAAGTTCTCCTTGAGGTAACTGATTTGGTTAGGCTCCCTGATGACAAGACCAGTGGGTTACGTCGATTTCTGGTTAAGTTTCAGCACTATTACAGAATCTTGCCTCTGGAGCGTGGATCCCTGATTGCTTGATTTGTGTTTGTTTTTGTCTGCATTCTTCTTATAATTATCTAGCTCTGTTGGATTATATATTTATATATATAAATATATATATATACTAGCATTATTGCCCGGCGTTGCCCGGGTAGATATTTAGATGAAAATTTTTTCACGCATTCTATCAAACAAATACTGGGCTGCACCCCCCGCTCTTCATGTTCATCTGGCCAGACAGATAGCGCTTAGCGCGTTTCTACTGAATTGCTATACAAATAATAAGAAAGAAAGAAACTTTGAGCCTGCGGACCTTCGTCTGATTATACGTCTGATTTTATTGAGAATTAATAACACAGTGTTGCGTGATTCGCACATTTGGATTGTATAAGTTTATTGTTTAATTATATTTGTTAGATACTGTTTAATTAGATTTAATTAGATTTTTCTGATTCACTGTTTAATTAGAAATAAGTTTTATAATTTTTATTTGTCTTTATTATTTATTTTTCCTCTAAAAACGCAGTTTTTTCCACATCACCCAAGAGGTAAATTGCAAGATGCGTTATCCCCTTTATTTAATCAAAGTAATGGGGGATTCCGCATGAAGCCTATTTTCCTTACTTTGGTGATTCGGTTTTTTATTGTCGACAGACCCAAAACCGTGTGAACAGCAAACTGTAAATAGGTTTTTAATTTTCCCAAGGCCAAAAACCGTAGGAGTGTGTATCTGGGGAGGCATGGACAAAGGTTATTGTTCCAATCCTCTTCTACCCGCGCATCGGAATTTGACTGATAGCGCCGCGCCCAGCTTTTAGAGTGCAGAAATATTCTTCTTTGTGAATAAAGTGTTGTGGTGAAGGGGCTGTATCCACATTTAAGTGGTACGCGCACCTCTTAGGGGCACAAAAAATCATTAAAAAATTAATTTAAAAAACTAATTGAGCCCCAAATTTCATTTCTGCTGCGTTAACTTTCTTGTGTCAAAAACATTAACTGTGCCGAATTTGGTCCCGGTGGTATAAACAGTCTAGGATTCTATAGCGGTCAAACAAACAGACGAGCTCTTTTATATATATATATATATATATATATATATATATATATATATATATATATATATATATATATATATATATATATATATATATATATATATATATATATATATATATACATACATCTATATATACATATATCTATCTATCTATCTATCTATCTATATATATATATATATATATATATATATATATATATATATATATATATATATATATATATATATATATATATATATATATATATATACAGTCAAACCTCGATATCTCGAACTTGAAGAGAGAGACAAAAAAATTCGAAATATCGAAAATTCGAATTATCGAAAATCGCATATTATCAATAGTAATTGAGAAAAAAAGCCTTTTTAGATACCTTTTTAAAAAGTAATCCATTTTTTTATTTTAATAAACACTATTACAAAATTATTTGAAAAAAGATTCAGTTGTTGATTGCATCAGAGAAGAGTATGAAATTTTATCTATTACACTTTCTAAGTGGACAATGGCTTTAAATGTGTCCTCTTACATATTTGGCTGACTTTCAACATATCCCCTCAAAGGGTTCACTGCAAAGTCCTTTGTTTGTCAAATTTGGTGGCAAATGGCGGATTTCGTCCTCCTCTTCTGATACTACACAAGAAGCTTTCGTCTAACCGATGATGTCATTGTCCTCCCACTAACTCCACTATTAACGTATCTACGGCGACAAAGTCATTGAATTCCATGTTATCGAGATGCATGAGCATTCAGGCACTATCTTGAATGTAAGTCAGCACAGGCATGGATTCACGCTTGTTTTTTCTTTCTCTCCTTGTTGTAATGGTAAGAAATTCTACAATCTTCTTGGAAGCCACCCACCTCTTGATTTTTGTTCATCACTTCATTTCCTGTTTTGTTAAATCCCCAACCCCACTAGAAAGTAACCTTGGAGAATAGAAGAACAAAAAATAAAAGAAAGGATGGATGGTCACTGCATATGCATGGCAACTAACTGAAACGAGATAACGAAATAATCAACAAGAATTTCAAATCCCATCTTGGGGGGGGGGGGGGGTCAAGAGAAGTTGCGACTTCATTGTGTTATCTTCCGTCTTTATATCCCTCTTTTTAAAGGGTTTTACCACTGTAATGTTTGAATAGCTTTTCTATTTTTTAGAAATTTTTTGTTGATATAATTTTTTTGTTTATAGAAAATTTTTTCTTCTACATTTATAGAAAAAAATTCAAGTTATCGAGGGACGAGCCAAAAAAATTCGTCAAAACAAGGTTTTTTTTAACATTGAGTGCATAGGAAATTTCAAGGGAATTTTTTTTTCTTCCAGATATTCGCGAAATCGAGGTTCGAGTTAACGAGGTTTGACTGCATATATATATATATATATATATATATATATATATATATATATATATATATATATATATTCCATATTGACTCCATAAAATAAACACCCCAAGCTTGTGATTATAAAGGTAACATCAAACTCGGAATCTTAGATACATTGTAACCATATTCATTCACAATAAAGAATGTCTGGTATATACCGCAGGAATGAAGTATAATATGTGAAAAACATTGGAGTAAAACATTAAATAAATTGCAAACATCTCTTATAAAAGTAAGTTACATATTCAAAAGAGAAAACAAAATACCTTAAATATTATTGCCTTTGAGCTCGGATAAAAGTGATGCTGAAGGCAACAGCAAATTGCTTCCATTTAGACATTACGTGTATTACGTGGGGGGCACTTTAAAATTCTAAAAAGATGTTTCCGACAATACATTTTCCTACTTTTGAAAGGAATCCGTTTCAAAATATATGTGGAAAACATACAGCATTTTTCCAAAAGTATATAGAAGAGCTTCAAAATACTTCCACAATGCAATTCTCTTTGAACTCAAAATTATTGAAAACTTGTATGTTTCTGTTAATTGGATTCATAAGAGGTAAAGTAGAAATTAATATAAAATTAAACATCATATATATTTACATACAAATCACAAGCATCCTCTTCTCCTTCATTAAATAGCATTATTAAAATTTTTTTAACTTTAATTAGAAATATCTTACCTTTAAATTAGTGATTTTCATATTACAATCGATCATTGGCCGCCTCAAACTTTATGTATTTGTTGGGAAACTTCATATTTTTTTAGAATTTACCCTAAGACTCTCTACAGTTCGCTTAAAATTTCTAAAAGAACTTGCAACTGCAGGACACTGAAATCATTCATTATTTTCATGTCACGTTCTTCAGACAGGCGCCCCCCATATATTATATTGCAGGGATGGCGAACCTTTTTCTAACACGTGTCAAAAAATGTCTTAAATCGTAAAAATTAACATCGCGTGCCACTTAAATTTTTTTTCGACCTCTGGAAGACCTTCGGATATTCAAAAATTATACGATATATATGTAAAACAACAACAAATTTAACTTTTTATTATGGTTTATTTAAAACTATCAATTTCAGGAAGAAAATAAGTGCAGAATTATCGAATTTAATGTGACACTTGTTGTTGTCTTTCAAACGATAATTTATTTATACGTGGTTCGACATTTGAATCTCTTAATCGTATGCACGCAGCGGACAAGTCGATGCCGCGGCGATTTCTATTGTTACTTTTAATAAAATTCACTGTTGAAAACAACTGTTCGCAAACGTAGGTTGATCCAAACAATGTCAAAAGAGCTCTTGCTAACTTTTTCATCGACATTAGCTAATTAGGCAACGAGTTCCATTCCGCTAAAATAATATTTTCAGTGCTTGTTGTTGAAATATATTCGTCACAATTTTTCAGATCTTGTAATTTTTTCCAAGTTTACGTTTAGTTCTGCAAATTTATTCGTCCATACAACAATGTGATCGTCTCACGTGCCATCGAAAATTGCTTCGCGTGTCACTGTGTGACCCGCGGGTCACAGGTTAGACATCCCTGGTATAGTGTAGCGTCGTGAGCTTCCACTCAGTGGTTTCAAATCCCGTATAAGACTTCGTGGTTACCATGTTGTCCTCTCATAGGGAACAATGCTGGCACACCTAAATGGTGCTCCTGTAATAAAATAGCCAGCAAGACTTGCGGCGACCAAGCGGTGACCAACAAAATGCGAATGCCTCACAATAAGTGCATTATGAAAGAACAAAACAAGAAAAACTCCAGACATGCAATACGATGAAAGACTTTAGACCATAAACAAGTATTGAGTGACGCTTAAGAATTACGCATGCAAATTTCTTCCATGTTACTTAAGTCGAACGCAGGTAAAAAATTTCTTAAGGTTAAAAAAAATTAAGTAATAAGAAAATGCTTTCATTTGTCATTAATACATAAATAAAAGTATTTGTAATTCCATTGCATTATACCATTTGAGCAGTAACTTTATAATTTTTTTTTGTGTTTCATTAAGTCTTTATCTTTGAGTTAATGAAACTACACTCATAAAACTGCATCGATATACTCACATTTCTTTTTATTTTGAATTACTGATCAATATTATTTTTTAAGTGCTAGTAAAATTTTATAATGTAAGTTCTGTCCGATCCTGTCTTTTGGTTGGTTACTCATCTAATGGTGCAAAACGACACCCCCAAAGGATCCGCAAAATGAGGTAAGTTGGAGAGTGAAAATTTGGTGTTTTGTAGAACTCATCCTCAATAAAGTAGTTATTTGTTCACCTCCAAGTTTGCTTGAACACACAAATTAAACTTTATTCAGTATTTTATAACTTTTGGGTCTCGTATTTTTATTTTGAGGAGAAATAATAATTCCCTCTCAATTACTTCCTCAATAGTATTAACATAGACAAAAATATGCTTTTTAATCGCGGTTTCTGAGGATTTGTTTGTTTGGAATCTTGAGTAAATTATATCTATGAATTCCTCGTTGAGTCGACAATATAAGTTTATAAATCTTAAACAAAGGAAGAAAATATTTCTACTATTAATGAGCTTAAATTATTTATAAAACAAGTTCGAATATTACCAGAGTTTATCCCGTGTGATGTCTGAGGATTTTGTAATGCATGTAGACCTCAAAGATTTTTCCCTATCTAGTTATGTAACAAAATGTGTATACTGATAATAATTAAATTGTACGATATGATGTGAAGCATATCAAATTTCTGAGGAGAAATCTAGCGTATAGACCAATTCATTGATCCCTATTGATCGCCGTTTACAAATAAATATATTTTCTAGAAATTTACCATCAGAAGAAATAACGACACTTATTCAAGACTTTAATCATCTTTTAATTGGACAGTAAGGTAACCTGGATAAATAAGGTAAAATAAGGAACAATAAGGAAAAATTAGGTAACCCGGTGAAAACCGATGGAATTCAAAGATGCGCAGGTCAGAACCAAGACGTATAAATAGCATAGAACAAAAATCCCAAGAAACAAATTGGACCAATAACCAGAGCTCTAAAATTGAGAGGTAATTAAAGACGGGAAAACTTCTAGTGTTAGGAGCTTAATATGCTCGCGTTCTCTTTGATTGGTAAATGTCTACTATCTTATCCATTTTAAACAATTAGAGTGATGTAGTGATTATATTGAAGGTGCTCAACGTCTTTCATACTTTATTTTACATCAAATATTACAATAAATGTAGGTTTGATAGGTTTTAAGTTGATCAATGGCATGACACGGTAAATCTCTGACTAGAGTATAGGCCAAATATGCTGAAGATGCTACGGTTGATTCCCGCCCTGGCTTTGAACCCTTTTTTTTTGTCTGAAAAATAAAATGGAGAGATAAGGACTTTACAGTATTAAGCAAAATCTTTCAATAATATACCTGTCATGGCCGAATATTTTTTGATGGGAGTAAGAATCTCAAAATGCTTCATTTAGAGTCGTGAATAATAATTAGAGGAAATGTTAACTATATTTGTGATACCACATATGTCCCCTAATTAATGCTGTGTTTTCTTTTTATCATATAAACACAAAAATAATTAAAGAAAATAAAAAACAAGATCGATACGAAAAAGAGTTGAATTTCAGATATTGGAAATTTTGACCCAATCTAAAAAGCAAAAATTCGAATATAGCATTCGAATAATCAGCAAAATGTTCCCTTACCAAATTATCTTGTAACTTTGATGTGTTTGACTTAAATTAGTCATAGGGCTATTACCATGTGTGATGTATGTGACTTCATTTTTAAAATGATGCGTTTCATAACTATTCCCAGAACAAAAATGGTATTTCCTTCCCTAAACTAGCCATGAGACACTGTGACACTATTCAGATATATCGAAGTTATGTAATAGCTACATTGCGTCGTTTTTGAAAAAAAAAAATAAGGTCGATTTTCTTTAAGATCACGTAACTTCTATGCACATACTAACGATAAGCACATTGGAGGAAAAAGTCCAAGGTTTGAATAACGTTACGTGACGTTTTTTATATGGGCCAGTAAAAATGGGATTATTGGTTGTCAGTAAAAACGTGGAAAAAACAGAATTGATATAGTTTTACCTATGTCCCTTCTTTTGACACTCTCCTGAGATCACGCTTCTTGGAATGGATCCAGAAACGACAAAATAATTTTCATATTGCAGTTTTGAAAAGACAGGAAGGTTACCATGGACATATGGTATCGATTGCTCAAAAGGTGGGTTGTTTGAATTTACTTGCTCTCGTTTTTCATACCTCCACCCACAGCATAGTTGGTACTGCTCCACCCTTTGTATCCGTTTACACTCAAGGCAGGGCCACTAATGACTCCGTTTTGTAAATGTTAGCGGTGAAAAAAAATTAGAGTTAAAAGTATTAGATACTTCCTGCTAGAGAAAAAAAAAAGAGTTATCTTTTAATGAATATGCGATGAATTTTCAGCTATGTCACCTCGTTTGAAAAAATGAGTGGGTAATCCAGACCATTAAAAATTAATTACGTAAAATGGGGGGGGGGGCAGGTGGATATGAAGGCATTTTTTGAATAGTGGTCCAAATCCATTATAGTTCATTTTGAGATACAGAAACTTAAAGTCTAATGAGTGCTGAGAAATGACTTCTGAAGTCTGATTTGTAATGCCCTCCGTTGGCAGCAGAAATGAGTTGGAGGTATACCAGTTTAAAAATAAGATAGAGATGACTTGTATGAACATGAAAGTGAGGCTAGCTCCATTTCTGTAAAAAGTGGAGTTACACCACTAAACAAATAAGGCCTTCATATAATTAAGCTTCAAAATACAGGAAGTCGAATGAATTGTCGAGACCATTAAACATAAAGCAATAAAAACAGGAGGAAGTTTACCTTAAACATACATATTATCGAATAAGTATTTTAGACCTTTAAACATAATACAAAAAGTGGGGGACTGATATAGTTTAACATTAAAGCATATAACATTTTTTTTTATTTGCCGCTAAACTATTAAAATGATTTAAAAAATCCTTCTAATGTGCTCATTTATAGGAAGTTACAAAATCACGCAAGTCAAAAAGCCCTTTATGAAAAGTTACAATGATTTTTCTTCAAATTTCTTGTCTCCGTCTCTTACAACACATGTGCAATCCCAGTTGTAGTAAATTAAAAATTTTATACTGTACTTTAACCACAGTAAAACGCTCTATAATAAAAGGAGAAGTTAACCCAATACGGATTTAAACTAAACAATTCGCATGAACTAATAGAAAATTAACGATGAAGAACTGGTTGCAATCAACGAAGCACCCATGCACTCTCTTCATGACTAATTCTTTAATACAAATTTCAGTTTTCACAAATATAAAAAAACCTCAGGTTCACGACGTCTGAGATCATGCATTTCTTAAGGTTAACCCTACACACTGCATGGAATTGCAATTTCATAGAATTTTTTAAAAAATATATTTTATCTTTACAAATATAATCAAATGTACATATATAAAAAAATAATTTTTGGCCACGTGCACTTGAATGCATTGATTTTCAATCATTTTGAGACTCTTTCTTGAATTTAAGATAAAAAAATAGCTCTCCTTTAAATTAAAATAGGTGGGAATCATGCATTGTAGGAATGACTCTACTATAAATATTTATTTTACTCTTTTTGGACTCTTGGTGAAATGCTCTGGCTTTCCCATTTGCATTCTCATTTTAACTTCGTCAAGATCCGGTTTCTTACCCAACATCCACTTCGTCATCCGATCGGGAAATAGCATGAGATATCTTGAAAACTGCGTCAAGAAGAGTCAGAAAAAAAAGTGAATAAAAAACGATCGCAGATCACCTCTATCTTAGAGCTAAAATCTACGTTCATGCAACATGTCTTTTTAGAGGTATTCCCATTAAAAATGTCTTTGTGTGTGTATGTGTGTCATCGCCCACTAAACCTGTTTTTTTTCAAATCATTACAAATATTTACGAAAACATGTAACAGTACAGAATATTATAACAGAGATCTTATCTTTATAACCGTTCTTGTGAGCCTGAGATATGAATACGGTAGCCAATGTATTTTTATTAGTAGTAGTACAATAAAAACGTGTATTTATCATTTATTCAAAGGTTCGTTCTCAGGCATTTTCAGTTTTTTCTTAAGATAGGTCTAGGATAACTGAAATAATTGGTGTGGTTTATTAAATCAATCACCTCAATATCTCGAGCTATATTGACAAACTATCCACCGCGAACAGTTCATATAGATGGTTTGATTTTGAGTTTTAATCCAAATCTACCCGTATGAAATTTGTCCTTCATGAAACTCTTTCCTTCATGAAATCTGTCCGTCATGGAATTCTTTGTTTTCCTAGCTTTTAAAAAACAAATAACTGCTCTTAGAATTACCGGAATATACACATATGGTTTTCCCCTTAATTTTTAAAATGTTTCATGTCTTAGGTGCACACATAAGCAAATAAGTCAAAAAGACGTCTGATATCTCTTATATTGTCATTCGGTTAAACATAAATTGTGTCGATTAATCTCCTCTCTCCATTGATGGTAATTTTGATCTCAAATATCTCCACATTCTTCGCTGACGGACATAATTCTATCAATTTTCAATAAATTATTTTTCCAAACTACATGAGGATTTGAGAAGTAGAAAACATCAAACAAACCTCTTTTTCCTACAGCGCAACTCACCCCAGCTTTAAAAATGCTGTATGGCCATTCCGTGTGGGACGCATTTTCTTCCACAACGACTTTGATGGGAACCACCCCCCAAAAAAACATATTCCATGTGAAGGAAAAGGCTATTTAATGGTGAAAAAGACTATATGTAACAAAGTGACTTCATCAAAAATATGTAGAGCCATTCATTAGAGAAATATATTTCTTCCAAAATATAAACACTTTAAAAACCTGCTTCGTGACCAAGTGTTAAAATGCTTTGTGTCTTTGAATTGCACGCATAAATCAACTCAGTCATACAAGCATGTTTCCTTACTAGGAACTTACAGATAATACGAACGAAATTTTAAATTTTACTCACAAAATGCAATTTTTTTTTTATGTGTTCTAGGGTGAGGGGTAACATTTTCATTAAAAATATGAATAAATGAATGTACAATGTGACAAAGCATCAAAGAAATTACTTCATATTTGGCCTTTTTTATTATACTTTCATCTATGAATTTCCTTTCCAGTTTCTGTGTGAAATACAACGAATACTTTTCAAGCTGATATAAAAGTAATGGAATCAGGTTCAGTTGGTATATAGTTAGGAGCATCTGAACAGTTAATTAACAACAATTCTTTCGTTTGCATACTGGTTTGGGAAGATATCTTGAAGTTAGAAGAGAAAATGATAAAGTTCAAGCTGAAAAAACTGGTTTTGATTTTGGGGTCTGCCGTAAATTCTCGGGTATGTAAAATAATGGAGTTATTTCCGCATTAATGTGGTTATTACCGCAGTACAAGCGTGTTCTGTTAGTGTAACACTGACCACAGCAGTGCTGTTCAATTCGTCGAGTCCCCTCCCTACAATGTGTTTAGAAATCTAGAAAAGTTTGCCAGATGTGAACATAAACTTTTAACTTCTTAACTTTCCCATTCTTCAGTATGAACTTTACAACAGTTACATCTGGGCACTTTAAAACATCTTACTGACATCTGTCGAGCGATTTAATGAATACTAGAAGTTTTACTCTCAAAACAGATCCTCTGACCTAGGACCACGCCGTATCGTGATATTTACGAATTTATGCTTTACGCTCTCTCACCATATATAGATTGGAAGGCCATGATATCCATCGAAGTCTCTAAATTTTCTCGCTCGTTCACGGCTATAACAACAACTTTTTAGCGGCAAACTCTAAGGGAGAGATCTATTTAAAACCTTCAAAAAACTCAATTTTTTATTATGATTTAATTTTGAAGAATGGAATGTAAGGAATCTTAAAAAAATTAAGTCGCTACTACAATTAGAACCGATTTTATGGCCAAATGTATAAAGCTAATAGTAAAATAATTTACAGAAACTTTAAACTTTAAATGTTTTTTTCTAAACACTATTATTTTCAAACTTGTGAGTACTATTTCTTCAAAACTGATGGTCACAAATTGCTAAAATTTTGTTTACATGTATATCTTGTATGTGTATATAATTTCCACCTAAATTTAGGTAAGTACATATTTACAAATTTTTTTTACAGAAATTTTTTGTAAAAAAAATTTATGATATTTCATGTACATTTGCCTGAAAAATATTTTTATGTGAAATATGGTAATTATTTTAGGTGTAGATTAAAGTATAACTTGTGGATAGAATGTATACAAATAATTTCATATATATTTCTTAAAGTTTTTTTAAAAATTCTGCACGCAATGTATTAATTATTCATAAAACATTATTATTATTTTTTTACTTAAAATAATTTCTAATAATATCCCAAATAATCTGCTTTTGTTTTATTATAATAGATAAAGCTTTGTTCAAGTCATCCTAAAAAATTGGTTTAAATTAATTACAAATTAACTGTTTGACAACACATTAAGCTTGGTGGTAAAATCAGCGCATATTTGCAACTGCAAAGTGATCCCCCCCCCTTTAAGCTTTCTTATATCACACTTATAAAACGATGTGTTTGTCGAACATGGGACCTTTGGCTAATCGCTTACATTGGCGATTACACCATCAAAACTAGACATACTACTTTTAAAATAAACCCATAAACTACAATAAAAGTTTATGAGAAAATATTTAAATTTATCAAATTATGCATCCTTTTCGTTTAAATGAAACAAGACACATTTTATTTCAGAAATCATGCATTAAATCATGATAAGCATTTAAATTATGAATCTTCACGTATGGTTCGCAGTTCTTTTCCTCGAAATTTTGCGTATAATAGTAAATGACGTAGGTTTTTCATCGAAATGCACCAGGTGATATAATATACAAGGTGGTCGAAAAAAATCTTTGCCGATATATCGATTTCTAGCGGCCGTTCCGTTCAACCGATCAAGATGAGACTTCAGATACAGTTATTCAGAGGTAGGAGCTCGGTATTTTGTGAACAGCACTCATACCGTAAGTGGCGCTCACGGTTACGGTTATAGGTACAGAAATTCGAAATTTTCGAATAGTAACACCAACTTTTTCCTATCGCAAAATACTCAGAGCATGCGAAAAACCTAAATAACGTTGGAATGGTACGTGTATCACAAAAAACGGACGCGTTATGCACGCACAAAAAACAGCTCAGCGAACGGCCAACAAAAACACGATCGGGGCACACGGAGGAAATTTGCATAAAACAGAAGCAAGAAACCAACACTGATGACTGCACAGATCGGATAAAAGAAAACTTTTATTTGGATTACACATTTTCCACATGGGTGTCATCATTGTGTTTTTGTTGGTCGTTCGCAGAGCTGTTTTTTTAGCATGCATAACGTGTCTGTTTTTTGTGATACACGTACTGTTCCAACTCTCTTTAGGGTTTTCGCATGCGCTGAGCATTTTGAGACGGGAAAAAAGTGGGCGTTGCCTTTCGAAAAATTTCGAGTTTCTAAACCTATAACCGTAACCGTGAGCGCCACTTTGTTGCTGTTCACAGAATCCCGAGCTCATACCTCTGAATAACTATATCTCAAATCTCATCTTGATCGGTTGAACGAAGCAGCCGCTAGAGGTCCATATATCGGCAGTTTTTTTATTACCACTCTGTCCACTGTACTGTTACATGTTTTCGTAAATATTTATAATGATTTAAAAAAAAACAGATTTAATGAATGCATAACTATACTAAAAACATGCATTGCAATTTAAATTTAATTTAAATATAGTACCATGCAGCAGCAATTTGGAGTTTTGATTATATCAAGAATTTCGACGTATATATAAATAAAAATTTAAATTCCTAATTATTACGATTGATATTATTCAAATTAACTCAAAAATAAATAACTCACAATGCATTTATTCGTATTGAGCGTAATTGCCCTACTGGACTATTCCTTTTCCTGGATAAATTTTACTGAACATTTAATTTTTTTTTAATTTGATTTCCTATTTTATGCTTTTGAGTTTCACACTATATATTTGTAATTTACTTACGTAATACGTACTGTATTCGTTCTGTTCTTACTACGCTATCAAAAACATGACGGAATTATTTCTAACTTAAGAATATATATTTTTTACTTTCGATACGAAAATCTATTATAGCATACGGACTAAGAAATATATTCCAATGGTTGTCATGGCAGCAGATGCAGAAAAATTCTGACTATCCCGTGAAGCATCAGTTTTTTCGTAAGTTGCATGCACTATTTTAATATCAAACATTTGGTAGCAAGTCTTTACGAAAATTGTGTTCAACAGAAATGGAGATTTTTTTATATACTTTCTGGAAATTGGAAATCTGAACTCTCTAATATTTTTTGCACGTGAGATCAGGGAAAGTATTTTTTCCTGTCGAAATAATATTACATGAACAAATGATTATTTTTACGAAATATTGAATTTGTATACGTGTGTATTATTTATCTAAACTTTTACTCAAAATGTGATTGCATTTTTTATGTATATCTGAAACTGGAATACGACGTAATTTAACCGCTCTGTACAATAACATTTTATTTACTCCTAAATGTTTTTTCAGTTATATATTTTAATATTTGACAGATGGAAACAATATATAAGATAATACACTATAGAGGACTGATGGATTTAGGGTAAAAAAAATCTTTAAGTTTTAATGATTTATCTTATAGCCCTATAATTAGCATTTAGATGACGCAATAGTGCTTTACTGTACCACAAATACTAAGCAGATTTAACATTTTTGTTCATAAATAGCAGAAATGTAAAAAGGAGTTCGACAATTTGTTTTTGTCTTCCCGGAAGTTGTCGAGAAAAGTAAATTGACTCAAATGAAATAATATTTACAGCTTCGATATAGGACCCCATTGGCGATATTTTGTATTGGCGACTTTTTACATTTTACATTTGGCGCATTTGGTGTACCAGAATTTGTTTCTGCAACTCTGCCACAGTTGCGTGTGTTTTAAGCTGAAATAAACCATTTTCCAGATTGTAACCCGGGGGAATACGCCATTTTCAACTTCGTACCCCGCTGGAACAGCTTTGGTATAGTAGAATTCGTATATTGGTAATTTGGTATTCCCGAAATGGAACATGTTTGTGATGATATCGTAATGTTAATGAAAATATTTTAAACGCTTTAAAACGTGGATGATTTGAGACATATGAAAATCTTATTCATTTCAAAAAAAGAGTAGCCATGAATTAAAATGTCCAGAAGATTCAAAATTTATCAAAATTCAAATCTTAAGACAAAATATCTATTCCTTTACAGAAAATAGCTACTGTTTTCCTGGTGTTATTAAATATGTAAATAATATTTTTATAAGAAATAATTATAATGCAAACACATTTTTTATTATAATGAATAATGACAATTATCTTGGATTCAAATACTATGCAATTTCTTCCTCAAACATGAAATGTGACTTGTCTTTCCTGGAACAGCTTCGATATAGGACCCCATTGGCGATATTTTGTATTGACGACTTTTTTTCATTGTCGCTCAGCCAAACATCGCATCGTTAATATCGTATGAATTACGTAGAAATTTAATTTTGAAAAATATAAATAAAAAAATAATACAATATAAATTAAAGAATTATACAATATAAATTAAAAAAATAATACAATAAGGAAAATAGCGTAAAATTTATAGATCCAGCAATTATAGATAAATCTGGACGGAAAGCATGGTTAAATCAAAATAAAAAATAAATAAGAAAAAAGCGGTACAACCTGGTTTGTGTTATGCGATTGTCGCAGGGTTGCCAAAACAAATTCTATGTATACCAAATTACCAATATACAAATTCTACTACAGTGAAACCCCGATTTAACGTAACCCGTATTTAACGATTTCCCGCATATAACGTCATTTTTCATGAGTCCCAATTTATTTCCTATACTTATAATGTTAAAAAATCCCGGATTTAACGTTTTCATTTTTAAATATTTTCCGCATTTAACGTTTTTTCAGAGGGGGGAAACTCAATGAAATTTTCCTAATATAGTCTAAAATTTTCATGAAAATTTTAAAGCAAGCACATTTAATGGAGCGAAATGGGGAAAAGGTGGGAAAACTGGTGAATAAAAAAGAAAAAATAGGAAATTGTCACCGTTTGAGGAATTCCTTTTCCAGTGATTCAATAAAGCTCAACAAAGTTCGTATAACAAGCATTCCTTAAAGCTCAACAAAGTTCGTATAACAAGCATTCCTATAAAAGGCCCCGTTTTAAAATACGTAGACATTGCTCGTAGAAACTCGTAGCATTTCAAAGAAACTCGTAGAAATTGCTTCTAAACTGGGAATTTAAGGATTCACAGCTTCAAATGGTTAGATAGACCGCTTTTAAAAAAAGGCAAAATTTATCATACAAGTCTATTTGTGTCGAGTCTGCTGGAGTAAGTTCTTCACAAATTGGACAGACAAATGTGTTTGCAGATGCGTAAGATTATTTTGTCTGTTTATCAATGTACAACCCACGTTGTACATTTAAAATTACAAAATGTGTGAGTGGAATTTTTCCCTGCCAATTGTACAAACAAATATCAACCTTGTGATTTGGGGATCATACGACCGTTCAATGTAAAGTATAGAAACCAAGATTTGAAAAACTCCCTTCGTAGTATAGAATTTGGAGGCAGCAAAAAATCGAGAAACGTTCTAGAATCTCTTCATATGATTTCTTTAACATGGGAAAATGTATCTCACGTCGTTTTGCAAAAGCTAGTTTTCTGGAGGACAGTAGTCATGAATATGAGTACGAGAAGAGAGAAAATGAAGACTCTAATGAAATGGGGGATTTCTATTCTTGCTCATAGATCTCGATAATTTTCTACATTGCGATTCAAATATTGTGACATTCCGATTCTAAGTGATTTAATAGACTCATAATTGGATAGTTCGGACAGTGATGAAGATGAGGGACATGGAATTCCTTCTGCGACAGAAGCCATTCAAGCTTTGAAAACAGTGGAAGCGTTTCTTTCAAATAGTGAAGGTCAAGAAAAAAAATCTTACTAAACTCCTGTTGAGAATGCGATTTGTACTATAAACAGGACGCAAAGTGAAAGAACCGATTCATTTAAAGCATAATTTAGAAAACTGATGTCTAAACCATAGTAAATGAAGAAATAAAAGTTATGTTACCTAAATTAGACTTTGTTTCATGCTCAGTGTTTTGGTTTTGGTCTTACCCCGATTTAACGTTTTCTCTCATAGAACGTCATTTCTTTATGGTCCCTTGAATAACGTTAAATCGGGGTTTCACTGTATAGCAAAGCCGTTTCAACGGGGTATGAAGTTGAAAATGGCGCATTCCATCGAGTTACAATCTGGAAAATGGTTTATTTCAGTTTAAAACACACGCGACTGTGGCAGAGTTGCCGAAATGAATTCTGGGATGCCATGTGCGCCAAATGTAAAATGTAAAAAGTCGCCAATACAAAATATTTCCAATGGGGTCCTATATCGAAGCTGTACCTTTTCATTATAATGAATAAGGACATTTATCTGGGATTCAAATACTATGCAATATCTTCCATAAACATGAAATGCGATTTGCCTTTCCTTCCAATGCGTATATTTCATAAAGTCGAACAGAGCATCAGACTTCTCATTAAAATTCCCATTTCATTATAAGCTGCCAAGAAAGATTTAGAAAAGTAACTCCAGTTAACAATTCAAGTTAACCTACGCCGCATCAAGCAGCTTTAATTTTCTGAATGTTCAGACAGTCGGATGAAAATAATATCCATCTTTTTCCAGTAACGGCAGAAAATAATTAAAGCCATGCTTGCGTTTTTAATAACTCGTCTCAAACGTTTCGAATCGGTCTTGTAATTAAATCACTGCTAGAACTTCAAAATTCCATTTTCGGAATTACTTCGAGGGGTGCAATTGCATTCTACATGTTTTATTCCAGTTACATTTAACTTTAAATCAGAAATACCACAGAAATACGTATTATAAGTGCTGAGTTGTCATAGTTCTGCAGATCTCGGTTCTTCTAAGTTACTTATAAGTATATACCAATAAAATCTAAAATTATTGAGAAAAGATGGAAGGAAATTTGCTTTGCATTTAAAATAAGTTATCTCTAGTACTCTAACAAAAGTTATTAAAATAATTACAAGATAAAAAGAACTACTTGTATACCATGTTTTTAAATTTTCTGTTGAATCATATAAACTTGACAATTCTATGTATTAATAAATACTTTAAAAAAAAATTTTTGATGAATTATTCTATCAACTTGAAAGAAAATAAAGTTAATTGGAAGTTAACTTGCGTTTAACTTTTCGTTCCCTTTCCGGCCGATAGATGGCTGCGCCAGTCTACAAAAGAAAATTAACTGAAAATAATAAAAACATGGTAAAAATCTGCTTAAAGATGGCTAAAAATATTTCAAAAATGCATTGTCATCGTGTTCTGAGCTATTCTAAAAGTTTCAAATTTCTAGCTAGTCGGGAAGTTAGTTAAAAATCGATTGCAAGATTTGTACTGGACAAACACACAAACAGACACACACAAACAAGAAAGCAAGTTGATAAAAACATGGAAATTAAGCTAACTTATGAAAATAAAGAAATACACATGACACACATTTTTTAAAAGATTTTGTGTTTCGCATTCAGTTTTGAAGGTACTTGAGATTTTTTTTATCGTTGCGTAAAGATATGGAAAACGTAATGCATAACGAGTGTCCAATTTATTATGACACACCAGGAAATTTCATGTAAATCAGATATGGCATCACGCTGTTGATGCTAGAGGGTGAGATTGTATAAAATGGATTGCTGAAAGACTGTAAAGGCAGTTAGTGGAAAGGACTGCTTGTGATGGATGAGCAAAACATGTGATTTATCAAACTTTAAACGTGGAATGATGGTGGATGCTAGAGACCATGGAACGAGAATTAGTGAAACTCCTTCGCCTGTGAAGTGTCTGAGAGCAGCTGTAGTTCATGTCTCAAAAGTGGGCTACCAAACAAAATACTGGGTATCAATGTGAGACGTGTGGTTTTCACTTGCTCTCCGATCCCGAGCTGAATGGTAAGTTTCCAGACTTGTCCAACAAAAGGACATATATGTCATATTACAGCTAATCTTAACCAGACACCAACCCCGGTGGCTTCTCAAAACATTGTTTCTAAATGAATGGAAAAGTGCAATGTGGTCTGATGAATAACTTTTACAATTGCCACAACACTTAAAGCCAGTGGAAATAAAGTTATGGTTTGGGGGATGTTCTCTTGGCATTATTTGGACACGTTAATTCCCGTGGAAAAACGTCTTAGTGCCAAAGGGCATTTGAATATTATCTCAAAACAAGTTCAAGTTATGTTAGTGGTTTATCCCCAAGATGGGTGCTTCCTGCAGGACAATGCGTCGTGACATGAAGCTCACATTGACCACAAATTGTTTGAAGAGTGGGACGGAGACTTCATCTTGCTTTCATCTTGACCTCCACTATCATCCGATCCCAATCCACTTGAGCTTTTATGGGATGAAGCAGAAAAGGGAATAAGTTCAAAAGAGTCGCATCAGGATTGGGAGCTAAAGGTGGCCCAACGATGCCTTTAGTAAGTGGTCATAATGAATTGGACACCCAGTGCCCATTAAGGTTAAAAAAAGTCACAAAGTAAATGGACATTTAAAAATTAAAAAATGGAGATAAACACACTCTTTTACCAGAACTTTTTAAATGAATATTATTCAGATTACCATTACCTTTCAAACATGGCTTACATTTTGTTGTGCGGATACAAAGGCAGGTATGGTATGAATGAAGATCTCTGTCAATTCCACCTCGATTTTCTCCATTTCATCTAGTGTTACTAATTTTTAAAAAAGTGTTCAAAAAATGGATTTATCTTCCGCTCTTAGTTTCATTTCTTGTCAAACGTAACAGTTAATTATCTATAGCGAGACTGAAATGGCGCTTTTATCATTTCTGGTCCATCACGTAGAATATTCGAAGCTGTGAACCATCGGGATAATAGACTTATAGAGAAATGATTTTGCCTGATAAATTTTTGCGCTGAAAATTTTAAATGAAATTTTAAAATACGAAGACATTTGTTTAAATTTAATAAATCATCAAATTAAAAAGATTACTGGCTCTCGACTACATATATCCAAGTACCTACAGAATTCCTTCTCTGCCATGCTTTATTGAAAAAGCAACAGTTTCAGAAATACTTTCGGGCCGCAATTCGATCACCCACAGCGAAGTTATTAAATTTTCGATTGTCAACAAATACAAATTTATTCCAGTATCGGGATTTCTTATTTTTCATGTATTTTGGGAAAAAGAGTCAAAAGTTTTTCGGTAATTTTCACTAAGCTTTATGTTACCCGTTCCTCTCCGTCTGGATATATAGGATATCTTGTTAAATTCTTATGGAAATCCGGGAAGTAAAATTCCCCTAAAAGTACAATTTTATATTTTTTAACAAACTTTAGAACCTTTAAAGTAACAACATAAACTCTATACACCTACAATAACTGTATTTGCAAGGAAAAAAACATTTATGCTGTGCTGAGTACTGTAATTCTATTGTTCATCTGTAATTCTATTGTACTTTAGACTATATCTATCTCTGAACGAAATTTGTCAAAATTTTCGACCTTATAGAAGGAAATACACTGCTGGCCACTGTAAATGCAACACCCTGAAGGAAACATGCAAATAACTTGAAATTTACAACATGCATTAGTGGAGGTAAGATATGCAAATGATTAGAATTTCAGCGCAGACGCACATCACGCGCGCCTGTGGCGCCACTTCAAAGCGCAATACAAGGCTTGGAGATTTCGACGATTTCAAGTTCGGCAATTGTGTTTTTCTTGTGGTTTTTTCAAAAAAACGATCAATTATGCCTCGTCGAAAACAGCGATCATCTTTTGATCAAGTATCCGAGTTCGACAGAGGAAGGATAGTGGCCTACCGAGATTGTGGATTATCTTTCAGGGAAATCGTTAGTCGTGTTGGTCGAAACCAAACAACTGTAATGCGGATATGTGATCGTTGGATGCAGGAGGGTACGATGGACCGGCGTGTTCGATCGCATCCACATCAGCCAACCACTTCACGTGATGACAGGCAAATTGTGCGCATGGCAGTGACGAATCGCTCAGTCACATCACGAACCATAGAACAGCACATGCAGTCTGTAACGCATCATCCAGTGTCTGCGCGTACCATTCGACGCCGTTTACAGCAGAGTGGTCTGTCCGCAAGACGTCCATTGCTTTGTCTACCCTTGACGCAGAACCACAGACGTCTCGCCGCCAATGGTGCGATGACAGTAGGATGTGGACAGCAGAATGGAATGAAATTGTCTTTACTGACGAGTCGCGCTTCTGTCTGCAACACCACGATGGTCGCATTCGAGTCTGGAGACACCGTGAAGAGAAGATGCTGAACAGCTGCGTTATGCACCGCCACACTGGTCCCGCACCGGGTATTATGGTATGGGGCGGTATTGGATATCACTCTCGCACACCTCTAGTACGCATTGCCGGTACTTTAAACAGCCAGCGCTACATCTCCAAGGTGCTGGAGCCAGTTGTCCTTCCTTACCTTCAGGGCTTGCCCACAGCCATATTTCAACAGGATAATTCGCGACCACACGTAGCACGCATTGTCCAACGGTTCTTCGTCAATCTCCAGATTGAATTGCTTCCCTGGCCGCCTCGCTCTCCGGATCTTTCGCCGATAGAAAACATGTGGTCCATGGTTGCTCTACGATTGACCCAGATTCCATTCCCAGCTGCCACAGCAGATCAACTTTGGCAACGTGTGGAAGCTGCTTGGTCTGCTGTAACCCAAGAACTCATCCAAAGTCTCTTTGAATCAATGCCGAGGCGTGTGGCAGCGGTGATCTCCAACAATGGCGGCTACTTTGGCTACTGATTTTGGCAGGAACCACACTTCACAGAAGTCTATAAATTTAATCATTTGATACTTGGTCAACATGTTATCTACAAAATAAATTTTGTTGTGATATCTCTTGTCTTTCTTGGTGTTGCAATTTGGGTGGCCAGCAGTATATATAAACATTCTCGCATGGTATTTAATGAAAATAAAATAATGGAATCATGAGGGGCCTACACGATTCCTTCGTACTATTTTCACTAAATTGTGTTCAGGACTTTTGATGATGAATTAAATAATGGAGAGCAGCAGATTTTATTTTTGTCACGCAGTATATAGAAAGCAGCATGCTGCAGAAGACCAAAGTTCCTGCCTATGTCAATCAATCGTAAACGATTTCCAAGAAGCTCCACTGGAAACAGGTCCTGATTTTCCATTAGGCCCGGTACGCCCGGAACTGGGGGCCCCCTAAAAAGTTTTTTTTTAAGTAAAAAAATAAAATTCCAAATTCAATTTTTTTTATTTTACCATTTTAATGACAATATTTTTTATATACCCTATCAAATTTGATTCATTGGTTCATCATATGTATGTTATAGTGTATATAAGGGATTAATAAGTTTTTCTGGTTGCATCGTATTGGTGTTATAATGATGAGTTAGTGCGTATGTTGTAATGCTTAATGTTATTTGATAATGTTCTAGGCTTCTACGCTTCAAATAGCCAATTATTGGCAAAATGGTGCTTTCACAATGATTTATGATTATTTTTTTTGTGTGTGTCAATTTTTGAAATGTGACGCCCACATCGGTGTTAGGGGGCTCCCATCCCGAGTTGTGCCTATAGACAAGAATTTTTTTAAATCGGGCCCTGACTAGAAAAGAACAAAGTTGTCTTCCTTTATATAACTATAACCTCTTGAAGTATCTATAGAGGTATATCTGTAGAGGTATAGACATATTTATGACTACAAAGGTATAGTCATATACTATTTAAAAGGATCATAGATTTTTTGAGAGGCAGGAAGATAAGAGTAATAATTAATGAAGCATACTCAAAAGAATGCTGATCTTATGGTAGAATCCCTCAGGGCTCTGTTCTTAACCATCTGCATTTTTTTATCTATGAGAAAAGCATTCACCCTTATCTCGACATGGTTAAGAGTTGCGTGTTACGCAGATGATATTGTTATCTAGCGTTCAGATAATAATCTCAAGAATTCTGTGACCTCTTTAAATCATTCTTTGAAAGGCTTAATGTGTGGTTACAAGCTTTAAACCCACATTAATCCTTTTTTAAGTTTCTTACCACAAGCAAAAAACAAAACAAAAAATAACTTATGAGCCCAAATATATTACTCACCGACAGACCTTTATAAAGACTGCAAATCCAGTATATTTCTGACTGACGTCTTGACGCTGAAATCAGGGTCAGAACATATTATAAACTGCGTGAACCATACACTTGCAAAATGTAAGATCTTGAAACTCTCTTGCGGTATTGTTAGGGGAGGTCATCCCAAAAATTTAAAAACAAAATATACGACTTTAGTTAGACCTATTATGGAATATGCAATACGGTTTGGTCTCATGCCTCAAAATGCATAATAGAAAGTTCAGGTGCGAGCCTCATAAATCATAATTGGAGCTCCATAAACGCAACATTAAGCGGAAATAAGCATTTTGAGCAACAGCAAATTTACTTACAAGGCTAAAAGTCATGGTGATGGCTATATTTCGTGAAACACCATTCAAAGCTGGGATATTTAATCAAAACTTAAAGGGGTTTCTATATTACAATACGACCTATTGTTTAGAAAACAATTTGATCTTGATTCATACATAATATTCCAAGAGATAATTTTGCCGTCAGAACTTCCAAAGAATATCTTTATAAATTTAGATCCTATTGATCCTCGTTCCATGAAAGAACTATCTCTAGACATCAGACTTGAAACTGTAGAATCTTATTCAGAACGTAAACTCGTGTGCGCCTATGCAGATGGATCGTCAGACGAGACGATTCACAACAGTAAAACCCGCATACATCTTGTTTTACTGAACGGGGACACAAAACGATATAAAATTGGAACAGTAAAAATTGCTTCAAATTTGTTCCAAGTGGCTTTAAATATTTCCTTTGAAAAATAGGAGATGCAAACAGGGCAAAAGGTATGGTAATTTGTGGTGACTCTAAAGCTGTCCTTGAGACAATACGCGAGTACTACGATAGCTTAAGAGAGACACAATATTCATCACCTGCTCAACAAGATTTACCAGCTGAAGAAAAGCTGTACCATGCAATGGATACCATCACAAGTTGGCATCAAAGACAGCTGTTCTTAATTAATTTTAATATTGGCATTAAAGATAATATTTGGCCAAGTAAGCAAGGTAACTCAATAATGAAACGTCAATTTCTGTCTCCCAATGCGATGTTCTTTGGCTAAGTTTAGACTTACAGAAAAAACAATTGAAAAGAAATTTAAGATATATGATCTTAAGGCAAATAGAAACTTTACTAAAACTATTACAAGATTCAGAATAAACAACATTACACAGGAATAAAAAATTTTATCCGGATGTCGCAAAATCGAACATAAATTGTAAAAACTGTCCTAAATATGAACTAATCCAAATCATATTTTAATCCAATCTGCAATACTGGCATCTAGCTCTGCAGGAAATTAATAGCTATCTCCAGGCGAAGGTATACACAAACGTGAGTTTTCAAATTGTTAAGGTGGTGTTGACCGCTAATGATTCAACTTGATGTCTCCAATGGACACTCCAAGAAACCAACCAAGGAAATGCTATTACATTTGGAAAATACAAGAGCATTTAGAAATTAGAATAAGTTTAAAAGGCTTTGTTACCCATTGTTACCCTTTGTTAACCATTAACGCAAACATGTTCTAATGGAATTATATATATATACCTGTGTGTGTACGTATGTAACTGCAGTCAAGCAACCCAAATGATCATTTTCATAATGATATGAAATGACATTTATTAAATTCAATCATAATCAACTCTTTGTTGTTCATGTAAGGGAATGATATCGCTAGGTAACAAAGAAAGGTGTCGTTTCCAAACATTATCAGCACACTATCGTAAGTTCTTATTCCTTCAGGAAATCTATCTTAAGTCTACTGAAATCAGAAAACACAAATAAAAATATTTTTTTCATTATTTGCAGAAAAGAGTTGTGTGCTATCATATACATATTCGTTATTTATATATCCACAATAAAACACAAACTAGAGGAAATGGGGAAGTGGAAAGTATTTTTACCATGTTTTTATTAACACGCTTTCTTGTTTGTGTGTTTGTGTGTTTGTGTGTTTGTCCGGTTCTTGCAATCGAATTTTAACTAATTTCCCGACTAGCTAGACATTTGAAACTTTTAGAATAGCTCATAACACGATGACAATGCATTCTTTTAATACTTTTAGCCATCTTTAATCAGATTTGAATTCATTTTCAGTTAATTTTGTTTTGTAGAATGGTGCAGCCACTGCACCATTCTACAAAAACTTTTCAGAAAAAGTTGCGTTTAACTTTTCATTCTTTAAATGAAAAGTTAAACGCAACTTTTTCTGAAAAGTTAATTCTGCAAGTTAATTTCCAATTCTCGAGCTAAAGGATTGATTACGCATTTAATACCATTATTACGCATTTTATAATTCATAAATTATTATTTCATATATTTCTTATTCATTCGCATTTAATAAGTTGATGGGATAATTCATCAAAATTTTTAAAAAGTATTTATTAATACATAGAATTGTCAAGTTTATATGATTTAACAGAAAATTTAAAAACATGGTATATAAAAAGTTCTTTTTATCTTGTAATTATTCCAAAATTATGTATCAGTTTTGATTTAAATTTTAAGAGCGTAATTTCACGCCTGAAAACATTTTTGTAATGTTTTTATGTAATGACTTTTAATTGTTTAAAAGTCATATTTATGTAGCAACTATTTGTAATAAACTCCTGCTCATTCGCATACCCGAAAGATTTTTTAATCAACTGATTTTACTGATAGTGGTTATGTAATACTTTTAATTCTTTTATTTACGTTTTAGAAAGTTTTAAAATTACCCAAATTCATTTATTTGTGTCAGAAAAATACATGTCTTTGAAAATTATTTTTTTCTAAATTTTGAGCAAGATACTTTACAAATATGGTTATCGTTTCTAGATCAAAGTCTCTTTTTCTATTGGACAGAAGCCGTCGGAGTATTTTAACGCTTCTTTCTAACCTCTGTACATTTTAGCGCAAAACTTCTCCTTAGTTATTAAACTTCCTTACATAAAAACTACAAACAAATTTTGTAGAAGTTCAGGCGCTCCTTCATTTCAGAGCCCTCTTTTGTAATAATTCAATTTCACAGAAAAACAATTTCGAAAACTAAATAAGGTAAGTTGGGGTAACTGGGCCATACATTTTCAACTTTTTTATATACTATGCATTTAACACATTAAAATTGTACTAACATGAATAATTTTCAAAAATCTTTGTATTACATGTATTTTAGTATGTCTTAGGGAGTCTGTCTAAGCTATGGTACTGATTTTTATTATATATATATATATATAATAATAGATAAATATTGTATATATTTTTAATTACAGGTGGGCCCAATTCCCCTGTTAAATGGGGTAAGTGGACCACCCAGGTCTATTTCTCATAAGAAACAACAGCAGAATCTACGACAGGGTAACTGGGTCCAATGCTTGAAATTTAGAAAAAGAAAAAAATTCCACCCTCCATTTAAAAATAATTTTTCAAAGCAATTTCCAATGTTGTAAGATAGATTGTTGCTAACACCGAAAAAAAAATAACACACTGAGTGGAGTTCCCACCTTATACGTAAATGAAAAATCTGGAAGGGGATAGCCCAGTTATCCCATGGGCTCAGTTACACCAACTTACCTTACCTATTTAGAAAAATATCTCTTAACTGAAAGGAGTATTATTTATAGTTTAAAAATCCAATTTCTTTATTTTTTGAAAGTTTAATTGTACGTTACACCAGAAAATATAGGTTTTATACAAAGAGAAAATTTTAAAATAAAAATGGAAACTTAAAACATCTGGAAACAGAGCATAAACGTATGGAGGCACGGTTAAAATTAATCAATGTGTCGACATGCCTCAATATTTCTATAACAAAGATCCGAAAACAACCATTTTGCCCCACATCTTTTTGTCCATTTCTCCGCCTCTAGAATACGGTGCATGAACTCAACAATCCCTTCGGAAACCATGTCTTTCGTCGGCAAGATTCACTGATCTTTGCCCCCCCCCCCAATTACAGGGCGCCCGGGCTAAAGGTATCCAAAATTCATGACTTGTTTTTACCGAACTACCCATTAGAATTTTTAAAAAATTACTTAAATAGAAAGAACATCTCACCAAGTTTTAATATCAATCATAGATTTCAGTTATAGTATCATCGATTTAGATTTCGATGTATGCACCTATTGTAGCACGACAAACGTCTAAATGGTAATTCAGTTCTCTCCAAGTGTTTCGTAACATATCAGGAGTTATTACAGAAATTGCTTGAACGACACGCTTCTTCAACTCATCCACAGTTTCATTGTTTTGTTTATACGCAACGGTTTTAATGAATCCCCAAGCAAAAACGTCTAACAACTTCTGATATGCTACGAAACACTTGGAAAGTACTGGATTACCATTTAGACGTTAGTCGTGCTACAAAGGTACACATCGATATTTATGATCTAGGATAGAAATATATGATTGATATTAAAACTTGGTGAGAGGTTCTTTCTATTTAAATACATTTTTTAAATTCTAATGGGTAGTACCGTAAAAATAAGTCATGACTTTTGGATACGTTTAGCCCGGACACCTGGTATATCAACCATGATTTCATATTAAATTAAGTCACATTAACATTATCAATCACATGAAACGAAACATGCTTAGCTCACGATTTTCATTAACAAGTCACATCAACTATCAAAATATATTAAGAGATCCCACTCAAGTAAAACAAAATGAGTTATCTCTCAAGCAACTGCAATGTGATAATTCCCTTGTGGAGTCTATCTATATGATATGAATTAGAGAAATCTTATATATGTAATATATCCATTACATCACGTCCTTCAAATACAACCTGAAAAGGAAAACTAGCTCATATTTACATGGCTGGAGCTAGACTCAGCCTGAAAGGAATGAAATTTTGATGCAGTCTGGCCGAATCGTTTATTAGAGCGACAAAAATACATCCGTCCATTTCAGAAGACGGCTCGGAAGCCTATATCACCGTTCAACCTTACGCGCGGGAGGGCGAAAAAAACATGTGACTGTTATTTTGTAGAGTCAGTAGATATTGGGGCTCGCGATGCGAACCCACGCCTTTCTCCAGACGTATACACGTGTAGAAATGCAAAGGCATGCGATTTATGGGAAGTTCTGTTCCTAAGGGTTTTAAAGCGATAAAGTAATGTTACTGGGGATTGGATTTAGGAAATGGAATTTAAATGCTAGAATGGAGGGCATAATGTTTAATTTATTACATATATCTATATCTATCTATCTATCTATCTATCTATATATCTATCTATCTCTTTCTCTCTCTCTTTATATATATATATATATATATATATATATATATATATATCGCTAGATAAGAGCATTTTTGAACCAAAGTTATTTATCATTCCCCAAGGAAATTTATTAACACTTTATTAGAATTCTCATTACTGTGAACGATTTATTCAACTGCAATGCGTAAAAACGTTAAATAAAGAATTATTCAATCTTGATATGTGAGAATCTCCTTCAAACATATGCAAATTTTCCTCTTTTTCAGTAATCATACATGCCCTTGAAAATATTTGAAATCACGAACGGTGATGGAATTCTCCACTGTTGAAACGTTCCATCTAGACGTTTCCCTGACAACTGATTCATTCCATGGAACCGGATATATTTCCGATTGCAGGATACTTGCCCAGGAGTTTCGGGAAATAACCGCCCAGCTATAATGATGAAAATATGCATGTTTTAATTTGAATAAACCCGAACATTTGAAATAAATTGAATAGTTCTGAGATTGGTTACATACTTCCTTATGAAGCCGAAGATCACACTAGATTTATTTTTGAAGCCTAGTTTAATTTTAGCGATTGTTTGACGTATTCCGAAAGAAAAAAATAAAGAACTGCAAGTAAGATTTTAAAAAAAATTCTTCAGTGTTAATTGGGAGGAGGGGGGAAATAACTGTACAGAATAGAAAAAACAATCAAAGAAGGCCTTTATATATGAACTTATTTTTTGTCTGTTTGTTTGTTTATTTGTTTCTTACAGACTTAATACTTGTATTAGTAGTATTAGCTGGTTTTTCCAGCTTATAACAGATATCCAAATCACATTTACTTAAACAGTCCTTCAAGGAATGCATCCATGATAAATGGCAGTTAGTCTAAATATCTTACTTAACTTCAGTTGTATGGCTTCTAATAATATACAGGTGGTTATCAAAATAATAGAAACACCTTTCAATATTAGTGATGCTTATTAATGTGCTTCATATTCATTAAAAATATGTCTAACCCCAAGCATTCTTATAAAGCAAATAGTATATATTATATTCTACTCTCAGGTAACAGTAATGTAGCTGTGGGCATCGTTCTTTATTGGGGATTGTGGAAGATGGCAGAACTTACAGACACTCAGAGAAGGTAAATTGTTGATGTCTGTCTGCTTGGAGCATCTGTTACCTCAACTTCTTGGGTATTACGTGTTTCCTGAGCTATGGTATCAAAAATCTTGATAGCATAGATAGTGCACGTGAAATCCTCCTCTGGGAAATAGAATAGTGGATGAAAGGGAAAGCTGAGTTAAAGAGAACCGACGGGTATTGAAGAGGATTGTGAGATCGAAAAAAAAGACAATTGAAGCCAAAATTAACACTGAGCTTAATCTGCATCTGAAGGCATTGCATTTATGAAGGAACTTCAGAAAGAAAGCATTTACGGTAGAGTAGCAATGTCCAAGTCATTTGTATCAGATATCAACGCAAAACGTCTTCCACAGTGTTGCCATGACACCTGGTCGAGTGGAAGGATGTTATTTGGTAAGAAGAATCATCTTTCATATTGTTCATCACAACAAGACTTGCGTACGTCTAGAGAACCCATACACAGACGTTTGATTCTGACTGTCTCTTGTCAACTTCACGTATGGTGGCGGATCTGTAATGGTTTGGGATGTCATCTCATGGTTTTCTTCAGGCCCTATTGTAACATTAAATGGGAGATTGACTGGGAAAGACTATGTCGAAGTTTTTGCTAACCAGGTCCATCCTAAAGCGTAAACATTGTTTCCTGAATGACATTAGGTTCTCCAGGCTGATAATGCACCTGTTTAATATTCTCTTACCTACTCTTCCTGACTTGTACAGTTATATTCTTAGACGAATTTAGGTGGTTTTAAGTGCCAAACGTGATCCTACACCATATTAATGAATATTTTCAAGTTGTTTCTTAGTGTTTCCATTATTTTGATAACCCATGTATCTGTTGTTAGAAATCAAACTTTAATTCAGATAAGAAGCATAATAGTGTTAACGAAGTACTAGACGATGGTATTGGGCAGAAAACGTCAAAACTAAAAAGCATTCAAGACTGGAAACCGATCGCACCACAGGTACATTCTAGTTTTAATTAGAAAATCTCACCCAAATTGGCTACCTATCAATAACTGCTTCGTTAGACACTGAATTAAATCATTATTTCTAATGTAGAATCCAGAGATCCAGACAATAGCTGATGAATCTTATGTATCTCAATAGCTAGCGTAGTTAAATTATCTTTTCATTCACTTATTCCTCTCTTAGGAGAATTTCAATCGTTTTGTTGCATTATACTCTAAATAAATAAGCCTCTGACTAATTCTTTGGATCTTGTATGTAGATTGTGGTTTTTCAAATTTTTATCAAGAATTTGTTTCTAGAAATGTAAAGTAAACTTAAAAAAACAGTAAGCAAAAAAAAGATAAGAAATACAATACCTTACGAGATATTTCGGTTGAGAATTTTGCCCTGTTTGGATCTTCTTCACCGTAATAGTGCTTTAGTTTTCAGTATTACTGCAATATATGCAATACTGATTTATTCTTGCTATTTGGTTCTGTTAACATCTTGTTAATAATTCGTAGTATTTCATGATATCTGGCATTATGGAACAACTTCAAAATCTTGAAATCGTATGATGGAATTTATAGGAGTAATTTTGGATATAAAATTGATATAAAATGTCAATATAAAATGTCCCAAACTTCCAAACATTCCATAAAATACGAATATAAAATGTCACTGAATTCCCATGTTAAATCGTCAAACCTGTTTGATATATTTTAGATTTTTTGAAATTATGTGCTCAATAAACGATTAAATTTCTGTGTATTATAATATTCACATATCTTTGTTCATCAAACAATTTTTTAGCTTGGGATCATGAAACGGTTTTCTGTATCTGTCCTACCGCTGTCTTTTTCTATTCTTTCTTGAGAAAAAACATTTCGCAAGTTTTGTTATTGCTATGCAGCATTTTTTTTTTAACTGACACACACTTTCCGAAATTCTAACTCAGTACGTCTTATTGATTCCTGGAAACCTTGAACATCTCTCCAATTATATTTCACGTGAGACAGTTTAACACAATCTTTAAATACACGTCACTTTTACGATCACTTTCTCCTCGCTAAGAGGCTCGTAAATTTATTTTTGAGCTGGAGTTCTCATTAATATTCCAAGGTCAAATTTGATACTATGTAAAATAAGGCATTTTGTAGGAAAAATAAAAATAGGTCACTTTGTATTAAATTACAAGAAACACGCAACATGCCGATTATGAAGCTGTTTACATAACAGGCGCTGGCGATCAATATTGAAACTTGTTAGTAAGATAGATATATACATTAATAATCAAACACGTCCCGAACGTTGCAGACGGTTTTCGATATTGTTTATATTTCAATGTAGAACATTTATATGGAATTGAGACTAAAGTGAATTACATGAAGGTAACCCATAACTAATGTTTTATAAACTTTCATCCGCAAGATAAGTTTTTAGATCTTTGTAATACTCCGACGGCAGACTAGAGCAGCACAATATTCAGCGTTTGATTAGAGTATCAGACTCTGATGGATGATAAAACAGCGGATTGTTAAAAACACTGAAAATCTTTGCAATTTGTACCCAATTTTTGGTTTTTTTCTCGGACAAGAATTTTCATATAAAAGAAATGTGTTCCGTAGATGCATTAAAACATTTTTTTCTTTTAAATAGTGAATTTCCATGTTTTCAGTTTTTCTGAATAGTGAGAAGTACCTTCATTTTTAACCACCTCTGTGGGGTGACCTTGGTCACTAAGACTGCCAATGATGTCTTAAAGGGAAGTATTATGACATACTTATTTCTCTCTTTCCCTTAATTTAACCTAGGGACTGAATTAATTAACTTTTTCTTTAGCGTATGTTTCCCGGAAGGAAGAAAGACAATCAGCACCCTGTTCAGGTACGTTTCAAAACTAAATATTAATTGAAGGCCTTACTTGAATAGTGGTCCAACTCCATTTTTAAAAATAATGAAGTTAGCCTCACTTTCATGTTCATACAAGTTATTTCTATATTTTTTAAAACTCGTACACCTCCAACTTATTTCTGCTGCCAACAAAGGGCATTACAAATCAGACTTCAACAGTCATTTCTCAGCAGTCCTTAGACTTTAAGGCTCTGTATCTCAAAATGAACAAGATTGGAGTTAGACCACTATTCAAATAAGGCCTTCAATTATTTAAAGTTTTTTTAGTAAATTTTCCTAGTTTTCACTTATTCAAACAAAAGAATTTGAGATACAAAAAATTCATCTCGATTGTTTTAATAACTTAATTATTGATAACGCATATGAGCTTTCAGGATAATTTTTAAAAATTACTGTTTTTACTTCTTCATCCAATGATAAAAGTTATTAATATTTTCGCAATTAATTTTCTGCAAGCTTGCTATTGTTTTTGACACTTTCCTGTGATAATTTTTTTCGAATCCTAGGTCATGGGTGGAGTTTTTGGGACTTATCCTTATCTTCGAGAATCCAGAGACTTTTATATTGTAGTTTCTAGACGTACAAAGGTTTAACCACTATTATTCGACAGTGTTTTTCTTTGTGTCCTCCCTCCCGTTTTCTTTTCTCACATTTTGTTCTGACAACCTCTACTTCATATTACCACAGTCGATCTTAACCATAACTGTTTATCCCAAGAAACTTCGATTGCGTATGTAAGTTAGGAATGTGTGATATCTAATTTTTAATCTTCGTTTATCTGAATGTAAGACACGGATTAGCAACCTAGAATGGAGGGAGTTGTTTGCCATATAGGCGAATCTTCAGCTTTAAAGCACAGGATCGAGTCTGCGGCAGAAGACAGAACCCTGCCACATTACAACACGTATTGAGAAACGTTTCGGGGTCTTTTTCAAGTTAAAAGTTTTAGTATGATCTTATTTGGTATGAAACTTTGTCCATAAAAAGAAGCTACTTCCTCCATCGTATGGATATAATCGAAAAGATGTCCATCAACATATGTTTCAGTTATTTTGGTTGCTATCACCACAGCTTGGAACTTGAAGGTCCCTTTATCGCACCACTTTTATCAACATACTTATAAATAAAGGTTAATAAACCTGTAATATTTTTAGAAATAAATAATTGAAAAGATATTTCCACTTTTCGAAAATATTAGCTTTACGTCTGTAGTAACACGCGAATATAGTTTTAAGCCAAATAAAATAATAAAATTCGTAAATATCTTTACGTCATTTCGCTTTCCATTTTCATACTAGAGTACCCATTTTTGCAAGAAGTACGAAATCTTGATATATTTTCTCAGTTATGAAATTATTGATAAAAGAGGGAAAGCAAAAAATGCGGGAATAATTTACAGCGAGCAATTGTGTACTCTGATGAAATTGTAGACGTCAATGATCCGCCTGTGCTTATACAGTCAAAAAGCTACGAAATACTAGTAGAGAATTTTCTTTCTCTTTTCTAATACATCTAAGTCTCTTCTACTTCACTACACCAGTATCTGACAAATCAGGTTTACTCCCTATCATCTAACATCAAATTCTTTACGCAGTCCTCCGATATTTGCAAATAAAACAGCAACGCACATACATAATTTCATCTTTTCATAAGCTGTGTATTTGTTTTATCATTTGTGCTTTTACAGCAAACTAATGTCGTTTAATTGCTTATTATTTTTCTCTTTTATTTGGTATCATTTGGTAAGCTATTTTCTGGGTCAGGAACATTCAAAACGCAATCCGATATCAAATAATGAATATCGTTTCGTCTTTTTATGCTGTTTCGGTTCATATATTTCGGAATTAATTCCTAGGACCCCTGAACTGGAACAGAACAGAGGATGCAATTAAGTCATTTGAAGATTAAAGGCACGTGTATGAATGCAAGCTTACTATAAATTCCCATTCATACAATTAAATTAATTTAAATCGTTTTCTTCGTTTTTAAATCTTTACCAACATGTTATTTTCATTTGTTATTTAAACTATTATTATTATTGGTATGAGAATTTGGAGAAATATGAAATAGGCATTCTCTAAAAAGAAAAGCAAGTAATATGAATATCAGCTAAATGCACTAAAATTACTCTTTGTTTGAAAATCTTTCTCAAAGTCGCTAATAGTATATATAAATTAAAATTTCTTCTTTTAAACAATGATCAATGTGAAACCAATTTCTTTCCAATCATATTAGGGGAAATAATAAGACGATCAATCAGAAGCTTTCAATCTGTCGCAGCGAATACAGCTAAATTGGATTTTTACGAGGCATTTCATTAAAACAAGCTTATAGGAAAATCTAACAGGAATATAGCCTTCCCATGCGGATTGGATGCTAAAATTCGAGATTTCTCGTGGTGGTCTAAGACAGCTTAAATGCCAAAATTTGGACCAAACCTTTTGTGATATTTATTGTTCAGTTTAGTCGTATAGAAGAGACATTAGAAAGTTGTATTGGATTTTAATTTCATTATCATCAACTGTAAATGTTTCTATGGTGCCCGGTGTAAAAAGCTTAAGTCAAAAACAGTGATTTAAATATACCATGTCATTGGCTTTTATAGAAATCGCAGAACAATAATTTCGACTTGAGTCTATTGTACAAAAAAAAATGTACTTTCGTACACAAAATTGATAGACTTAAGCCTTTTATACAAGTCAAAAAATTTTTTTTATATATACTAACAAATATCTAAAAATCACTAGATTTATATCTGTGATTATATGTTGTGAGCGACTTCTTATACATTAATGCTATTCACTATCATTGAAACTACCAAATTATTTGTTTTTTCTAAACTATAAAGTACAAGTTATTAGATTATAAAAGCATATTTAGACAGATTATTAGTTTAGAAACGTACACTGTTGACAGGTTCTTTCAAAGTCATTCGAATGTAAAAAATAAGAATTTCTTCAGAATAAGGTGCGGCAACAGCTGGCCTCATAGTTACCACTAATCATCAAAACCCCATCTTAATAACCAAAAAATATTTACTTATCACCAAATGAAAATAGCTAATTACTAATTAAGTAGAAAAAATACCTTGGAAAATTTCACTGCAGCTTAATATGCATTTCCATGTTCTGCTAATTCCTTTTAAGCAGAGCTTTATCTTCATTGTTTATATCACATGACAATGTGAAAGTAAAAAAAATAATACCTCATGAATTATAAAAACATAAAACAAAGGAAGAATCATTTTATATATTATTGCATTTCATATATTTTGGTTCATAAAAGGCTAGTTGACATGTACTTTAACATACCTTTTTATATTTTGCCGTATGACGTTTCTTATTTTCTAAAAAAAATTATGTCACTTAAAAATAAAAATAAATAGAATTTATCACTTAAAAGGAATTCTATAGAACTTATCACATGAGTGTGATCTATCATACTGACTGAAAGATGAATATGTTTCCTGCAACTGCAAAGAGCAATATAAATCATAAATACATCTAGCTAAAACATTAAGTCATTTACTGGGGATAGAAATTTCAAGTCACCCTATGAGATGTAATGTCAAATATAAAATATTTCTAGGTACTGTAAGTATCTGAATAATTATCCTTTTAAAGCAGAGCAATTTTAATAATTTTTAACATACTTTTTCTTTACCTCTTCTCTTTAAATACGGATTCTTTTTTTTAATTCCAGATTGACTAAGATGATGTTATTTATTAGCGTACTTCCCCTCTTTTAATACTATTGTAAGTAGAAAGAGGGACTTAGATTTATGAGAGGCATGTTATTGTCAGCAGGCAACAGTTCGACGTAAGGGTGTTGCTATGACAACGACTCTGTTGCCTAGCATAAGATTCACTCCAAGCCCACCATTTTGCCTTAATGTGCTATCCGAAAGAGTGTTCTTTTAGCATTAGTGTGACCAGCAAATGTTTTAAGGCGAATCTAGTTTTTTTCTAGAGCGGGCATTAACAAGGCAAAATAAATATACCAAACACTTTTAAAGCTTATTTTTTATCAAAAAAAATCAAGGGCATTTTGAACAACTACTTTTTGTGTATATTTATTTCTTTTTATATGATGTTAATTTGAGCTGACGGCAAATTTTACTTTTTGGAGGGTAAGATTATTTCGAATAAATGAGTGATGAAAGCTAAGCAAATGATTTTGTCATACATTTATTTACAACAAATTTACCAAAAAATTATTGTTATTTCTGCTTAAACTTTTATATTGCGCTTTGTCATTTTTCATATTTTGTAATCTAAAGTACAATTTTTCAAAGAACTGAACAGTGTCTTACAACCAAAAAAACCAAGCCACACTAATTGAGAAAAATTGAGTTTTAATAAAGCATTAAATTATAAATTCCAATAACTTATGGTCAATTCTCCTGTAATAAAAAGAATATCACTTGACCTATAATAACAATAATTTTTCCCAGATGGCTAAACATGTGGTGAACCCTACCAGCTGTTTAATTCAACTTTGAAACTTTTACAGGCTGTTTTCTTCTTGTAAAACATAGTTCAATTAAAGTTAAAATGTATAAATTGTATCACTCTCAAAAATTCGGTTGATTTTGTGCAAATTTAAATAATTTTTCATACATTGAAAATTTTTCGAGGGGTATAAGTGTAAGCAATGTAGAAATACATTTTCCTATGGAAAAATGAATAACTAGTTTATGAGATGTTGTTTAAGCAGTTTATGAGACGTTGAGATAATATCTCAACGTCTCCTGAAAAAAAGGGATTTTTCAGGAGAGTGATTTTAAAGTTGAAAAGTATAATAAAATATATTAAAAATAAATATTATTCTGCTCTGTAGCGGCTAAATATTGAGCGATCAGATATGACGATCTTGCAGGGGTATACCACTCTTTCAGGGCATTCTGAAAACAGGCATAACTAAAAATCGCTGATATTTGATATATGACGTAGTTGAAAGGAATGAGCAAACGAGTTGTGAATAAACTGCTACCACATGTTGGTAGGAAATTTATTTATGATTAAAAAAATCACTTTAGTCAACCTTTGAATTTATCTTCAGTACATTTTCGGTATCAAAATTTATGCAAAAGCTTTAAAATATATCAATACTCTTTTATTTTAAAATATCTATAGACATGCAATTTTTTTAATGAGTAAATAGACGATCACATGTTTGTTTTTTACATTATTCAGCTCCAAAATCCTCCAAATATATTATAACCAGACATTTTTAATTATAAATACTTCATTTAAACAAATATATTTTGATGCTGTTAATAATCAACGGTGAGTATATTTCGAATATTTTTGTCAGAAATCAGCAAAATAAACTATATCAATCACATACATAGGGAAAGTTTGAAACTATTTCTTTAGATTTTCTTGTCCTTTCTTCAAAAATATTTATAATTAAGTGCACTTAATCACTTGAATGCCTATATTCAAAACGTCTGTCTAACAGGTAGAATTTTTACACATATAAATCCAAAAGTTTTGAAATATCGTTAGACATTAAATGAATATGCTAATTATGGTTTTATTAAATTACCAACCCGTTCCTTCTTTCTTTTGTAAAATCAACGTATTTCCTGTCACTAAGGAATATATAAATATCATTAAAAATTAAATAAATATACTCATTTTAGATTTGCTAACTTATGAACACATTCCTACTTTCGACTGTAAAATCCGACAATTTCTTATCACTAAGACATGCATATGGTGAGTTAAATAGAAATTAATAGCTAAACAAATATTTTTTCCAGCATTTATTAATATTTTTTTTCATTCATCTTTAAGAATCAAATTTAAGTCACTTTAAAAATCATACCGATAAGTGTTGTTAAATTATATAAAATACTTGTAAGCTTTCATGTTGATTGTTATAATAATTGGCTCAAATCAGTTTTCATCATACAGATAAGTTTTGTTAAATTCTATAAAATACTTGTAAGCTTTCATGTTGATTCTTATAATAATTGGCTCAAGTCATAGTTTTCAAGTCCTAATAACGTTCATAAGAAAATATCGTCTGTCGAATGATATAAAAACCCCTCCTGTGTACAAGACTCAGCTAATTCGTTCACATATCATTAAAGACACAGACACATGACTGAATATTAATTTGATTTTTTAAATTAATATGAACTAAATTAATCTATTAATTCCTCCCTGATATTCAAAGCGATAATCAATAATTTTTAAAAAATTCTTTCACAATAAGTATGATTTTAACTTGCCAAAAAAACTGAAATCTACCACCATCAATATATGGAGTATGGAACAAAATTCTCCAACATCTCCAGCAAAATATGGAGCATATGTGAATAGACTTCATAATTTTATATTATTTTTTCTTTTAAAGAAATTTAACTATAAAAACACATTCAAATATATTATCATAGTAAATTCATGCCATAAGTATATCTCTCTTGTCTACGTCCAGAAATCATTATCCATTGAAATTTCTCCAGCCCCTCCCCCTATTCGTAACCCACCCCTCTAAACAGCCATATGTTCTTCAGAACCAATTGATGCAATTTTTTATATGAAAAAAGACTCTGTAGAACTAATAATAGAGAGAAAACCCCTATTCTGCGGCCACAGATAAGTAACACTTTATATCGTTTCATATATACCAATAGAGTATAACATTAAAAAACAGAAATATTTTTTTTGATGTGGTTACTTGTATTTCAATCATACCCTTTTTTATATGAATAGTAAAACTAAATCTTGTTAAATTATCTTTCAATGCAAAGAGAAAAAGACTATCTAAACAATATTCAGAACATTATCATTAGATAAAAGAAAAAAGTAGTAAATCAGCAATTGAGAACTTGTATGGAGTTCTCGGGATTTGCTTGCATGTACTACATTCATGAAAAATATGTATTATCATAGCCCAGTCTATTATTTAAATCTTCATAAAAATTAAGAAGGTTTCAGTATAAGGGATTTTGTTTAGATACATATTAGGAACTTTTATATGAAAAAGACAGATTAGGTTTTCCCTGTATATAGACACGATAGGAAACTTTTTTATATCAATTTATTATTTCTAATTTGATTATAAATATGCAAACAGTTGTTGAAAAACAGTTGTCTCCCAAATATTCAATACTCTGTTCATTTCTAGAAATAATTATGCTGTTTATATTATTTTACTAACGAATTTACAGAAAATTATTGTCGCGATGAAGCATTTAGTGAATTAAATATTAATTTCTTTGTTGACATTTTCAAAATAAAGGATTATCCCATTCTCTAGGTCGTAATTATCTATTGCTATGTTGTAAATAATCTTTTATAACCTAAATGATTCAATCAAAAGTATAATACACCAGTTTTATTGCGAAAAGAAAATGGAAAATAATCGTTGGAAAAAATGACCATTTTTCGTTAAGATAGCTTATAATGTAACAAAAAATTGGCTATTAATATTAAGGTATACAAAAATTGTTTATTTGTGCATTTTTTTCTTTTTCTGGTTGTAATAATTCTAGGGGCCTAAAAATTCGAGCTAACTGTACCGAGCTGATAACCTTAAAACTTTTCTAAAATTCAAGACTCTAGCCCCCCATTGGCTCATCAACTTTCCATTGGATATGAATAATTTAAACTAATTTCAGTATTTTGCCCCACCCCAACAAAAGGATGATTCTGAGCTAATTCAAGGAAATTTTCTAATGTATACAGGTTCCTAATAATTCAACATTGTTTTTCATTATTTACAGACGTAACTTATCCGAGTTCATTAAGGAGTGTTTTCGATGATATTCCAGTTCAATTAGGGCCTGTTCACATAGAAACCGTTAGCGTCAGCATTACCCATATTGACATACTTTAAATCAATCACAAGCCTTAACAATTTCGCTGCTAATCGATTGGCGGTATATAATAGGTTAAATATATTTCAATACGAGTAACGCCGACGCTGACGGATTCTATGTGAACAGGCCCTTAGTCGTCTTCCAACAATGCTCAGTAAACTTTTATTCTTTCTTTTTGCCATTTTTTTGGAAAACAAAATAGTTTCGAATTGGACTTAAATAAAACATTTCTCTTTCAGACTACAAAAGGCAGCAATAAAATTTAAAAAGAATTGAATTTTCGTTCAAACTATTTTTTACAACGCGGCAGGTACAATATAGTCTTCATCGAACCTCCTCAATTTAAGCTGAGCACTCCCAAGGGTGACATTTTGGAGGCTCAAAGACACCTAGAGCCCCAAGCTGGAACTCTCCAGCCTACAGATTCAACGTGCCCATACCCGACGTGAACATCAGAGCATTCAGTGGCGCTTATCAAGACTCGAACCGAGCACCCTCAGTACCAAATCTAATGAATTAACCTTTTCCTTACAGGGTGGGATAGCCTGTATCCCAAGAATATGGGTCCAAGAAGGAATATATATATATATATATATATATATATATATATATATATATATAACCCCCTTAATGGCAGTTCATTTCCTATTTAATGAGTATGAAATTTCCGGTTCTAAAGAGGGAATCGGAAATTGTGCCCCGTTAGCTAAAGGTTAAACCAACAAATCCTCAAAATTTATCCAACACCAAAACTTAAAAATTCGGATTACAATTGTCTAATCAAGCTATTTTCAGGTAATAATTATCTGAAATATAAGTTTTGCTTTCCGTAATACCAAAATGCTTGAATTATATGATGAACATGATGTCATAAACTGAAATAGTGTTTGAAACATCTACTTCTTCTCTTAATGCTCTCTCGGAATGTAATTAGGCATTTATACTTATGTACATAAAAATATAGACAGGAAATATTAGCAAATATTTGTCCGTGATTTGCAGATTTGAACTCCACTTATCTTTGAATTTTTCATTGATGTGTGCCTGATAACGAAATTGTTTGATCATGAGCTTCGATGAAAAATATGTAATCTACAAAAAAAATAATAAATAAATAAGAAATGATGGACAATAAAGCACTGAAACGGGACTAAAAATTTCACTGAAATGAATATTTGTTACAAACCTGAATTAACCTCGTTGTCATAACTGGTAATATTTGAATATAAAAGAACTGAGTTAGTGATCCCGATAGCGAAGAAAGGCGTGGTTTTTCAGGAATTTTAAGTCAATTAAAATCACCGGTAGTTACCGGTGATTTTAATTAAAAAGAATAACCGAGAATACCGACCCTATCATACGGAGATTTTTTTAAGGATTTTACTCGTATTTTTCAATGCGGCAGGTACTTGGCAGGTACTTGGCAGGTGCTTCTTAACATTGTCCTATGAAATATTCGCGAGGTTTTGCTAGCTACTTTAACATGGGAGCACCATATACGGGAACCAGCATTGCTCCCTATGAGGGGCACGACACGGAAATGACCATTCCTTTTTTGAGATTTGAACCCAAGCCCACTGCGAAGCAGCTCAGAATGCTGACTGCTACACCATGTGGGCGGCTTTTTTAAAAGAAGTATACAAAGACGTCTCTCGTCCTATTACTTTCCTGAATCCTAGCTTGTCATTTATGTTCACTTTTCATAATAAAAATGCTATTTGAAAATGTTTTGTACAATGTTCGGATTTTTGTTCAACCACTAAGGACGTTTCCAAAATTTTAACGTATTATCACGTTCCTCCATAACGGTCCTCCGGAAAGCAAAATTTCAGATGTCCTGCGTCGCGAGTTATAATTTTGGGAGCGTGCCAAGTCTTTATCGCTTGGGCAAGCAGTAAACAGTTAAACAGAAAAATACCAAAATGCGTCCAAATTTTGACATACATATGTATATACATGCGTACATATATATAGATACATATATACATAACACATATATACATATATACATACAAAAGAGGTAAGCAACGATAACAAATCCTACAATAATAATCCGAGGTAGCTTCGTTAGAAGAGACTACCTGAAATTTGATTACTATTTTTTAATCCAAGACCACCTTCTGAGATAATGAAACCACCAGCCACCCCCTTTTGATATATTCTGGCAATCTGTTATCCCTCTCACAGTTAAATAAAAAGTATTTTTATGGGTAAGTAGAACCCATTAAAAATATATTTTTCAAATAGACTTTAACCTTACATTAAATTTATCATCTACAGTAAATGATAAAAACAATATAAAATTTATAATATGTGGGAGCACGGTGGGGTTTTAATACTTTTAAATAATCCCCGAGTGTTTCTTCTCAAATCTTCTATTACTTATTTAAATGATAATAATAAAAAAATAGGGCTGAAAGAATTTGTAGAGTATTGTAGTCTCGTCATTCTCAAATAAATAAACATTTAAAACTTCTTCGGTGGTATGTCTTTAAAAATAAAATGAAAATAAAAATAATCTCAACAATCCCCTTGGGGCATATTCCCTAAGGGTTGGTGACACTTAGGTTGAAAATCCGGGACTAAGACCCAGTACATTTTAAACTTCGTGTAGTTTTTAATGCTTTGAAAGAAGGTTCAACTGTTTGTTTGTAAATATTGTGCGTACGGTGTCAGTGGATCGTTAGGGCCTGTTCACATAGGAGTCCGTTGCGTTGCGTTAAGGAATAGATGACATTGAGACGAAAATAAACCAATCATAGGCTTTAAAAATTTCATTGCTAATCGTTTGGAGGCCTATGATTGGTTTATTTTCGTCTCAACGTCATCTTTTCCTTAACGCAACGCAACGGACTCCTATGTGAACAGGCCCTTAAACTTATGACCGGTCTGCGTGATATTGTTCATAATTACTCTGTAGGATCCTTTGAAAATATAGCTACCTCTAAACACATTCTCATCTTCCCTTAAAATTTTAACTGTCATTTTTAAGTTGTTTTCTCGGCATTACTTTATGATCTTCACTAAACGCCTTGATTTCTGAAGGTTAACTATGGTGTTTGTTTCAAATTGCATTACGGTTTAGTTGTCACATTTTTACAAAGGCAAGATGGTTAGAAAGGAAATTTGGAAGAACAAGTAACGGCGAGTAATCACGGCTATTGCTAAATAATTGATGACATTTAGCTATTCTATTTACAAACAGACAGTGTTTAGCAGAGTGCATTGCAAGCAGTGTATTCGTTTAATGTTATAATTTAAGCCCAAGTTTGTCACGGTCATATTTCAAATTTCCTGTTGTGAAACTAATGTGCATATGGCTTTATAAGGTTTTATCTCTCTTTTTACTGTGAGGGATGAGTTAGCTATAAAACAGAAGTTATTATAATTTGTTCAAGGCACTGACCTATGATCCCAAAACAGCAATAAGATAAACGCCATTGCTTTTTAAAGCTTCAGTCAAACCCAACTAATTCTAAAGAGCATTATATCCTGAAACATTCGCACCTTTAATGGTTTGTACCAGTGGTTCTCAACCTTGGGAGGCGGGAGCGATGTTCAAGGGGAGCGCGGATAACTAGCAAAAAATATGTATAAAATGCATTTTAATAGTCTTACTTAGGCTTTTTAGGCCTTGAGGAGGGCTAGAATAAAAAGATTGAGAACCATTGGGTCATACTTCAAATCAGTGGTTCCCAACCCGTAGAAGTCTGCAGACCACTAACCCAGAAAATGAACCATGTGCGGACCCTCCCCCTTCCGACTGTAGGGGGGAACCTCCCGGGGGTTATGGGGGGTCATAGAATAGATGGGGTCATATCCATCAGGCAAAAGGGATACAGGATTAACGTACTCACATTCTAACGTATCATATTCTAATAATAACATAATTATGTTGAACTTTTAAGAAATGTTAATTCCTCACTTGATAGTCATCGGATATATTCGGCCCATCTAGTTCAGCGAACATTGCTTTCAAAATCCCCATTCATTTGGCAAATTTTTACATGTGGTGCCGGGCCACTCCAGAGACTCTCGCGGACCACCGGTTGGGAACCACTGTTTCAAAAAAAAAAATTCGCATTTAACTTACCTATGGTTGTGAGCACCGTTGTGGCAAAGTAAAAAGCTCCGGCGAATTTCCACTGTATACCTGCCTTGTGAGGCACTCCTTTGATGATGACTGTCGACCAGATGCGGTAGTCCTCAGAGCTGATGTTGTACTTCTGGATGAGCAGGCCTTCCACGTAGTTCAATGTGTTCCGCTGCACTTGTTCGTTCTCGGACTCGAGGGCGTCAAAAATGGCCGCCCCAATCAACAGGTACGTGAAGGTGCACACTATCAAAGATAAGGTGCGGACGTTTTGTCTCTTCATTCCTCTAGGCCGGAATCACATAATGTGGGGTCGTGACGCAGCTGTGACGCAGCCACGACAGATGCACTTCGCGGAAAAGAAGCTCACTCAAGCAGGCTGTGTTTAGAGTGATCTCTTCACACCACGCATAAGAGCATTTATGCACCGCTCATTACATGCACTCGAAAAGCGTAAGGCACACGCGTGCCATTAGATATCACGAAATTCTCTTCCTTATAAAATATTAGATCTTGCATGAAATATTCATCCCTGGAATTTAAAATATTTCCGAGATAATTTCTTCCTTTTTATTGAGCATTCAGATTAAAGCTGGCATCAAAAGAAACTTCTATGCGTCTTTTATTAAAAGAGTATCGCATTTCAGCCTTCTTCCATTTATGTCAATTATTCTTCAGAGGAAGTAGAAATTAATTTTCTTATTTCTGCTTCAAAGCATCGTAAATTTAATATTTGAATAGAATTTTGTATCTAGAAAATCCTCTTGAGACTGAATCCATACTCTTTTTTTTTTACTTTTCGTGTTTCCGATGTATGTTTTAATAATTATCTCTAAATTTCTTTAAGTGGAAATACTTTTTAAAATAGAAAATAAATCAACTGTAACAACATAGAATTGTTGTCGCTTTGCATTAAAATTAATATCGATAATTTAATTCAGACTGAAGTGTTATGTTAGATATAACTGATTCAATACAAAGACAATACTATTTGAAGATTATATAAGACGTATATTACGCAAAATCTTAATCAAATTAAAAATTATGTTATATTTAGCAATATTATTTTAACTTTTTGTGTCATAACTAATATCTAGTTTCAGATTTAAAAATGCATTTAAGTTTCACAGTTTTCAAAGAAAGCGGTTAAAGATGTAATAAGTTCTTACTGGAAAAGAATTCAGATATCCTTTGCAATAAATATATATTTATGGCAAAACAAAAGCTAATTAAAAAATGTTATTGGTAAATACTCTCGTAAAACATGACATAAAAGCTATTTTAAAAGTTTCCACAATTTAATCTGGGATGTTCAAAAGCGATTTGCATCGTAAAAACACTTAATTCGTTCCTACATGTTTGTTTTTTCAAAAATCCAACGTGGAACAGGGCACTTGTCGGAAAGAGCAGGTGTATTTCCAAACTATCTGAAAAGAGAAAGAAAAAATAAATAATTAAATGCCATGTTTCTTTTTCGGCAAATCAAATTCAAACGTTTACCTTATTTAAACTTATGTTTGGTAATGGGGGAAAAGTTGGTGCTTGCGAATACTGCCAAGACATTTGCAACAATGTAGAGAATAGAGACAGTCACGTCAGTTTCACATTAAAGCGTTTATGACTCGTTTCTATTTCAGCGTTCTGCATTTGTTATGTCAACACAATAGGAAAGTATTTATTGCAAGTTACCTGTTGGTTTTGAAAGAATAATTTTCCTCATATACACGTCATATGATACACGTAGAAGTTTAGCAAACTTTTTATTTAATACAAACTATATTTAACTTTTTTTTTTGCTCGCAGGTATGTCCGTCAAGGTTAACTGTCAAAACAATAGGCTAAATATAGAACTTAAAATATTCAAAAATTTGAGTTTATTCTCTGTCGCTTTCCTGAAAGGGTGGTAAATTTGATTATAACGTTTTTAGTCAAATGTGTAGATTTTCAAATACCATTGCGAATGTAACATATAAAGTATGTTTTACATAAGATTTAAATAAACATATTTATGCTGCTCTGTAATAAGTTTTCTTCTAAATGCAGAATAAGTATTCTTAAATATCATGTATTTCGTGATGCCATTAACTGTATGCTATTTACATAATGACCTGTAAACAATTCTAAATTAAATACAATAACTTACGAAACCTCTGTTTGCTTTATTACCAGCATCTTCCGATTTAAAGTTCTTTCCATCAGAGAAAAAGAACTATAATTTTTTTTTTCATATAACGTAACTTTATTTACTAAAGACATTTAGTGAACTATACAGCATTAATTGTCATAGGTATTCAATCATGTTTAATCTATATAAAATTTAAATTTTTCTGGTGAATGTGTTTCATTTGATGATTTTAAAACATGTTTTTCTTGTTTTATGAGCTATAAGTAGAGAAATTTCTTGTCTTGTATAGAGGTAAAAGTGATAAAGCTGAGGGAAAAAAATTACGCCAACATTAAGAGAGGATTTTCTTTTCTAAAGGGATTTAAAATCCCTGATTCTTAGGAGAATAAGGATGAAGGAATTGTGGGGAAAAAATGTTAAGTGCTACGTGGTATTTTTTTCAGGCTTGTTCAAATATTTACCAAAACCATCAATGAATTTTCCTTGATAGAATTTCAAATAAAATACTGGGTTCTCTTTCATAAATGTTTCAGAGTCGTAAAATTGTCGATCCTTATTTTTTTGTACGCTTAGAAATATATCTTTCGTAGAAAATTGGATGTAGAACTCGAAAATTATTGAAAAATTTTAAAGAATTCAATTTTTTAAAAAAAATTTAAGATAACAGATGCAGTCTTTCTGAATAAAAAAAATTTAACATGTTGTTGCTGATATTCAATTTGAAGAGAAATTTTAAAGAAAAATTTCTTTTCAAGGAAACTTTCTCATGCATTTTAAATCTGAAGCAAATTTCTCTTCAAGAACTGTTAATAAAATTTTTAAAACAGTTTTTGTTCTCCTTCCGCATGCGTGTGTACTGAGTTTCGAATATTTCCTATAATACTGAATAGTTCAGTTTCAATACAGAATTTTACTCCAGGTGTATGTATAATAGTGTAAATTACTAATACCTGTGTTTCTTTGGACCGGTTGCTCAGGTGAATTGATCAGATCATTTAGAACATGAATATTTTTTCTTTTTGACTGGATCTAGGGTTGCCATCTTTTTTTTCTTTTCCATTTTTTTTATTTATTTTTTTTTTTTTTTTGGGGGGGGGGGTCTGTATAGGAAAATGAACTGTCCTAAATCCGTTTATAAAAATAAAGAGTAAATATTAAGAATAAAAAACTACAGATATACACACTTTAGAGCAAAAACACTGATGTCCCATCACCTTTCTTTTGATTCCAAATCGATGTGAAATCTTTCAAAAATATATTTAATCTAAATTTTTACACAATATTGATTTCTGTATTGTTTAGTCACTTTGTATAAATACACGTTTGTTAACTCCAGAATTCTGCCGATATTTCCTTCGTTAGAAAATCTAAAAATAATTTATATAAAATCATCTAATAACTCTAAAAAAATTTCCATGGTTTCTAATCTACTTTCATTTTCTACAGATATTACTCGAAAACTATACAAGAAAAAATGCAACATTAAATAATCAGCCTCGTAGGTATTGTGCATTAAAAACGTGGTTTTAAAGCAGCTTTTTGACTCTAAATACATATATCATACAAATAGAGGTTTCTCTCTATACATATCTCCACCACGTATTTTCATAACACAGCAAAACATTTATGCTGTCAATTGTTGTGAAATACTATATCCATATGGTCTAGATCGAGCTAGTAAATGTTTTTTTCTCTTTATTCAAAACCATAATTCATTCAGATATGTTTTCTAAACTACCTTATATAAAAATGATATATCGTTTGACACACGGTCACTAAAAACTGAAGACTCCTCGTGCCAAAAGATATGCATATACATGCTTTAAATTTATAGACGTACTATGTGTCAAGTATAATATGTCTTTTGTAATTTGCTCTTAGGAAATGTTATTTACTGCAAGACGTACCGGAAAGACAAAGGGGATTTTAAATTTTATCACAGAGACTGTTTAATGTGTAACAGGGTGCTATTTTAGGAAACACGCGATTTTGAACACAACTTTAAAGTTATAAGGAGGCGCCCTATCATATTTTTAATATTGCAGATAGGTGCAAATCTTACAAAACAATATTAATTTTAAAGTTTTTGATAGCTCTTTATTTTCGTTACTGTCAGTTTAAAAATTTTTAAACTACGAAATTATTGAATACAACACAAAAATTTTAATTTGTCTCACTGCTTTACGCTGATTTTCAAAAAAGATAAAAAAGCATTCTTTTAACAATTTAAAATTTATTGCCTATTTTCTTATAACTGCTTCCAATCTGGCAGCCATTTTTTTTAATAGTCTGTAGTGAACTAAATAGGTGAGTACTATAATAAGAAGCAATTTAATGTACTAACATTTACGACGATTAAAATTCGGAAAACTTTAAGTTAATTGACATCATTTCATAATTAAATAGCTAATAAATTAGGTCTTAAGCTTACTGTAGCATATTTCGTTAAAACCCTTGAATAGAAAACTAGGTTTTACATAAAATTGAAAATAGTAATATACGCTTACATGTAATATTTTCCAACATCTCACTCAATTGAGATTACAAAACTATTCAAAACTTCTCGTAAAATATTTCTACTTTATAACTTTAAATGCATCTACCTGGAGATTTATTGAAATTTTTTCTGTTACTACCCAAATTATTGTTCAAAATTATATTTATATTCTGCAGAAATCTTTACTAAAATTTATTGCATGTATGTTGATGGCCCATTTTCCAAAAATATCAGTTTTTTTTAAATCCACATGAAAGTTTAATTTTTCATTTACTGTTACCTATTTAGTAAAGAAAAAAATGATTTCCCATGAAACTGAAAAGAAAAATTATTTGTACTGATAAAAACTTTCCACATTTAGTTAATCGATCTTGACGTTGATTCGTCGGGATCGTATTTAAAAGACATTCATATTTTCTAACATGCATGTACAATTTAAATTAAATTAATTATTTAGCAACTTTTTTTAGTTGTAATAGAATAGAAACGTTTATTTAAACAATTATCAATTAGATTAAATATAAGCAAGACAAATAGCCATATAATTATGAAGTGTCATGAAACCGCTTTTGATTTATGACTCATAATTAATCATTAATGTTACTTAAGCTGTGAAATGATACCATTTTGACATTACTTTGAGAATTTCTAATACCTACTTAACATTATAACATTCATAAGCAAGAATCAGTTTATACTCTTTTTTTTTCCTTTCCTTATTGAGGATACTATTTAATGGGCTACTTGACTGAAAACATTCAGGTTTATACGATATTTGGAGCTACAGATTTGGAGCTAAAAGCTTTATTCATATATCTATGGTACTTGGTATAAGGACTTAAGTCAAAAAACGTGATTTTTAGATATTTGTTAGTATTGATAAAAATCTTTTGACTTGCATAAAAGGCTTAAGTCTATCAATTTTGTATACAAAAAGTACATTTCTTTGTACAAAAGAGTCAACTCAAAATTATTGTTCTGCGATTGGTATAAAAGCCAATAACTTGGTATATTGAAATCACTGTTTTTTGACTTAAGCCCTTTATACCGGGCACCATAGATATATTTCAAACCATTTAAATTTCTATTCTTACTAATATTCTTTTCCTGATTAATATTTCATCCTTTATATATATATATATAAAATGCTATGAAATTGTTCAAATATTATCTGCGACCTGTCACATATATTTCTAAATTGTCAAAAATGGAGTTGACTTAAATTCAATTAAAGTTTTTCCAGGTGAAAGATATTGTCAACGGAAGACAAAATGGAAAATGAGAAAGATCAACGAACTGAATGCAATAAAGTATCAATAATATCATCTGTCAAGTGGGACAGATTGTTTTCTAACAGTATTATTTAAGGGCAATATCAATGGAGTTCTTTCACACTTCAAGAAAACAAAATATTCACCTAGTATGCATCCCATCAGAAATGCAGTCCTCATTATTCAAATTCCTCTAGCAACGGGGAATCTCAGATTCAGTGGCGTCACAGTTTACAAATGTTATTGAAAGTTTCCTTCTCGTGGATTAATAGATGGTGCAAAATTTTGCAAAAGCTAAAGATATTTAAGAATAGACAGTTCAAAACGCAGAGACTGAGAAAATTTGTGTAATGAAATTTAACTGTAGAATTGCAAATTTCATTTACTCCCTTATATTTCAAGGTTGTAACAGGAAACATTTCCAAGTTTTCTTTCCGATCTATGCCATTTTGGTGGTATACAGTAATGAAAAAATAAATAGTCTAGATGCTCAATAAGACAAAAAATGCTGAATGAAAATGCAAAATGCTTAGAAAAATTATCTGAACACAAAACAAAGAACAAACGTAAAGGCCTCGTTTAGAATGAATTTTACATGAAAAAATGAGAAATTTATATTTTTAATACGTTTTATACTCTGTGGAACGTAACTTGTAATGCATATCTTAAGTATGGAAAATATCATTTTTCTGTCAAACCAATTTTTAAAATTACTGTTAGTAATGCGAGATCTGTTAAAAAATATCACCTGATATAATTTCCAAATGGGATCAACTGTATTTAAAAATAATTCGTTGAAAATGGAGCTACCAAAGTAACGGAATACACTCACAAATAACATAAAATGTGCAAATAATAAAGCACATATGGGTATCACAATTACAATTAAAATGATCGATTTCATTGGTATACGGCTATAAAAGTATTTGATTCAAAAGCATGAAACTGCTATTTCATATTTTCATGTTAAGTTTAAATGCATAAAATATTCTTTTGGGAGCCTCCCTGATTATGAGAATGATACACCTTTCCTTATAGTAACGGCATAATAAATGCTTAATCCATTTTTGAAATATTACATTTGAACATTAATGTTAAGACAAAAGATTTTAGCATATGCCATGCCAGGCCGAAATATTCTCTGCTGACTACAGGTTGGTATAGGTATTTATTATTTGAAGGGCTACATTACTTTTCATTTTGCTTCGATTTTTCTTGAGAAACGCACATTTTATCTGACAGATAAGCTTATATATATATATATATATATATATATATATATATATATATAACCTTATTAAACGTCATGAGAAAAAAATTCATTAATTGGTAACTGAAGACAGTGAAGGTTCTTTAAAAGATAGGTGAAAAAATACCATTATTTCCTAATTACCAAAATCAAAATATTGTACAAAATAGTCAAAATATTAGATGCAGGTAGAAATAAGAAACATATTACCTATAAATTATATCATAAATCAAGCAACACATTTATGTCAGTTAAAAAAATGTTAGTGAATTGTTGCTTTCAAAGAAGTTGAACTTAGCAAATGATTTGTGATTTTGGATTGATGCCTTAGCATATTTAACGTATATAGTATCATATTTTCCATACGTGACAGGAATACATCACATACCTATCGTGTAAAACATCTCACTTTTCCCTGTATGAGAAGTAAAATTAACATTCTCAACATCTAAATGATAGGTAATATAGGGTTTGATTATTAGGTTGTGAAGTCCATTTATAATTGTTTACCTATAGAAGATAAGTTATAAACTTTTGTTCCATCTCATACATAGGGATAAATTGCCGGAAAGAATCATTACCAGTATTATCTTGATTTACAGTATATAACATTCTTAAATACTGTCTTATTTAAAAATGTGAGATTCTGTAAATTAGCTGGGTACTATCCCCATTAATTAATTTTATAATTTAATAGCTTATCTACCTTTGATTCTTCTAGAAAATCACTAGTAATTCTGAGTGAGATTTTCTTCATACTTTTAAATATATTTAATACAGTTTGTCTAACTCTGGAAGCACATATGAATAACTTTTCATGCCATTGTAAATAACAATAATTTATCAATTTATACCAGAAAGATTAGAAAGAAAAAATTTCAATAAATTGTCTCTCTGCTACAATTTTTTTAATGTTTAATACTTTTAAAAAGTAAAATATAAATTGTAATTTTTTTGCATTTTAGCAGTTTCTAAAATTTAACAAATTGAATGGAATATTCTCACTGTTATAAAATAGATTAAAATTATATTAATGGAAGTGTAATCTTTTGAAAATAATGATGAGAGAATTAAACGTACTTCTAATTCCTTTTACTATGATCTGAAATTAGAAATTATATTCTAAGGTACTGTTACAAAGTGACAATTCTTTAACGATCAGTTCGAAAATGAGTTCCTGAAAAAGGAACATTTTGTGCACATTTAATAGATCAAAGTGCATTAAACACACATTTTACGTAATTTTAAACACCAAAACAACACGTGATTATTAACACATGCAAATGAATTTCAACAATAAATGTTTCACTTCGAGATCTCCAAAACATATTAGAAAAGTTTTGTTACCTTCGTAAAATTACCTTCGTAATTAATATTTTCTGAGTAAAATTTACTCATAAGCCAAAAGCGATGACGTAAAATGTTTAAACTTATAATACAAACAAGTTTATAAACTGATGGATCATGTGTAAATTCCCGGCAAGAAATTCGATGAACGTTTCAACTTACTTCTTCACTTATTCAGAAACTGTCCACGACGAAACTTTCTCGTATCCTTTGAGAAAAAAAAAAAGCACAAATTCACTCAAACTCCCTGTCTTCTAACTCTCCACGCCGACGGCAGCAGTGATGTCTGAATAACAATTACGATTACAGAATCGCTCCAGACTGGGAATGGTAAAACAAATCTCCTTTATAACCGCATCTAACTATTTACACAACAGTGCTGCTGATCGAGCTTCCACGAGCGAAGTGTTCATCCATCCTTGGCGAGATCTGCAGCCCAACTGAGGCGGGGGAGGCTTCGATAATAGCTCAGAAGCTGGGAGGTTCCATGTTGAAGCTGGCCGGCGAGGGTTGCGCGCGAGTTAAAGAGGGGGATAGAATGATGTCATGGGGGATGGATATATATTTTTTTTTTGCGCGGGAGTCGGCAAAATCTATTTTATCACCTTCTGTGCATGAATTATATGAATGTATTGATTTCTTATTGAAACCATGCGTCAGGATTAATAGAAGGTGAGGAAATATTTGGTTCTTTCGAGATAAAAAAAAAACCTCGAGTTAAACAGGAAATTAAAAACTGTTACAGAAAGAGAGGTTTTTAAATACATTGATACATAAATACAAAGTAAATACATTGAAATAAAAATACAAAATGAAAATAAATTAAACGAGAAACAATTTCTTAATTTTCCTAACCTATTCATTAAATCGCACGTTTTATCTAACACATAAGCTTATCAATATATATATATATGAAATAAATTTCAAATCTTTTATTATTAAAACGCCAATCTAAATTCTTTTACCCTTTGGCAGTAAAGCATTACCCCTCAAATGCAACCCGAAATAATGTATTATTTTATCCCCTAAAGCTGTTGCACGCGCGTACCATTACATAAGAATTATATAACGAAGTCTATTCTAAAGGCTATGAAGTGAACCCTTTCGATGATCACCCCATATGACGCGACTTAATTACGTGTCAGTTTGAGACCAATTAAAGTTCAGCCCGCCTGAAAAACCCGTGCTTTTCTCAATAATTCCGAGTCTTTTTTGTCTGCTCTCAACCTAACATTACGGATTTTGAGCTCTCCGTCAAATAACGCGCGGCGTTGCGTCGCCGGGATTCTTCCCGATAAACGGCCCCCGAACGATACTTTTCACGCATGTTAATCCTAAACTAAGTATGTAGTGTTTAGATAGTGAAGTATATTTAATCATCGAAATACTGTGAAAATAAAGAGACGTTAAGCCAGAACGTGATGTCTGTATTATTCGCCTGGATTGTCTTCTTACGCCATTCCCGGTCACTCGCCATTGCCTGTTCCGGTACGACTACACCCGAATCCAAAAAACTAGGAAGTACGAGCTTGTTGAGCTTCATCCGGTCAAGGATATTACATATATATATATATATATATATATATATATATATATATATATATATATATATATATATATATATATATATATATATATAAATATATATTTAAATATATATATAAATATATATATATATATATATACATATATATGTATATATATGCATATATATAAATATATGCATATACAGTGGAATCTCGATCGATCGTTCCCCAAATCATCACTTTCCTGTATGTGTCGTTTATTTCACCCAGTCCCGACGATCATATTGCTTTGTTATGTTCCCGCATTTATCTTTCAGTTCAGTCGGTCCCTTGAAAAAAGATAGATCGAGATTCCACTGTATATATATATATATACCAGCTGATCATAATTAAATTTGGCCTTTTCATAACCGTCTGTAGCTGTAGCTAAAAGGTGGATTGAGCTGAAATTTTGCAGATAGACAATTCAGAGCATGTGCTGAATGATTCCGAAAAATAAAAGTTCAAAAAATGTTCGCTAGGTAATGCATTACACCCTAAATTCTTGAAAAGTTATGCAATAAATTATTGTGCACAGTAAAAAAGTCATTTAAAACTTTTATTTTTACATTCTCAAGCACTATGATATTTAAAACTGTTATTTTTACATTTTGAAGCATTATGACGGTACAAAAGTTGATAAATGTGGCAGTGCAAGTTAAGAAGAAAACAATCTGATTTACAAAAGCATACGAATTCATACGAAGTGAATTCTGGGTATAAAAAGGATGAGATCGAGTGAGTATCATTCTTTCAGTTACGATGGCAATTAAATTATAAGAACATGCGTTAATCGTAAATCTTTTTTATCAAAACCAGGGAAATGCTGTTGTAGCTCTTCGCGAATTTCGACGTCAAAAGAAATTGCGTCGGGGTACAATGTCTCGACAAGGTGTGAGAGACATGATTTGAAAACACTGGGTGTTTAAGAGTTCAAAGTGGCAGAGGGCGAAAGCCTATCATCGAAGATGTCGTTTCAGAAGTAGCAACGACCGTTGTCGAGCAGTCACTGACAAATGATCAGGGAGTCAGCAGTGCACGTGCAGTGTCACGACCATTAGACGTACCGTATAGCACAGTGCAGAAGATCCTAAGAAAAATAGTGAATTTTTTGTAGTATAAGATCAGCCACAACCAGCAACTGCTTCTTACCGACAATGACCGTCGCTTATCGTTTGCCCTGACTTTTCTTGCCCGAATGGAAGTCGATGACTCCTGGCGGTGGAACATTCCCTGGAGTGACGAGACTCATTTTTATCTGAACGGAACAGTTAACACCCAGAATTGTTGAATTTGGGCCTTGGAAAATTCACGGGCCATCTACACAATTCCGCAACACTTACCGTCTTGTGTGGATTCACTTTCTAATTTATCCTTGGACCATTCTTTTTCGAAGAACTTAAAGATAATGGCCCTGTCAAATGTTCTGTAACAGCCATCATATATCGTTACATGCTCAGCAGTTTCTTTTTACCTCAAATCCAGCAGCGACAATGCCTTGAGTCTATTACTTTTATGGAGGATGGTGCACCTCCACATAATGGACTCTGTGTGTGGAGGTTTATACAACAACATTTTACGGATGACAGGGTAATTAGCCGATCATTTCCTACTCCTTTGCCGGCCCGTTCTCCCGATCTCCGTGTGATTTTTAGTTATCGGGCCATTTAAAGAACGTTCTTTATAGGGGGAATGTTACAACTTAGGCTGACCTGAAGGACCGCATAACATTGTATGTTCGACATATTACTGGTGTCCAGCTGCGGTCCGCTGTTGAACACGCTCTTCATTGCCTGCACATTTTACATACTAATGAGGGAGCCCACATTGAACAATTTTCTTTACATCACTAGACAGTGTGTAACAAATAATTTATAATTGAATTGAAATTTGCAGCTTGTTTAAATTATTTACATGTAATTCGCTCCTAGTGGACATTTTTGAATCTTTTTTTGTGGAATCTTTGAATTGTCTATCTGCAAAATTTCAGCTCAATTCGCCTTTTAGTTACAGCTACAGAGGGCTATGAAAAGGCCACGTTTAATTATGATCACCTGGTATATATATAGCGTAATGCTTCGATAATTTAATTATGAGAAAACTTTTAACTAAATATCTCATAGTAATTTTACATACACAGGCCATTCGGAATTGTTAATACTTTCTAAGTGCTAATAAATATAGCGAAAAGATCAATGTTTCTCATGCGTCAGTTGCAAACCTTGAGGGCAGAATGATTTAGATAGCTAATTGGATGATATTTAAAGACCATTATTTTTTCTGTTTAATAGCCTAAAATTAGACTACAAATGTTTTTTAAAAAGAATAATCTAATAGAATATATTATATATAATATTGTCTTTGAGGTACCGCTATGCCAGATTATTTGTCGTCAGAGTCCTAAAGTAATTTAAATATATTTGCTTTAAAATAACATAAAATAAATATTCTCTTATGTTACTGTTCTTTTGGAATAGAAGTTCTTGTATTTTTTCTTCTACTGATCAGAACTTCATTTTAAGTAAAAAATAATTATCTTACCAAGTACTAAACAATAAATTTAAAGTTTCTGGACAATATCGATAAGATTTTCGCGTATTTCATTGGTGGCTGCCAAATCAAATTTTGTTTCAGCTGTTATAAGTTTGTTTCCTCCATTGCCTAGATTACCAGAGATAAGTTCATCAAATTGTGTATTTTAAGCAAAATGTGCAAGCTGTGTTTAGAGCGAAACTTCCTTAAATATTACGGAAAGAGCAGGAGGCAATGAGGGCAGGTGCAAGGCGAAAAGTGTTTAAGGAGTGAAATCTCAATTTAGTGCTCTCTAATGTAACAGTGTGGCTTGATCATACTGTCTGTTACAATTCAGAACAGTTACTTTGTTTATTACTGCTCATAATTCGGAGAGAATATTTTATGGTGTTTATTATCATGAGATTGCAGTATTTCATAAAATGGAAAGAATTTTGAAAGCCATTCCTTTTTTTGAAATCAGTTTAAAGTAACCTCTTGGTTCGTGTTTCGACTGCATATAGATCATTATTAATTGTTATTATTGGATTAATTCCGTTTAATTATGATATAATATTGAGATCGCATGCCACAATTTCATATACTGGTCATTTTTCCCTTTATTTAAAACTAGCTGAATACCCGTGCTTCGCTACAGAGTATATTTAAATGAAAACAACGGTCAATGTATGCAATAAATGCCAAAAATATATATATACTATATATATAAAATCGTAACGGATATTTTTATAGAAAAAATGTAGAAAAAAATATTCAAATTAAATATAATAGAACATACCAAAGAATATAGTACAGTTAATATAATACAGTTTGAGGAACATTTCTTTTATTGTATTTTAATTATTATTTTTTTGCATTATGACCAATCGTCTGCCACATTAGAAAGAAAACAATATATTTCTTTTGTCAATTTATTCCGTTGTTATGTACGTGACGCAAAAGTAGTTTAAACTACCACAAAAAGAAAAGAAACCACGTGATCAGCATTTAATAAATTAAAATCTAAAAATGAATCTTTACAAAATTCCTCAAAATCAGAAAATGGAGGTAAAGATTCGAGAAAGATTTCATTTTGAAGGATTTTTTACGATATTTCTCGTGATATAAATTTTATAACCTCAAATTATTGTTTTTAATGCAAAATTTAAAAAAAAGTTACAAAAAACAGTTTAAAAATTTAATTTTTAAAAAAATCTAAGAAGAATTTTTCAAAAATCTTTCTTAGTGCACCCCATACACTATAAGAAGAATCGCGATGCAAATTTCAATACTTTAGGTCCAGCGGTTTGGTCTGTGCGTTATCTGTCAGTCAGTAACGGAACTGTTTTATAAATATAGATAAAGTAATCTCGCGCATCAACGGAAATACCCTCTGTTTTCTAGGATGATCTGCTGAGGCCTTATGCCTCTAAACTATATCACGACCTCTTTGTGCACTTCCCGATCTCCCCCACCCTAGAGACAACGAAGGATTTTCCAAGATAGCACTTAATTTGTTTGGTTGCCACTCTGCTTCAAACTCTAACATTTTATCATTTTATCTTCAATTAAATTACAGCCAACTAGCGCGGAACGTCTTAGATTCATGGAAAGCATGTTAACCAGGAATTCCCCAAGCCAAGACATTATCTTTATTGATTAATTTAATAAGCTTTCAGTGATAAGGATTTGATTTCACAAGCCAGCTTAGGCGCTATTAATGGTCTCTAATGCTTTTATATCCACGAACAAAACAGACACCTAAAGCTGATTATATATTTAAGGAGTACAAACCTGGGGTGCAAGAGCCCACCCAGGAAAATGTGATGACTAGTGGTTAAGAGAATTCAACTATTTTTTAGGAAGCGTTCAAAATTAGATGAAAGTGAAGTAATGGTGACAAAATTATACCACTTTCTAATTATGGTAATAAAAATTAAATGACTTAAGTTTACACGGCCAAACTTTAGATGTTGAAAATAAATTGTATACTATATTGCGTACTGTTACATTTTCTCAAATCCTAGATATTGTCAGAATTTCATTAGTACATAAATGAATCAACAACTAAAAGCAAAGTTAAATAATAAAATATATAACTACATCTAAATCAGAATATGGAAAAATTGACTATTTTACCACCATATAAACTAGTAACAGCATAAAAATTAAATAATCATTTAAACAATCAATATTTTACAAGCCCACCACAGTATTTTTTTATTAAACTTTTTGTCTATTAAAAAATTATCAGTAATAAATGGTTGCTGATTTACTGGTATTTATAGTTATATGTTTTTATATAAGGGTAAAACCACAGCAATGTATTTTAATTTGATATTAATAATTTCCAGATAGCTATAATTTGAATTACAGTTTTGCAACAATTAACTCCTGAAATTAAGCATTTAAAATATAATTATAAATAAGTTTAATTTTGGTAGTTTCCGCAGAAAAGTCTGACTCATAAAATTCTACACCTCCTTTAACGGTTTTGAATACTAATAAATACCGCTTTATTAAAAATTCAGGAAGATAATTCTGTGTATTAAAAGAGGTAAATGAACTGTACAATAAATATTTCAAAAGACTTGGGTTTGTTAAACTCAGAGCTAAACATCGGTCCCAGTTCATATTACATATTCTGTTCTAACATGAATATTAATTAAGTAAGGTTAATTTACAATGATTTAGTCCATTACTTTTGTCTCAATTATAGGGCACGTGCAAAGTATGTGGGTATTAAAGATAAGTTTTCTCTATCAGTCCACCGAGATTGAGATAACATAATTTTCATTATTAATATAATATATGATACATATAATACATATAAAGTGAAACTTATCTAACCGACCACCCCTAAAAATGGCCACTTTTTTCTGAACCATGACTGGCTGCCGAAGAGAAGTTTCATATATATATATATATATATATATATATATATATATATATATATATATATATATATATATATATATATATATATATATATACACACACACATATATATATATATATATATGTATATATATATATACACTAGTTATCAACAATTAAGGAAAAATCACAAAAAGAGGGATAACACGTTCAAAATTAGGCCAATCTGTCTAAAATTTGAATATGTTGTTAAGTTAAAGGTTCTGAACAATACTTCATTATGCAAAAGAGTGGCGCTGCAGTTGTAATATGTCGTTTGCGAGGAGCATAAAATTGCATGTCTCAGAGCAAGGCGGTAATTGTCGCTGCGAGGCTGAGATTAGACATCTGGCATAGCTAACTTGTAACAATGACCTCCAGGCATCATTTGACCGAAAAACTGCGATGACGAGCTATTGGGATACTAGAGGCAGGACAAACTCAGACAGAAGTGGCCAGATGACTAAATGTGAGTTCGTCTGTGGTTCATAGACTTTGGCAACAATTTATAACCACAGATTTGGCATCCAGGATGTTTAGCCAAGGACGGCCATACGCTACGACGAGTGCCGATGACCGATATTTGTCATTATGCGCACGAAGGAATAGAATCACAACTCCGTTTGCAAGCTCCGTCTGAAGATCATCCCTCGCTGAAAGCTCCGGAAGGTTGGTATCAACGTCAACCGTGCGTAGAAGGCTTCACGAAGGTGGTCTTCTTGCGAGGGACCAGCCATTTGCGTTTCGCCCACGTCACGCCATAGGCGGGAACGTTTGCAGTGGGCAGTCAACATGTCCACTGGACGCGTGATAAATAGAGGACTATTCTCTTTACGGATTAGTCCAGGTTTAGCCTCCAAAGCGATAGTAGGCGTATTTTGATTTGGAGAGAACCTGGAACTCGTTTTCATCCATCACACATCCGTGAAAGAGATGCATACGGATCAGTCAGTGTCTGTGTTTGGGGTGGTATTTCTTTGGGAGAACGCACAGACCTCAATGCCTTTCCCCGTGGAAATGTGAATGCTAACGCCTATAGAGGAGACATCCTTGATACTTCTGTGCGCCTATATGCCGAGGCAATAGGTGATGATTTCGTGCTACAGGGCGAAAACGCGAGACCGCACAGGGCTCGCATCGTGGATGCTTATCTTGAGCAGGAAACAATTCAGCGCATGGAGTGGCCAGCTCGATCACCGGACCTGAATCCTATCGAGCATAATTGGGACGCTTTAGGACGACGTATATCTGCTCCCAATCCTCCTCCTAGGAACCTAGCCACGCTTTCAACTGCTTTGCAAGAGCAATGGCTCTCACTTCCTACCGAACTCATAGACCGCATAATTGACAGCATCACACATCGCTGTATGTGCTGTACTGCTTCTCGGGGGGATCATACGCCATATTGAAGGTACTTTTCTTATACCAAACTAACACATCCGATATGTTCATTGTAAACATATGCTAGTTTCTATAACACCATAATTGTCTGGCGATTTCTTTTTATGCTATTTTATACCTACCTATGTGTTGTATAATGTGTATTAGTTTCATTAAATTCTACACGTAACTTTTTGAGCAACCGCTATTTTTGTGACTTTTCCTTAATTTTTGATAACCAGTATTTATATATATATAGTATATATACACTGCTCAAAACAATTACGGGAGCACATGGTTTTAACGAAATTACGCAAATACTTACACCGATAAGTAACATAAAATAAATCATCCATAATTTAAAGCCTAGCAGGAAATAGAAGAAGAAAACTTCATATGCAAATCAAAGTTCATGACGTCATAAACCAGAAAAAGAACATAAGGGTAGAAATCGGGAAGTTGCAGAAACGTCTGTTTCACTGCCTTAACTGTGAAATTCGATTGCTCAGTTATTCTTTTTGAGAAAAGGTGACTTGAAAATGTCTCAGCAACGTGATTTACCGGAATCCATGGCAGGGCGTATTATAGGCAGACTTGAATCCGGGGAAACACAACGTAGTGTCGCGGATGCTGTTGGAGTCACCAGAAGTGTCGTTGAAAGGCTGTGGAATCAATTCCAAGAAATAGGGAATGTTAGACGTCGACCAGGACAAGGTCGGCCACGCGCCACTACAGCAACTGATGACCTGTATATACTGTTAACAATTCGTCGAAAAAGAACAGACAATGCTACTCAGCTGCAAGACAGTTTCTCTTGGCAACAGGACGAAGGGTGTGCAGCCAAACAGTGCGTAATAGGCTTCATCAGGGAGGTATCTATGCACGTAGGCCAATGGTCTGCATTTCGTTGACCTCACGCCACCGTGCGGCCTGAATAAGATGGGCTGCTGAACCTCGAGATTGGGAGCAACATGATTGGAGCCAAGTGCTGTTTCCAGAAGAGTCCCGATTCAGTCTGGAGCGTGACACACGACGTGTTTTGGTATGGAGGGAAAGGGGCACTCGAAGTAACCCCACATTCGTTCGTGAAGGGTCACAATACAGACGAGCTGGTTTTATGATATGGGATGGAATCAGCATAGGTGGACGTACTGACCTGAATATCATTCGGAATGGTACTTTGACGGCCCGAAGGTATGCAGACGAGATACTGAGACCTCATGTCATACCTTACGCTGCAGCCATTGGAGATTCCTTTGTTTTCCAGCATGATAATGCCAGACCGCATACAGCTCGTCTTGTGGAGAAGAGGCTTGAAGCTGAAACAAAACAGCGTATGGAATGGCCAGCGTGCTCTCCTGACCTGAATCCAATCGAGCATGTTTGGGACATGCTCGGACGACGCATTGCTGCGAGACCAAGGCCTACTTTTACTCGAGACTTGCAGATTGCACTTCTTGAGGAGTGGAACAGTATTCCCCAAAGTCTTATCGATAACATCATCACATCCATGGAAAAAAGATGTGCAGCAGTCTTAGCTGTTCGAGGAGACCACACGCCATATTAAAAATCTTGCATCATTTCTAAGCAATACTTTTTTTATCCTTTACATGCAACAAAATTGCTGCCCTAAATCATCTTTTCGTGTATTTTCCATATTTTCAAAGAATTAAAGCTTAATTACAATTTTGTTACGTCTTTTTTTCTGTAATACGCATAGATACGCATGTACTATCCATTTTATGCCAATACGTGGCTGTCTCGCACGGTTTTCTTAACTTCTTTGCTTGCTCCCCATATTTTTTCAGCAGTGTATATATATACAGGGTGTCCCATAATGATTGGGGCAAACTTCAGGGGTAGGTAGGTCATATCAAAAGGATTCAAAATTGCATAGCAACCCATGGTCGCAAACGTCATGGCAAAGTGGTATCGGAGGTACAAGAAATGAAGAACTACAAGCCAGAGATTATCAGAAATATATATTGTTCATAAATATTACATATACTGTGGTAGATGATACCATTTCAAAAGGTTACAAAACATGCTCAAATTTTCCACCATTACAAGAGATGCAAGCGTTAAAGTCACGGTCCATGGATTGGTGGACGCGTTCGAAAACATTGGATTTGCTTGGACCTGGTTGCCCGGCCCCCACGCTCTCCGGATTTAAGCAGCCTGGATTTTCTTTTTTTTGAGGTATACTTAAAGGTGCTGTGTATGAGACACATGTCGAATATGAAATGGATCTGGTTAAAAGAATTGTTTGCGCTCCTGCAGATATCCAAGCAAATTGAATCCTTTTGATTTCCAATATGCAATTTTGAATCCTTTTGACATGCCCTACCTCCCCTTAAAGTTTGTCTCAATCATTATGGGACACCCTGTATATATATATATATATATATATATATATATATATATATATATATATATATATATATATACCGGGTGGTTCAAATTAAAGTATCCCTGTTTGGGACGCCCTGGCGACAAAAGCAGTGGCCGTAATATCTTCATATTTGGAGGGTATATATATATCAGGCCATGGAGAAATCAATGGTGAGAAAAAACAATTAGTTCCAACAAACACCGTTGGGTGAAAATGAGGCGTTGTGATCTGTTGAAGGTAAGGAAAATGAAACATGACTGTACGAACATGACGAAACATGACTAAACATGACGAAACATGACTAAACATGACGAAACATGACGTACGAAACATGACTGTCGAATTAAAGAATACGAAGTGTCGGTAATTAACTTTATTAGTACAGTGCGTTACACATGCAGGAACTAAACTACGCTGTCTAAGATTTATGTTTGCAAGCGTGTGCAGCGCACACGTTATGTTTCCCGTGTAGCAGCAGCAAACTACCAGCCCTTGTCGTCTTGCTGTAGTTAAGTGATAATTAACAGATAAAAAAGAGGGCTCAAAGGTTCGAAATATTCTTCGACCGCCACGATGGTTCTTTCGTTGCCGGAGCGGGCTTTGCTGCTAAAGTTATTTTACCAAATCGGCCATAACGCCGCTAAAGAGCTTCGCTTGTACCGAGGGCAGAAAGCTTTGCGTACGGGTCCAGTAACACCATGTGCCCTGCGGCGAATGGTGAAACGTTTAGAGGAAACAGGTAGCTTTGCCTTTCAAGCAGGCCGATGGCGAAAAAAATCCGATACCGCAGGTGATGGATGATGTCGCAAAAGTTGTCGTTGAGCAGGCAAATTCGAACACAGCAGGAACATGCAGTGATCGCGCCGTATCAAGGCAACTCGGACTGTCACACCCTACGGTATGGAGGTGCATGCGGAAAACACTCAAAGCCTATCCGTATAAGCTCCATCACTTACAAGAGTTAAAACACATGGCGATTACGATCTGCGTGAAACGTTCGCTTTAATGTTCTTGACACGTATGGAGGTGGATCATAATTGGCCATGGAACATCCTATGGACCGATGAGGCTCACTTTTCCATGTGCGAAACAGTGAACGCACGTAACTGCCGCATCTGGTCCACTGAGAATCCTCACTCGGTCCACCAAATGCCCCTGCATTCACCGCATGTGACTGTATGGATCGGCTTCACTGCGAACTTTATGATTGGGCCATTTGTCTTCGAGAAAATCACCCCGCAGGAACCCAAAACCTGTTTCGTGACTGCAGCACGTTATCGGGCTATGTTGCAAGGTGTGGTCATTCCAGAACTCCATCAGCGTGGATGTCTCGCTACAACGGTATTCCAACAAGATGATGCCCCTCCTCACATTGGACGTGAGGTTCAAAAATTACTGCGACGTCATTTTACGGAGGATCACATTATCAGCCGTGCATTTCCTACCTGATTTACTCCACGTTCCCCCGACTTAACCCCGTGAGATTTTTGGCTTTGGGTTACCTCAAAGATCAAGTTTATCGGGGAAACATAGGAAATATGGCGGATTTGAAGAAAAACATCCTCTTGAACGTACGCAACATCGGTCCCTACCAGTTACACGCCACTGTGGATCATGCTATAATACGGTGTAACGCGTTGGCCCTGAAGCACGGTGGACACATTGAAAACCACCTGTGAAATCTTAGTATGCTGTTGTTACTACGAGCATGCCTTTCGTTTGCGCCTTCAGTAACATTTCTGTAGGATCGACAGTTCTTTTGTAACGAACTGTACTAATAAAGTTAATTACTGATAACTCGTATTCTTTCCTTTCTTCGTATAGTCATGTTTCATTTTCCTTAACTTCAACCGATCAGAGCCTCATTTTCACCCAGCGGTGTTTGGTGGAACTAATTGTTTTCTTCTCACTATTCAATTCCCCATGGCCTAATATGTATACCCTCCAAATATGAAGACGTTACGTCCACTGCTTTTCTCGCAAGGACGTTCCAAATAAGGATACTTTAATTTGAACGACGCGACGATATATATATACAGTGGCTCCCAAAAGTGTTCGTACACTTACGATTTTCAGTGAAATAGGGATCTATCCATTAATTAAAAATGAATATTTCAGAATGGGTATTTAATAATATGAACTACAATCTATTCTTAACAAAACTACATGAAATATTTTGAAACATAGTAAAACTTTATTTTTGAGAAACCAGTAATCAAAAAGTAACAAAAAATTTATCTCACAAAAGTCGCGATTTTCCTCATATTAATTTTACAGAAGCATATTCTTATAATACACATTGGAATGAAAGAAAAACAATTTTTAATTGACGGACCTTAGTTAAGATAAACAAATCACACTTATTTAGAAAAATATTAATGTAATGTCTATTAAGGCAAAACGTTATTTTGAAAAAAAATATTCATGTTTTTCAAAAGTCCATAATAATCACACTTGGTTTCCATTACTTATTTCACTGACACATTGATTTGTTTTTTTTTGTTTCAAATTTTGGCATTATCTTTTGAGAATGTATTTTTGTTTTTATATGCATCTCTTGCAGAAGTGCCACGAACGAATAAGGATGACCAGGTAACTAATTTAACAATCAATTCTACTACCTGTGTGTGACATGGAATGTTGTTGAAGTCAATAATTTAAATAACTGCCCCTACGTCACCTATTTTGTTTCCTAGATGGAAAAACTATAGGTCCAAATGAATTTGGAGGAGAAATAGGTAAACAACTGGAAAACTGCTATGCACTTCCAGTAAATGAATTTTCACTTATTGAAAATAACATTCCATTACTAGAAATTAAGGAGGATTTAAGTGTGGACCCAAAATATTTGTTATAAATGTGTAATGCAATCTCTGTCAGACAAGCACTTTCCATGGAAAGTGCTCTTCTGATTTGTCCATGAGAAAACCAGGAAAATTTTGTCATTCACGATGGCTTACATTAGCAAACCAAATACTTCGCTTGTATGTGGGAACAACATGTCCTGCAAAAAATCTCGGAATACTGACTGAGTACATTTTGAAAGTTTATGCACCAATTTGGTTTAACATAAAGCTGAAACCATCTTGCATCCGTGGATCCATCTTGTATCCGCACTTGTGTAAACTTGTAAGTTATTCACGTTACCTCAATCAGACTCTTAAAAATGTAATTACCCTGTCATTCAAAGAAATGCATACTTTGCCGCTTCTGAAAATCTCCTCCTTTGTATGTTATTAGACGATCGCAGTCATGTAAGAGAGCTTGGATTACGCCGGATTAAGCAAGGGCGGAAAATGAAGGATGCATCAGAAAGAATTTAGCTCCACGTATAAACTTTGATGCCAAGGATTATATTGATATGATTGAATGGAATGATGTTAAAGTAACAGAACCTCCTATGACGAGGTATGTTTCTGATGACAAACACAAACAGTTTATAAAGGAAGCAAAAGAATCTGATCACGAGAAACAAATTATTGACGACAACAACATTCCATGTCACACACAAGTAGTAGAAAGGATTGTTAAATTAGTTACCTGGTCATCCTTGTCCGTTCGTGGTGCGTCAGTTCTGCAAGAGATGCATTGATAAAAACAAAAATACATTCTCAAAAGATAATGTCAAAATTTGAAACAATAAAATAATTCAAAGTGTCAGTGAAATAAGTAATGGAAACCATGTGTGATTATTATGGACTTTTGAAAAACATGAATATTTTTTTCTAAATTACGTTTTGCCTTAATAGACATTACATTAATATTTTTCTAAATAAGTGTGATTTGTTTATTTTAACTAAGGTCCGTCAATTATTTTTTTTTTCATTCATTCCAATGTGTATTATAAGAATATGCTTCTGTAAAATTAATATGATGAAAATCGCGAAATTCTACAAAATCAGTTGTTCTGTTATGGCATATAAAAATTAGAAATGCTTAGAATATGCAAGTTTTCTGTCAAAATATCATATTTTGAATATTTTATTTACAGAAAATATACATTATTTTAATATACTACAAAAGAAATTAACAAAAAATACAAATATAATCACCTTTTCATAAAAATATCCATTTTGAAGTCCTTTGCGACACTTGAAAATATTTTAGTAGAGCAAAAATATTTTATATTCTTAATTTTAATTTTAAAAGACAACTTTTGAAACTAGAGTATATTGAAATTCCGAAAAAAAAATTTTTCGTTCCACAGTGATGTCCGAGTGTCTTTTAAGTGCCTAGTCCTTAAGTGCCTTTATGTGTACTATTTTTATGAAGTAAAACGTATTATATAATCAGTTTAGCAGGTCTCCTGACTAAAAGGAATGTTTAAATTACATATTTTGCTACTTTTTTGTACTAAAAGTGTATTAAATTTCAAAATAATTGCGAGATTTGTCAAAAATTTAATAAAAACCAAAAGTTTCCCTTCTTGCGCGAACTGAAAACATGCATCAATTACGCTAATATTTAATTTCCGTTTTTATTTTGTTAAAAGGCAACTTTTGAAAACTAGAGCATATTGAAATTTTAAAAAAAAGTTTTTTTCGTTCCACCCTACTCTACACGCTGTTCCAGTCTGGTGGATGTGCTTGGGTTTGACGAATGCCAGGCGAACGTCTGTTACCCGAGTGCCTCGTTCAAGTTCAGTGGTCTTGGTGTATTTGTTTGGGGGTGTTTTTCGTGGTATGGCGTACGACCTTTGCATGTCGTTCGTCGTAAATTGAACGCCGACTCCTACATGAAAATTTTCGACAGTCCAGTTCTGGTAATTTTATGGAATGGACGAATTTTACATCCAGGAGGACGAAGCTCTATGTCATGTTGCAGCCTCTGTCAAGCAGTGGTATCAAGATATGGATATAAAACGTCTTCCTGGCTTGCTCAGAGTCTCGACCTAAACCCCATAAACAATTGTAGGACGAGTTAGAGCGTCGTTTAAGGACTAGGGAACCACGTCTGAAATCAACAGCTGAGCTGGCAACATTCTTGCAGCAGGAATGGACACAAATACCCATAGCTGTGTATCAATACCTTGTTGAAAGTATGCCTAGAAGGGTTGCTAGTGTAACTGCAGTACGTGGGTGACGATCCCCTATTAAAGCATGTATTATTTCCCTTATACCATCAGATCTTACAGTCCAGTCCATTTGTGTTGGGTAGTGCATATATAGGTGTGTTTAGATGCAAAAATTTTTCTATATTTATCTACGTTCTTCTCATTTGTTATCGTAATTATTCTGTGCATCTATCTACACATTCACTGGAATGCATGTAACTTTAAAGTGTAGGTACATGAAGCTTTTATGTGTGCTCTATGAATTGTAAATATCAAGAGTTAATTACTTTAAAAAATAATTTTTCTTCTAACTTTTTCTCTTTCATTCCTAATTTTTTCTTAGAAGATATGTTTGTGATATTTCGGTGCAATTCTTCTTCGTAGAAACACACATATAAATTCTTAGTAAAAATTACACTTTCGTTAGTTTATTTTCTAATTAGAGACACAAAGTAGATTTTAAAAGCTATTGACTAGTTTTCTTTAACATATTTGAAGAAATATCTCAACATTTCTTAGAAACAGGAAATAGTCATTAATGATGCTACGAAAAAAATAAATGCCTGGACACTGTTTCATTAAGTATTGTTTCCCCGAAACCTCTAAGTACTGCAAGCAAAATAACGATCTCATTCATTAATCCTCTACTATCTATCTGTTTGCGACAGCTTACTTACGGAAATGTAGTTTTCTAAAAAACAATTTATACCCTTGCATTAACAACTTCCATTAAAAAAGGGATTGCTTTTTCAGGACTTTTCGCTGCGGAATGCGCTATAAAAATACTTTCACTGCGAGTTATTCTAAATGTAAATCATTATTGAAGGAACGAAGTTGAGGTAGCATTTAACCAAGGACAAAGAAATAAATTAGTCATAGAAAAGATAAATTTTTAAAGAAGTGAGGAAAAAACAAATCTGATAAATTATAAAGGAATAACTTTACAGAAGCAATGAAAACAAATTGAAATTTATCATACAACACTCCAGAAATTGTGCTGTAACATGAAATGTACATACATGAGGCATACACGTATATAAGCTATTTGTTCCGTTTATACATGTAAACATGTGATGGGTCAGAAAGGCTGGTCATAGAAGCTGACATCAGATGGCTGGCATCCGAAAGGAATCAGAAAGGCTGACAATATAGGATAGGAGTAAGCATTTTTTAACGAAATAAACATTTTAAATATTCCTGAGGTCATACATTAATTCAGTACTTTTTACACGTAATACTATCAGATAAAATAGAAAATAAGTATAATTTAGAAACGTACACTTAACACAAAAAATGGCGTGTTTGCCATACATCCGTCAGCTTCATGAGCTCAATATGTCGAATAATAATTCCCTGATCAAGATTAGGAATATTAAATAAATATATAATTTTGTCTCTTTTATTTGAATCAGAGCATATATATGACTTCCAAAGGATATTGAAGGCCAGACTCTCACCATATTATCCTTTCACTGGCTCAAATTATTGAAGATTTTTGAACTCAAAGGGGCTACTTCAATATATAATAAATACTGTCAGTCAAGTTAAGAACGGGTGATTGGTCGGATGTGTGATGATGTTGAACATCCCCTATTTTCCTATATTTGATTTCATGTCTTTTTAATTGGAATATATTCGACACCAGTTTTCGTTGGAATATTTTAGATCTTTATTAGGTTGTTCTCTTTCTGATATATTGAACTGTAATCTATAGATAATAGCTACGATCTACAATAAAATGCCCCATCAACTGACATTAAATTGGAGTTTAAAAATAAAAAAAAAATGGAAAAGTTTAAAAATAGAAAAAAACAGTAGTCGACAGAAAAAAAGGTTCGTTATAGACGATTTTTAAGATTTCGGAGGTTCGCTATAAAAGGATAAATTAACATTAAATACAATAGGAAATCGACGGGACCCAAAATTTGCGTTCGCTATATCCGTGAGTTCGTTATATACTGGGTTCACTATAACGAGGTTCGACAGTATTCTGCAATGCTGCACAAATTTTTGACGCAATAATAAAAAATTTTCCTGCAATAGTTTTGATATCCACATGATAAATTTAAAAAAAACCTTCATTTGAGTGTTAACAGAACAAGTGCGCAGTCATCGCTTCTCATTATTATTACATAAATATATTACTAACTATTTTTCATCATCAAATATGTAGACGTTCGATTTTTATCTGTGAAGTTAAGTGCATACATAATTTTATTCCCAGTATGGCTATAAATAGTAAAAGTGCCACAAAAAAACAGAATTGTAATACGCATAGATACGTGTAATAAGCATAAAAAATAGAAGTGTTCTAGGCTTAGAAGTTAAACAAACGAACAAGCCGAAGTACAATAAAAAAATTTGCTTTGAAAGAAATGGCTTCAGCTTTTCACTATATTAATAAAGTACTACAATAATTAGAATCAATGGATCCAAATGAAGAAATATTCAAAAGTGTCAGGAAAATATGGCTTGCTAGCAGGCAATATACAAGGAAAAGATGACGCAAACTGTTCAAACACCCTCGGATAACTTCGTTAAAAAAAACCTTCAACGTATCTTCTGAGGCAATTTTTGAACCATTGGATTATACTAACATAATAAGTAGTGATATCGAAGAATAATTTATGCTTTCTAAATAAAGTACAGTGTAATTTAAATTACGTATGTATGTATGTATGAAAGTAAAAAATATATGTATGTACATATAAGGTGGGCCCATAAAGTTACCGGACATTTTTTTTAAATAAGAAAAATATTACTCACCTTCAAATAAATTTATCTTCTTCAAAATAATCGCCAAAAGAGTCTATACAACTTTTCCAACGTTTCTTCAAGTCATTGAAACACTGTTTATAGGCGTTGAAACTAACCGTTCGCAAAATACGCGTAACATTTGATTCAATATACGAGACGTTTTCAAATCTCTGTCCTTTCATGGCCATCTTAAGCTTCGGAAAAAGGAAAAAATCAACTGGCGATAAGTCGGGAAAATATGGGGGGGATTTATCACTGTAATTGAATGCTTAGCAAGATATTGTTGTACAGAAATTGCTGTATGGGGCGTAGTATCATGCTGTAAAAGAAACCATTGCCCAGAATCAAACAGTTCCTTCCTAACTCGCTTTATCCTGTTTCTTAATAGAAAAAACTCCATCCTTGTAAAAATACTGATTACTTGTTTTATTTTCAGGAACAAATTTGTAGTGAATAAGTACTTTGTAATCAAAGAATGCAAAATCCATGGAAGGACAGAGATTTGAAAACGTCTCGGATATTAAATCAAATGATACGCGTATTTTGCGAACGGTTATTTCTAACGCCTATAAACAGTGTTTCAATGACTTGAAGAAACGTTGAAAAATTGTATAGACTCCTTTTGTGATTATTTTGGAGACGGTAAATTTATTTGAAGGTGAGTAATATTTTTCTTATTTATAAAAAAATTGTCCGGTTACTTTATGGGCGCACCTTGTTTATAAAAAAAATTGCTTGAAACTCGACTTACGACTAATGTCTCGGTGCCTATCTCAGTCGTAAGTCGAGGAATACCTGTATAATGTAGATGGACAAACAGTATACCACTTAGTATACCGTAGTTATTTTTAATAATGGTAGTTTTTTTCCAACCTACTACTGACAAAAATAAATTACTTTTATCGTAAAATAATTGGATCTGAATAAACATTAAAGGAAACATCATTCCGTTTATAGATATAAAGCACAGTTAACCAATTTCTTCTGCTGAGAACCTATGAAAAATTATATTAGTTCTTGAACAAACGTCATCAAGGAAATCGCTAAACCAATTTAAAACTGAAACTTTTGCCACTAATGGAGATCCCGGGGGAACAAAGCGCAGGCTCTTCGAGAAATAATCTTGGAAACAATAGATGCGAAATTCGAAAACTTAGCAATTCACCATTTACATCGAAAACTAATTATAGAAACAATGTTGTATATCTTCAGATGTCTTCGTAGTACGTTTAAAGCTCGTATCATTCACTTCAACTCCAGTGAAGGGATCTGTAGCTAAAGTAAACAAACCCCATTAGTCTTTTATGAAAGAGTCTTATTTCAACTCTCCCACTGATTGTTGTTACAGTTTTTGGGGAATTCATTTGAGAATAAATTCTTATTTGAATCATATAAGCAATAGATAACAAATAAGACCGTTTTTGTGTGTTTTTCGTAAAGGCGTATTTTTAAAATTCGTATTCGCACCTATTTCCTTCAACAGTTAAAGGACTCAGATTTCTTCTGTTTTGTTTCTACACTCTTGACGCTAAATTTATTATAGCGCAGTTTATTTTGGAAGGATAAATGAAGTGACATTTTATTTCATAAATTAATCAGTATACTGAAAAATATACGTCATGAATGTTTATCTTTTAAGAATTGTTTAGAAAAGCCTGAAATATATTAGAAACTCAGGCGTATTTATCTTTTACTTTCACGGAAGACACTTCCTCTAATAAATGAAGAGTAAAATACTAATTTCGTATGCATTTAAATTTCTGGCAAGCATAAACAATATTTTTAAGTTATGAGAATCTAAGACTTAAAGAATACCACAGATAAGATAAGACGTTAGGTTTAAAATTAAAATTATGCTTTCGTAACATTATTGTAGCTTTTATTGTTAATTGTAGAAGCACTGGATGTTGTAATTCACCTCGGAGTGTCGTCGAGAGACTGTCAATAATAAAACTCTTATAACCACTCCTGAAGCAAAAATTAAGGAAAGACTTGAGGAACACTAAAGACATTGAATTATAAGCCAAAAGTGTGGTGTAAAATAAAAACTGTCTGTGTGGCCATTGATAGTGATGAAAAGACTATAAAGGTTGTAAGATAGATTGTGACGGGAAGTTCAAGTTATTTTATGATCCACAATAAAACTTTCACATAATTGTCATAGTATCGTAAACGAAAATTATGATGGGGAGGCACTTGGTATACTGTGAACATGAGCAATGAAATAAGGGACCAATTGAGGCAGGAACTATTAAGATAAGGGCAGCCCACTGTCCAATGAGAGAGAAAGGGGTTGGCCAAAATGGTCCCGGGAAACGGACACCAGCCCCTCCAAAAGGAAGAAAAAGGAAAAAGGTCGAGAGATTTCGCTGGCTTATCCCCGAACTCTGCCCCTGTAGAGCCGATTGAGCTATCGCGGAGATTTGCGGAAGTTCATGTAGTCTGATCTGATGATGCCGAGTCTGACCTGGTGTGGATACCTGTCAACGGAAGGCTTCATCGCTGTATTCTTCAGCAGTTGTAAGTGCCTCCCGAAAGAACTTAGAAATATTTGCTTTGATTGAATATTTTGCCTCTGCTTCTAGATTCCTCATGTATTAGTTGATAATATGAATGTGAAACTTATTTTATTATTAATTTTACTTTAAAAGAATTTTTAGTTGTCGAAAAAAAGTATGATAACGGACAATTCTCTATGTTTCCTTGCTTCTCCCACACATACACGCATCAATTTATTAAGGTTCTATTCTAACCAATATTAATATTTAAAAATTTATTTGAAATTTTGTTTGTAGTGTTTGTTTAATTTCCTTTATAAACTTGCCGCTGTTTAACAGAATAAATTATGATTTTAAAAAATGACAGGTTTAAATGCCATTACATTGGATCGAACAGCAAAGTAGATACTATTCTATTGCAAATGCTTTCCTAAAAAAGGCCATTTGTGTTTTTAGTCTAAAATATACATTCAAAAATGATTCGATAATTAGGTAATTTATTCATCTTGAAAAAGGGGATGAATACAGGCAATCGTCTAGATACTCAAAAACGTGAAGCAGCCTATAAACAAACATCTTATTGAGAAGATGTCCTACATCTGATTCCTTTATTTCAAATATAAACCATTATATAACTTTTGTTTGCACAAATACTATAATTTTTAAACTAGACAAAAAAAAATGCTAAGGCACAACAGCAGTCTTTTTAGTGAAAGCCTTGAAATTTTTCATTGTCATAGATATGTAATTTCTATTAAAGGTGTCAAACAAAATATTTAGTTATATCACCAATCTTTGCAGCTTTTTTAACCTCAAATATATTTGAGCGTACTACATAGTTTCGCAAAGAGAGTTACAATAATAACATGCCCGTTGAACGTAGCCTATACTAATCACTTTTTCGAGGCTAATGAATGAATAGTACTTGCTATACAACCAAGTAAATTAGAGTACCCGACGCATTCGGGTAAAACAGCTTCTAATATACGTCTTAGCCGAATGGACTATTACAGAGCTGCAACAAATATTGGTATTGCAAGAAAGAGAAATTCTGCTTCCCGGTAAACACTCAAAAGTATGAATATGTTCCAAATATCATGTAGCATGATTTATGGCCCTTCAAGACTTCCTTCCAGCAGTCTTAAATTCATAAACACTGAAATTGCAACAATTTTAATCTTGAATAAATAGGAAATCCAACGTAATTAAAGCACAAATAGCAGTAACATGCAATTAATTTGCATACAGCGTTTCGAAGCTACAAAGGAGCTTCTTCATCAGTGCAAAGAACTTAGTGGCAGCTCAAAAAAGCCGAAAACTAAGCAACTAGACACGTGCACATGCACTTAAGTACCCGCACGTATCGAGCACCCAAAGGCGCGAAGCAGCGAAGAGACAGAAATAGGGCAAGCAGCGCCATCTAGTGGCAAAAAGAAGGGGAAAATTGAAAAAAGTCAAGTAACAGGCCAACACAGCTAAATAAACCCTTTCCACGATTGAGGAAAAACAGGGATGGTTGACAAATTTTTAACCAAAGAACCCAAATTTTAAAAAATGTGATAAGCTTCCCAGAAATCTAGATCGGCAAACGAGCGACATTTCTGAATAATGGAGGCAGAAGAAAAATCAAACCGATGATTCGAAGTCCAGGCGTGTTGAGCAATGGACAAACGATTTAACTCATTTTTTTAACGTAACTCTCGTGTTCCTTCAAGCAGAATTTAAGAGCACGCTTGGTTTGTTCAATATAAGAAAGGCCACACTGGCAAGAAACCCGGTAGATACCCCAGCTAGTTATGCGATCAATGGGGTGTTTGAGATCCGAAAAAGATATTTTATTGACAGGAGAGAAAATAACCTTAATTTCAAACGTTTTAAAAATTTTAGCGATTTGATGACTGATCTTAGGAAAGAAGGGCAAAACCACCGACAGGTGCGGCTTTGAAATACATTTTTTGAACCGGTTTAGACAATTTCTTATAAATGGAATCAACGATATTAGAGACATAGCCGCGGTCCACGGCGACCGCCCTCAGATAATCAAGCTCGGAGCACAATAGTTCAGGAGTGGAGCAAATGTTCAACGCCCGATGGACAAACGTGTTGAAACAGGCCATTTTTTGACTGGGAGGATGGGCAGAAAGCCTATGTGGGGGAAGAGACACGGCAAAGGGCTTGCGGAAGACAGCAGTCTGAAAAACCTCGTCAATGAGGATAATAAGCACATCCAAGAAAGGTAAACACTTATTACATTCTTTCTCACACGTAAATTGTACACAAGAATCAATAGAATTCATGACAGAGAGCACGCTATCGATGTCGAAGTTATTCTGGTCCAATAAGACAAAACAGTCATCTACATAGTGAACATAGAAAGGAAACTTTAATTACTTTACTTACTTTATTTACTTTTCTTTTCAAAATTGTAATCTTGGTTGAACTTGAGAAGCGGAAAAGTTTTATTTGTACAAAGTTATTTTACCATTGAAAACCTGAACAGTGTTGTTCTTTAGAATTTGTTCTTCCAATACGTACATGTATAATGAATGTTTTATCAAGGAAGAAAAGCTGCGCACAAATTGCAATATCTCTGAAAGATTCCAAATAGGTTGTTTGGAATTCTGACTCTGAACCTCACACAAGTAAACTAAAAATAGATAACTTTCTATGTTCAGTTGCATCTCATATATAATTAATAAATAAAGTCTAAAATAGGAAAAAGGAAAATTAGAAGACATTTTCAGATACTGCACATACTTATGAATGCTTTCACAACTTTCCTGTGAACTTATTAAAGGAGTTCTTAGACAGAATGAAAATACACTTTCCAACTGATTATTGAAAACAAACACCTAATATTTTCTTTCCACTTTCAACATGAAATATCCTTATTCTCACTGATGACAGTTCAAATAAATTGCTCTTTTATGCATATAAGATTGTAACTTAATGATAATCAAACTTTATATTTGTTATCTGCGAGCCCTAAAGGCGTTTTCTCTCGAACAAGTACATGGTTTACTAACCTGATCGCCCTGTATTTTGGAACTGATGCTGTAATATTGATAATGTTTACTAGCACTAATTCAATTTATATGTTCCTTCATGATTCCATATTTCACAACACAGAATGAAAATAAGTCTAGACAGTTATATGAAAATAAGTCTCAGTTTGAAATAGGATCCGTTGTTCTAGAGTAATCGAAAGATGAGATTTCTTTTCTCATTAGTGCCCTCCCTAGGAAGCACTCAAAATTACAGATATTCTTGGAAAACATCCCAGAAAAAAATATATCTATTTTCTCAACACATGAGAAAAAGAATTTATTGTGCAATAAGCTATGACCTGATATCTCATCAACTTTTCTTCGCAGCAATTATTCACTACATATTTTCTTTATATCAATTCTAATCTCAGCGACTTTTTGCAAAATAATGTTTTTATTTGAGCATGAGAATTTCAGCAGATACGAAAATTATCCAATCACTGAGGAAGGGAAAAGAAAAGATAAACAAGAAATTTAAGTTACTTCCTGTCGTCAGCGTTTTTCTCTTTCTTTTAATCTGACTCTGTTTTCTATGATGCTTACAACATGGCTGTAATGAAACTCACAATCTCACAATTTTATTTCTCATGAGGGTTAAGAAATTCATGTCTAGACACACCTAGATAAGTATCGGTAAATTGTAAGAAAGTATATACATAAGCATATACGAAACTTTTATACTGGTATAAAAGCATGCGATCGTGACTAAAAAACGTTCCGAAGTTTTGAAAGAAATTTCTTTGAATAGAAGGGTTGAGGTTTTCGAGAAACTTATTAATAACTGTTTTAAATATCCTTTTAGAAAGGTATTTTACAGCAAAAACACAAGTTTTTGTTTTATAGATTTTATTCTGGTCTGTATAATTCAGTGTGTCCGAGAAGAAAGATCTTTACTATTCTGAAGATTAATAACTAAAGTACGAACAGGTTAAATGAAATACAGTTTGCGGCAAAAGAGAGCAAACAGTTTATATATATAAATATATATATATATATATATATATATATATATATATATATATATATATATATATATATATATATATATGTGTGTGTGTGTGTGTGCAAGGTGTCCCATAATGATTGGAACAAACTTTAACGGATGGTAGGACATGTAAAAAGGATTCAAAATTGCATAGCAACCCATGGTAGCAAACGTCATGGGAAAGTGGTATCAGAGATACAAGAAATTAAGGAATACAAGACAGAGATTATTCAAGACAGAGATTATCAGAGATAGTTAGTGCACATAAACATTACATATGCTGTGATAGATGATACCATTTCAAATGGTTACAAAATGTGCTCAAAGTTTCCACCATTACAAGAAATGCAAACGTTACAGCGACGGACCATGGATTGGCGGACATATTCCATGGTCCGTTGCTTCATTTTTTAATTCGAAAACACCTGGATTTGCTTGGACCTGGTTGCCTGGCCCCCACGCTCTCCGGATTTAAGCAGCCAGGATTTATTTCTTTGGGTTGCACTTACAGGTGCTGTGTATGAAACACCTGTCGAATCTGAAATGGATCTGGTTGCAAGAATTGCTTGCGCTCCTGCAGATATCCAAGCAAATCCAGGTGTTTTCGAACGGTCCGCCAATCCATGGTCCGTTGCTGTAACGCTTGCATCTCTTGTAATGGTGGAAACTTTGAGCATCCTTTGTAACCTTTTGAAATGGTCTCATCTACCACAGTATATGTAATCTTTAGAAGCAATAAATATTTCTGATAATCTCTGTCTGGTATTCCTTCATTTGTTGTACCTCTGATACCACTTTCCCGTGACGTTTGCGACCATAGATTACTATGCAATTTTGAATCTTTTTTACATGCCCTACCATCCCTTAAAGGTTGTACCAATCATTATAGGACACCCTGTATATATATATATATATATATATATCGGTGGTTATCAAAATAATGGAAACACTAAGAAACATCATGAAAACCTTTATAAAACCTTACCTACGGCGCAGGATCACCTTTGTCATGTAATACCACCTGATTCACCTTGGAATTGGATTATACAAGTCATGAACAGTGGTTAAGAATATATTATACCATTTTTCAGGGGAAAATTATGAAAGTTCCTGTAGTGATGCTGTGGTGGATATCGATACTTGGTTCTATTCGTTTATACAGATCACAGTGGCTGGATGATATATAGTGTCGGGGGGATTGTACAGGGCAAGATAAGATATTTGACTTCTTTTTCATTCTCTTCAAATCAATACTTGATAGATTTAGCCGTATGTATAGGAGGATTATGATCCTGGAGAACGCCATCTCCAGCAAGAAACAGTGTTTGCACCATAGTATGGAGACAGTGAGTTAAAATTTCGACATAGTTTTCCCCATTCTCCCTCCCTTTTAGGGTTACAATAGGGCTTGAAGAAAACCATGAGATGTCATCCCAAACCCTGATAGATCTACCTCCATGATTGACAGTTGAGATGAGACAGCCAGAATCTCACGCTTGTGTAGGTGTTCTCCAGACATACGCACGTCCTATTGCGAGGAACAATGTGAACATTGATTCATCGGACCAAATTCCGTTTTTTTGACATATTACTTGACCAGGATTTGCTCTCGTGGCACCATTATGGGCGATATTTTGTATTGGCATCTATTACAAGTGGTTAGGGAATAGCTACTCTTCTGTAAATACTTTGTTCGTGAAGTCCCCTTCTACCTCTCATGGTTGATACCGGAACATGCAGCTCTTCGGTCATTTTGGTTGCAGTTGTTTTCTTTCTTCATGTCGCAATCCGCTTCAATACCTCGCCGTTACTTTCACTCATCTCTCCCTTTCGTTCGCTATTCTGTATGACAAAGAATGTTTTCCCGTGCACTCTGTATGCTATCATGACATTCGATACCATAGCTTGAAAAACACCCATTAACTTGGAGGTTAGAGTAACAGATACTCCAATTTAAACGTGCTCTAAAAATTTGCCCTTTTCGCAAGGTCTGCATGGTTTGATATTTTACGTTGTTCCCCCCAAAAGCACGACGCCCTTAGCTTCATTACTGCTATCTGCCAGTAGAATAACACATACAATATATTATAGAAAAAATACTGGTGGCCAGACTTGTATTTTAAGGAATACGAAGCACATTCGTAAACACCACTATTATTGATAGGTGTTTCCATTATTTTGATAACTCTCGCATATGGAAAAATATTTTTTCTCTATTAGTGATCAAAGTTTGACCTACCTATAGAGGAACAAATAATGTGTTACGATTTTTTTATTAATATTTTCCTTTTATCCGCGCATTTACTTTGAAAATTTACATTTTTGCTGGCATACGGATGAAACTTGAACGAGTATATTGTTCTAAATTCTTTATAAACTATTAGTTATTAAGAATAAAATGACTCACAAGGAACAAAATATTACTAATTTAGTAAAAAAGTTTCACTTAGAACATAAAACTTACAAAAAACTAGTCAAAGGATACTTTAAAATCACGTTTGGTGTCGAATTTGGGCATCAATTTCCTTGACTCAATTTTTAATTCATGAGACCTTCTCTAGACTTTTTATCACATACCTGCATAGAAGCATCCGTTAGTGTATTTACTGAACGTTCTACTGCTTGGGTATTACATGGAAATCTTAGAAAAGGTATCTATTCACTTCCTTTCGTTTCCACCATCGAGAGCAAATCTTCATCCTTGACGTCTATAAGAATGGGAGGTTGGAAATATTTTTGTCGCCAATCAATAAGATATGTGATTTGGCATCAAGTTTTATTTTAGGGACCTCAAAAATGCGAGGAAACTTTCCATGATGAATCGCGTGTGTAGCTTTTAAGATTCTTTTAGGAGCAAGTTCACAAATTTATTTTTCAGGATCTGGGAGCATCGAAAATAGAACATTCTCTCAGGATGCAGAAAGAAGCTGTTCCGCTCAGAGATAGGATCGGCTACTTCTTTTAGTTGAGGAGGAATTTATCGAGAATCTGAAACCTATTTCCAAAAATGTATAGACCCGTCTTTGCATAACGGATGCATTTTAGAATGGAACCAAACAGGTGCGTAAACTCTAACAACAAACGTGGCAAGATGTTTAAGATTTTCAGAAGGTTTTCTCGTCCTAATATATAGCCTTAATATCCTGTTGGCTTTCGTCAACCATCAAGCATGCGACATTTTGCCAGGAACTCTATTTGGTAGATCGGAAGAAAACTCGCCACTAATTACAGCTGATGCAATATCATACAAATATCGTTGATCCGAACTTAGATCTCTAATGATATCCGACTGAATATCCGGCAACATGCTTTCTATGTTTTATACTGTACAATCTGTCTGTTTTCACATTTTTCGAGTAATCGTCTCATAGTACCAGAATAGGAAGTAGGGCCAGTAGTTTCGCCATCCAAGTATGAAAACAGGTGCCTTTAAAGCAATACATTTGTGTGTAAAAGGCATATGATCCATTGTAAAGGTTGATTCAGACGTTTTTCTAACAACCGTATAACACTACCGTTTTTCCCTGTATTTGTAACTGTTCCATAACAACCAACCGCTATAGTTTCTCTAAATGAAATGTTTTCAGAAGAGAGCAAGTCATACGTAGCATCATGTTCTATGCTCTTAGACGTCCCAGTACTTGGGACAGTGTAGCCGACATAAATAGACTATGGTTCCTTGATAACTGAAATGTGTTCTACCATCACTTGGCAGTAATTTTTGACACCCTTTTCACTAACGTTAAAACTTTATCCTTTCTGCCGTCAAAGAATAAAGATGGAACACTCAAAACTCGATGTTTAACTAATATTTCTGTGCGTTCTTTTGCTCTTTCATGGCGCAATTTTCATCTGTCTATTATTTCGACAACTGATTTAATGTCATGAAGAACTACCGAAGCGATTGCTGCACCAGCTCTATCACATAGGCCATATCGTCATATGTTTTTGACAGAGACGGTAGGCTGAGATTTGACTTTTTCTGGGACATTTGGAGCTAAGAAGAACACGGTTCTAAATTATCGCCTATATCAATTGTACCTTCTGACTCGTCCGATATAACAGAGCTTCGTGGAGAAAGTTCTGTATTTCTATAAATTCTTTTTCTATTTTTTTTTTCGTTTGTGAAAATTCTATACCACCAATAATCGTTTTTATTTCAGTCCTCTGGTGAGTCAAAAAAGTTTGTTCTTCTTTCACTACTTTTGTTCCTTTTGAAGACTTACATTGTAGAAAATCTTTGCACTTACAAGAACAGATATCAAATAATTTGTTACTACGGGTGTGGAAATCTTCTTTATCGTCAGTCATTCGTTTCCAAGATTTTATCAAATTTTTGCATTTCGAATGGTAAGTTCTTATCAACTGTATAATGTGGGTATGGAATACAATTGGAACTCAAGCTTTTTGCCATATAGTTTCAATTCTCACAGCAATAATTTCCACAATCTGCCAAACAGCTGGCTCCCTTCTAGTATCTGATTTAAGCTTTAGCTGAAATCTTACAAAATTTTAAAATTCCATGACCTACTTATACGTAAATAACATATTACCTTTCACCTCTTCAATGTTGCCAAAGATACAACAACTAGAAGCTTTTCTTGTTTTATCCATATTCAAATCTGTAACAATTAGCAAACTAAACTCTAGATACGATCTAATTGTGAACAATAATCGCGGGAAGTCACTGATTCTGACCAAAGAAGTGTTACAACGCCTGTGCTTGCGTATGTGCATTAATGACCGAACAAGGACATTCACCCCAACACACCTATAGGATATCAAAAACAGTTCTTTGGCTACTTAATTGATTCTTGTTTCCTCGCTCTTTCGTGGTTACAAATGATGTAGAAATGAGAAATTTGATCAGATTTTGAGAAATTCAAATCAAATGCATGGGTAGATAGACTGAAAATAAATTTAAAATATTTAAGGATACGCTTTTTGAACGGTTGGGTCAAATTATTTTCGCTATTAGGAAAGAATTTGGAAAAACTGGATTCTCACTTCACCCTAATATATATATATATATATATATATATATATATATATATATATATATACAGTACCTTCAATTTAGCTGTACATGAGCCGCGTTAGTAGAACAAAGGCCTATATTACACTATCAAAGTTCTTTGACAAAGATCTTTTATAAAAGTTATTTCTATCTAAGGGTGTTAAACCCCTTAAAATTCGAACTGTTAAAAAAGATTTATTGGTGTCTACCTAGGACTTGGTGTAGCTGAAATTTTGTAAGGGAACTACCTTACAAAAATTCAGCTTCCTAGGCCCTATGGTTCCAGAGATAGAATGGGTGTTTTTTAGAGGAGGAGGGGGTTAAGCCCCTTTTAACACCCTTAAAATTCGTATTTATCAAAAATATTCTTCAGTGGGCACATAGGGCTCAAGGGGAACCCCCATAAGAAATTTCAACTTCCTAAGGTTATAGTTCCAAACATACAGTGCGTGCTTTTTAGAAGCGGAGGGGGTTAAGCCCCTTTTAACCCCCTTAAAATTTGTATTTTTAAAAATATTTCTTAGTGGGCATGTAGAGCTTAGGAGTAACCACCATGCAAAATTCCAGGATCCTAAGACTTCTGTTTCGAAAGTTTTGCGTTTATTTTAATATACTTATTTTGAATATATTTCGTGTATTTCTGTTTTGACATTAGTACCCATTTTTTAATTAGAACTAAAATTATTTCGAGTCGAAATCTTATTCTTCATCTGCCTCATTTTCCACACATTTGTATTTTTTAACATGCTATTGCTCAAAATGTTGTTTATAATAATGTATCTGGCCACCGAAATCTTTTATAAAACTTTGAGTAGGATCCCAACTTTTATAAAAGTTATCTTTTATCAAAGTTGACATATTAGACTGTCATATTTCACGTCAATCTTCTTTTATAAAAGATTTATTTCAAAGAACTTTTATAGTGTAATATGGGCCAAAGAATGTTGAGTCTGTAGTCAAATTCTCGCCAAGTGTATTTTAACATGCACGGTGTAAGTGATGATTGAGAAACATATCCTTTTCATTAAAACGGAACTATCCGAAACAGGTGTTCGATAAACAATGTCTTTAACGCAACCCTGGGATTCGCTTACAAGATCCAATATTTGAATAAAATCTCAATCATAAGTTAGTCTGGGTAACTCTCTGTTTTTAAACCTGCTTTTCCAAAATTTTAAACCTTTAATTCTGTAAATCCATGGTCTCGTGAATCATTAACTGTTAACTTTTATGCTCCCAAAGTCGAATTTAAAGCATTCCTATTCATTTGGATTAAATACCTACTACCAACATACAAGTAAGTATGAGAGAAGATTTTTAAAAAACAGTTTCAAAACTAGTATAATGAATATTATGTATCATACGAATTTTTGAAAAAGATTAATTACTTTTCAGGGGATAATAAATTCAAGTCTGACAAGTCTCCGAAGGAACAAAACATCAACGTTGGAATAACAATTAACATTTATATATATAGAAGAGGAATGTAAAACATTTTATACAGTTATAAAATTTCAAAGAGGAAAGATGTGTGAAAAAACAATTATCTTCTATGTGAAATGTAAAGAATCTAAAATTCCACACTCAGCAGTAATAAAGATAAACCTTTACCAAATATATTTTAGATAATTATATAGTATGTTAAGTACTAATATGCATAGCTGAATTTGTGACTTAACAAGTAGTTAATATTCTTCATGCAAGTGCAATGTGTATACCAATCTTAACTGTTTACCTCGGTTTAAACACAGACATTTCCCAATTTACATATCCAAATGTATATTCTTCAACTAGTCAAATAATCAAGAAAATTGTTGTATAGAGCATACAATTTTCAACATATCCCTATAAAAAACAGAATACAAATCTATCAAAATTTCAAACTTTGACTCAGTTTGAAATTTTGATAGATAGTCTTCATTTTTCCACTAAATTCGACAGACTTCCGAGGAAATATTAGAAAAATTTGATGTTTAATTCTGTATAAAAATATTCCAGTGACTTTTCCTAGTTACTCTCGGGTGAATACGCATGAGGAAATTCCTAGAAACACAATGTCGCTTTTAAATAACTCCCCTTTTATTAGTTTCCGCCAAAATCAGTGCTTAATCAGAGTCCCTTTCACTAGCTGAATTCATTTTCGATTGCCGGCTTTCGCTTTAATGCACGAGTTCAACAATTCCCAGAAATCTCCTTGTAAACATGAAGTACTTACCCAATACGTTCCAAGAAGCTGTTTCCTTGAGTTGACTTTTGATGGCTAAAAGAAAAATGACATAAAATAACCAACTGAATACTACCCGAAAACTCCCATTATCTCCACCTAAATAAAAGTGTTTCTGCCTTGTATGATGTGTCACAACGGCTAACGAAAGGCTTATTTTTCTGCGCTTTTGTGGAAATAAAACTTTTTCGCATTATCGAAGAATACTGAATCGATAGTTGGACGTTATCCAGAAAGATTCAGGTAGAGCGCAAGGACCTATTTTATACCCCACACACCGTTCTTTTCCCTTTATTTTCTAGGAAGTACTTTAATTATTCGAACAAAGTAAACAAATGATTTTTCTTAGTCACTGTTTTAAACTCTAGTGTACTGTACCTTTGAAAACTTGAATGTGAAGAGGGAATGCGAACGTGAGCTTTAAAAAAGTGAAATGTGTGACTACAGCTGAAAAAAGTAAGATGTTTTTATAGTATAAACCTTGAATACCTTTAACCTTTTCCTCACGGTGTGGAGGAATACACACACACACACATACATATATATATATATATATATATATATATATATATATATATATATATATATACATATATATATATATATATATATATATATATATATATATATATATATATATATATATATATATATATTATATATATATATATATATATATATATATATATATATATTATATATATATATATATATATATATATATATATATATATATATTATATATATATATATATATATGTGTGGAGGGGATGCCATCCTTACAGCCCCATGCATGCCACTCTCACATGGAGTGCGGCCTTGTAAGCTCCCGTGAGCGCCACCTAGCGGGCGCCAAGAAGAACAGACGATAGACGATGTTTTGCTTCCGACGAGCATGCACGTGTCTGTGCTTGTTTTCCCCCTATTAGACGTTAGTTCCCCCTGTAAATAATGTCCCTCTTTAAATAAATGCTACATATGTTAACATTGTTTGTGATTATTCCCCCCAAAACCCCACAGATGGGGGCTCTGTCCTCTTTTCACCCTTTAATTCCCTAGACTACCACCCCTGCCTGCCGTGACGGTTTGAACGAAGTATTTTGCTGATGTGACTTTTCTACAGAACTAAAATTTTTCGACGGACGATTTCCTTTTACTGACATTCCGATGACTTAATTTTCGACGTGACGTAGTCGGATTTACAAATTGTTGGATAATTCTGTTTGGAAGTCTGCATCCTGTGACTACCATTTTTTTGTGAGTGTCGATATGTGTTCAGTTTCACTAAACGATTTTGTGACAATCGCGCAAGAGCTTAACTGTGCACCAGCTAAAAGTGTTAAATTATTGTTTTCGATTTGTTTTGATGAAACATTTGATCGTTCTTCCAGATCTAAATTAAGCAATTTGCAAAATTTCCCTGCTACTTTCGATTTTAATTCCTGAAAGAAATCCATCCTTAAAACATATTCATTAAATGATTTTATCTGTGTTGCTAATATCTTATATATTGATTCCGACGGTTCTAAAGAGAAACTCTGGGATTCCATTTTTGACGCACTTTCTAATCTATCCTCCTTTAAACCTATTTCTCATTTTGATGAGAATGATGAATTGAAGCCAAGTTATTTCACGCAGACGCAAGTATCACAGACGCCAGCTGCTCTCTCCACAGTTGAAAATGCTTATACATATTATTTTTCGCCGAAACAACGACAATCCGAAATTGACATTTCCGTTCCTTATTCTAATTTATGGCTTGTTTTAAGAGATGTTTCCTGTTCCATGCGAAAATTTACTGGTAACAATGCGTATCCTATTCAAAGCTTTTTGCGCGACGTAGAAGATAATTTATCTCTCTTACCACATTTAACAGATCACCATAAAGTGATTTTTGTCAAAACTAATCTTTCTCGATCCGCTAAATTATTTATTCAAAGCCAACGTAATCTAAGCAATTTGAGTTCTTTAAAAGAAGCATTAATTGAGGAGTTTGGCTCGAACATTACGAGCGCAGACTTACATCGACAGTTCCGAAACCGAAAGTTAAAACCAAATGAATCTCTTACAGAATATTTAATTGCACTTCGCGAGTTAGCTTCACAAGCCCTCGACTTTGCTGTGGACGATGCTAGCATAATTGAGTATTGCAGAAATAATATTCCAGACGCTCCCTGTAATAAATTAATTTTGTATGGTTGTACTAGCTTTACGGAATTCAAACAGAAACTCAAAATTTATGAAAAAAATTTTGACAGACATACATGTAAATCCTCAACTGACCATTTCAGTTCTAACTACATACCTCGTAAACGTGATGACGTGTACCATAAAATTTCAAACCCAAGACGTGACGTGAGATGAAACCAGAAGCACTTCGTCCTCATGCTCAGAGATAACAAATGTGCTATAATTGTTTTAATTTTAACCATTTATCTAAATTTTGTCCAGACAAACATCGAGGTCCAACATGTATTTCTTGTGGAAATTTCGGGCATATCGCCTCAAATTTTTCAAAATCAACTGATTTACACACACAGAGAGACACTAATGTTAATACGCTGAATTCCACTGCTTCAAATTTAATGTACAAGGATGTTACACTCAACTATGTCTCTTTCAACGCGTTAATAGACACAGACTCAATGGCTATGATTATGTTAAAGCGAGCGTATACTAAAATTGGAGTCCCTGTTCTTAATAACTCTAGCACATTGCTTACGGCTTTTGGCAATGGAAAAATTAAGCCGCTTGGTTCTTTCAAATCCCAAATTGATATTGATGGTCAATTGTTTACAGCTGATATTTGTGTTGTTGACGATAAATCTATGGCAGTAGATTTGATAATTGGTATGAATGTACTTGCACAGGCTGAATTCACTATCACTAAAGACGGACTTTCGATTCATAAACCTTTAGATTTTGACTCTATAGACGAAGACGTTACTCTTATTAGTAATATATTGGTAACAGATGATTCTAGCCCTGATATAGGCCCTAGTGCTACTACACAACAGAGAAATACCATTCAACACCTCGTGACCAATTATAAACCCCATAAAATCAAAACTACTAATACTGAAATGCATATACAAGTTGATACTTCGACTCCCATCTGCCACAGACCCCGACGTTTACCATTTACTGAGAGAGATATTGTAGATAAACAAGTTAATACTTGGATTCAGTATGACATAATAGAACCCTGTTCATCAGACTACTCGAGTCAGGTTGTTCTTGTTAAAAAGAAAGACGGAACCCCACGACTTTGCATCGACTATAGACAATTAAATAAACATTTGGTTAAAGATCGATACCCTTTACCTCTCATTGACGACTTACTCGACAAACTTCAGAATGCTCGTGCTTTCAGTACGTTAGACCTTAAAAATTGATTTTTCCATGTTAATGTTCATAAAGAAAGTCAACGTTATGCTTCCTTCGTGACACATTCCGGTCAGTTTCAGTTTCTTAAAGTTCCCTTTGGTCTTTGTACATCACCTTCCGTATTTCAGCGCACAGTCTTTAAGGATCTCATTTTATCAGGTCAAATATTGTTGTATATGGATGACTTAATCATTCATGCTAAGACGAAGAAGAAAATATCGAAAAAATAAAATTAGTCTTTCCTGTCGCTTCTGACTACGGTCTTGAGATAAACTTTCGAAAATGTAATTTCCTTCATACACAAATTGAGTTCCTTGGCCATATTATTGAAAACGGACAGTTAACCCCCCCCCCTTTTAAAGCAGCCGCCGTTCTAAATTATCCAGAACCAAAAAAATCAAAAAGACGTCCAATGTTTCCTTGGTTTGGCTGGTTATTTCCGTAAATTTATCCAAAATTTTTCAGTTATCGCTCATCCCCTATCTAACCTTCTAAAAAAATCTACTATTTTCCATTTTGGTGTAAACGAGAAAAATGCTTTTCATCAATTGAAGCAATGCTTGGCTAATAAACCCGTTCTTAAGGGGACTGGGACGTCTTCGACAACTAAGAAGTTGGAAATTTGGGCTATTCTTTTAAAGCCCATATCTTATTCAAATATGCATGCATCATTATGATATTTTTTGCTTGTTTAGTATGACCTTTATAAATATTTTAAGATAAAAAAATTACTTTTTGGATTTAAAGGTAAATTTAAAATAACACTGTAAACAAACATATTTTTCCTCTTGAAATTTTTTAGGTATTCACTTTGGTACACTTTTTGAAAAACTCAGTAAAAAGTTTACCTCGAAATTTTGTGTGGTTATTTATAACAGAAGCTTTTATATAGTGAACCTATTTGAATCTTTGTTACACTTTGTTACAAAATTTAAAAAAATTATAAATTTCACTTATCAGAAATCTGCATATTTTTGTCATACATTTTCCCCATTTACAAAAATATATCAAGGTTTAAAAATAAAAAATAGATTCAATAGATTTAAGTATACTTACTCTATTGTATTGTAAAATTACAGAGATGTACTTACAATAGATTTTGTAGAAAGTGTACCATTACATGTAAAAATCACATTTTGAGAAAAATGCAAAAAAACACTTTCAACCCTTCAACTTTAAATATTTTTGCAGATCTAAAACATTCCTGGCCCATAGTCATTTTGTCCTATCATTTCTGCATTTTCTACATGTTTTTTTTTAATCTTTATTTTCATTCGGGCTTCTTTAGAGAGTTTTTGGACTCTAATCTCAGCTTCGCATATTCTTACTCTATCAATTTTGCGTAGAGAGGCTTCCATGTTGAAACCAGGAAATATACCAATAGCTTCGAAAACCTTTCTTCGGCTAAGCATTCCATCATTAAAACAAATGACAGCATCCATCACACCTATTTGTAATGTTTTTAAGCTGAAAAATTGAGTTTTAGGTACTCGTTCCCATATACAACTGTTGAAACTCTCATTCGGATTTTGTGTACATCCATGCACACACTTTTCCAACAGCTTTTTTTCACTAAGGCTTCTGAAGATTGGTTTTACTTTCAAAAGAACAGCTTCTGGTAAAGAATGGCTATGAGAAAACTGGGTGTTGTTTTCTTGGGCCTTATTAAAACCACACCAACTTTCTTTTCCCATTGGGCAGAGACCATGTTGAGGATGTTCATCTGTAGATAATTTATGAAAATAGATAGCCCATATTGATTTTATCATAGCATCTACAGAGTGCTTATGATTTCGGCGAATAGCCAACCCATAATAATTTTGAATTTTATTAATTTCTGCATCGGTAAGGCGTCCACGACCAGAAAGAGGCTTTCCATCGGAAAGTTTTGTTTTTTTCAGTTCATTGCGTAGTGATCTCAATCTCAAACCCATTCGCTTTTGCACATGTCCAATGCATTCAAGTTTTTCTATGTTAATTTTGTCTCCATATACTTTGCTGTTACAAACTTTCAAGAATGCTTTGGAGTCTCCATCACCTAAGTATTTTACATATCGGACATTGCGTGTAGCCTCTGAGCGAAGAAATATACTTAGAGCTCCTGCGGCCTCCATGCCACCACTAAATCCATCGAAATTTTTCTGACAGTCATGCTGATTAGCATTTTTATTTTTGCACACAAAACAGTACTTTGATAAGCATTCAAAGTCTATAACTTTGCCGTTTTCAAGTGATGTTGCACACACAACACCATTGAGAGAAGTAAGGCCTCTTTTTTGCCAGGTGCCATCAAAAGCAGCAGCTATATTTCTCTCTCCATCCAACATATCCACAGTTTCATTTACTGCATTTAACATGGATTCCATGCATACAGTATTCAAACTATCATAAATAGTTTGATTATATCTTTCGAATTTTGAAGGAGGAGGCGGTAAGTTCATAATTCCACAAAACATTTCTGCAGCTCTTTTTCCTTTACCAATGCAACGCATCCCATATGCTAATCTAATATTCACATTATATCCTTTGGAAAAACTGGATGACATAGCACTTGTAGAATTATTGCATTCAGTACACAAAAACTCTAAACTTACAGCTAATCCCTTTCGTTTTTCTGTATTTTCAAAAACATCAAAAGAGTCTGTTTTTCCACAGTTTCTACACTTAGCAACTGTGTTCAGTAAACATCGAAGAACATCTAATTCAACAATAATACTTGAATTACTGTTTCTTGAATCCGCATCAAATGAGATATTTTCATCAAGATATTTAATTTTCTTTCCAGATGCACTCAAATTCAGCTTGTCATGAGTACTTTCAGTGCTAACTTTCGTAAACTGATTAGTATAAAATTTTCTTTTACCAAACTTCTTATGGCGAACCATTGCGTATAATAAAAGTCACAAGAAAAATCAAAATAACTTTTAAACAAAATATAACTCAAATAGAATAAGCCGAAACAAAATAAGATGATCACAAAATCGCGCCACACGTGTAAAAGCGTAAACAATGTTCGGCTTCCTCTAACTGATAAGAACGGAAATGGAAAATTCACACAGCCTGGTATAACGGAAGAAAATGCACTCACAGTAAACCAGGGAGTTGAAATAAACATGGAGTTAAAAGAAATAAAAAGGAAAAATGCAAAACCTTGTACGCGCTGCAGAATTGTCGGTAAGTTTGTCCCTTTAAATGGGATTTAAATTGTTTGTTTACATTTTTAAGCTGCTAATAATCGCTGTTAGAGAGTCAAAAGGTACATAAATTATATATATTTGTAATCTGCAGAATCTTCTCTATTTTTTAAGCCAAAAATTGAAAAATCAATTTTTTGAAGGTGTTTGACGTCCCAGTCCCCGTTCTTAATATTTATAATCAGAAAAGCGAAACTGAATTACATACTGACCCTTCTATCCATGGTTTTGGATGCATTCTTCTTCAGAAGTCCACTGATGATAACTGTTTTCACCCTGTATATTTTGTAAGCAAATGTACATCCGACGCTGAGAATAATTGCTCAAGTTATGAACTCGAGATGTTAGCCGTAATTCATGCATTAAAAAAATTTAGAGTGTATCTACTTGGTCAAAAATTTACTATAGTAACAGACTGTAACGCCTTCAAACTAACTATGAGCAAGCACGATCTCAGTGCTAAAATTGCTGGATGGGGACTATTATTAGAAGACTATAATTATACAATTCAACATCGAACTGGAGCGAAGATGACTCATGTTGATGCGCTAAGCCGCTATCCGACGATGCTCTTTACCGCCGATTCTTTGACTTTCGAAATACAAAATGCTCAGTCACACGACCCTAACATTCAAGCAATTAAAGAAATTCTTAAGACTAAACAGTATAACGATTACTTTATGAAAGCAAATGTTCTCTACAAGTTAGTTGACGGTTACGAAGTTCTAGTCGTTCCAGACTCAATGCAAGACGGCATTATCAGAGACGCAATCGAGAATGGACATTTTGCTACTAAGAAAATAGAGGAGCGACTCAAACAACAGTTTTACATACCTAATTTAAAAGATAAAACTGCCAGGTGTATTGCCAACTGTGTTCCTAGCATTTTGACAGACCGCAAGTGTGGTAAACAAGAATGACTCCTACACCCTTTACCAAAAGAGGACACCCCACTCCATACATATCATGTCGATCAATTAGGTCCTCCCGCTACTACTTCTAAACGATATAAATATATATTAGCCGTTATCTATAGTTTCACCAAATTTGTGTGGCTTTACCCAACGAAATCAACTGACGCTGCAGAAGTACTCTCTAAGTTAGAAATTCAAAAACAAGTGTTTGGAAACCCCGTCCGTATTATTTCCGATTGAGGATCTGCTTTTTTGTCGAATGCCTTTAAAGACTTTTGCGACCAGGAGAACATCCAGCATTTGACTATAACCACTGGTCTTCCTCGCGCAAATGGACAGGTTGAACGTCTCAATTCTATTATCATTTCTGTTTTATCCAAATTGCCCATCCAAGATCCTACGAAGTGGTATACACATGTGGCTGACGTCCAGCAAATTATTAACTCATCTTTCCAACGCAGCATTAAGACGACTCCTTTTGAACTGCTTTTCGGTATAAAAATCCGTAACAATCTCCAAATCACAGACCTGTTGAATGTCGAAATACAAACTGAGTTTATAAATTCCCGCGACGACCTCCGCAAAGACGCCAAACAACAGATTTTAAGAGTTCAAGATGAAAACCGTAAAACCTACAATCTACGACGAAAGACACCTCCGAAGTTCAAGTTGCACGATCTTGTCGCCATAAAACGCACCCAATTCGGACCTCGTTTAAAACTTCATCCAAAGTTCCTCGGACCCTACAAGATCATCAGATTTAAGCCCAACGACACCTACGATGTTCAAAAGTGTGGACATTTCGACGGACCCATGCATACCAGTACATGCATCGAGTTCATGAAACCGTGGACTCATAACTTTACATAACCCGTTTGGACTAAACATACTTAAATTTTTGAACTATGTTTTCATATTATATTTTTCTTTTTTCAGGAATGCTTCATTAGCCTGGATTGTTTTGCTGTTTAAAAGTTACTACAATTAGTTACATTTTTCATTTTCTTTTCCAGTTCATTTTGCTAGTATTATAACCTATGTGTAGTCTGATAACTTTTATACTTTTTTTTCATTTGGTCATAATAAATTCTCACCTGTATTTGTTTGTGCCCTACCAGCATCTGGGGGCAGATGCTTTTTGTCGGATGGCCGATGTGGGGTTCCATCCATACAGCCCCGTGCATGCCACTCTCACATGGAGTGCGACCTAGTAAGCTCCTGTGAGCGCCACCTAGCGGGCGCCGCGAAGAACCGACGGTAGACGATGTTTTGCTTCCGACGAGCGTGCACGTGTCTGTGCCGCGCTGCCTGTTTTTTCCCCTTTTAGACGTTAGTTCCCCCTGTAAATAATGTCCCTCTTTAAATAAATGTTACATATGTTAACACTGTTTGTGATTATTCCCCCCAACCCCCCTCCCCACACACACACACACATATATATATATATATATATATACATGTATATATATATATATATATATATATATATATATATATATATATATATATATATATATATATATATATATATATACTAGCTGTACCCGGCCACGCGTTGCTGTGGTTCAGTCTGGTTAAATATAAAAGAAAGAAAAGAGAAAGCACGTTTCTAATATGTTTAATTTATAAAGGTTACAAAGCTGTTACTCATTTAGCACTACCCAGGGGGTACTTGTAGCTTAAAGTATGCTACGGACGCGAGTAACGTTACCGCCCAACATATTTTATAGTTCAGTTTTTAGTACTTGCTTGTTTTATGTAATATCTTCGCGAAAGAATTGTGTTCCCCTTCGCCCGCTGCATTGGAAATAAAAAAATTTTAAGAAATGTTTAACTTTACAATACCTGTGGGTATACAATATTTTTTGTTGTTCCATTGTCTGTGCACATATATAGATTGTCTGGTTTTCCGACTCTAGAACTCGCAACATATAATTGCGCATGTGAGAAACAATCCGTGTCTAAATCTAACCCGCACAATTGTAAAGATTGGCCCTGAGCTTTATTGATGGTGATTTCAAACGCCAATCGAATTTGGAATTGCAATCTCCTAAATTTAAATGGCATATTCGTTGGAATCATGGGAATGCGAAGAATGAGGACATCTTCACCTTTGAATTGTTCCTTCTACGACGTTGCTCAGTAATTGTTTAATGCAGGCCGCGTGTTGATGCAAAGCTTTGGTTGGTTGATATTTCACAACATTATAATTGTCCCGCCGATTTTCAATTGCAGTACGTGCGGTGGCATCCCTGGCAGAACGAGTGAATTCAAAAATTCTATTGGATAATGAACCGCTTCATCTGCTTCCACAACAGTGTCGACGGACATGCATGTTTCTGCCTCGCTTTCAATGTTTTATTGAATGATATTGTTAAGTTCGTAGAAGTCTTTGTTCTTGGCGGAAAGAATAGCTCGTTCACTCATCCAATCATGATTCTTATAATTGGTATGAATATTGGGAAATACTTTTTCAATCAATTCTTCTTTTGACAGTACTAAATTGCAGAAGTTATGAGGCAATGAAATTCGTCCTGATGTCAGATCAACCGGCACCTTTCCGTTCCCAATTTCCAGCAATTGACGTGAGAATAACTCAGCTGATCGATCGTTTTGCAGATGGACACGCATATTTATAGATAATTTCAACGTCTTTACGTGTCGACACAAAGTAGAGTATTTCAGGCAAGCATTTATTTCGCCCGCTGGTGTCGATTGAGGAATTATAGGTAATGTTTGCCTAAAATATCCTGCAAACAATATTAATGCGTTCCCAAATGGTCTATTTTTTCCACGCAAATCTTGCAATGATCGATCAAGAGCCTCGAGCGATTTTTTGTGTGCCATTGTACATTCATCACAAACAATAAGTTTGCATTTCTGCAATACTTTTCCCATGCCTGATGCTTTGGAAATGTTGCACGTGGCAGTTTCAATGAACTGAATGTTCAACGGCAATTTCAAAGCGGAATGTGCAGTTCTTCCAACTGGTAGCAATGTCGGAGCTATTCCGGACGACGCAAGAGCTAAGGCTATGTCCTTTTGGGATCGAATTGCTGCCATAATCAATCTAATTATTAACGTTTTACAAGTTCCTCCTGGCGCATCTAAGAAGAAGATATCTCCAACTCCGTTATTGACAGTTTGCATTATTTCATCGTAAATGCATTTTTGCTCAAACATTTGCTTAGGAAAATTTGATTGCACATACGACAAAAGATCACCCGTGTTGTAACTTTCATCAAGACGCAATTCTACATCGAAACTAAGCATCAGCAGATCGATTCGTTGATGGCATTTCCAATTGATTGAGAACTTTGTTCGCGATTTCTAAGCACAAATCTTCAATCATTATCAACTCTTCGTTGTAGATTTCTGCTGTCAAATCCATGTTCATTCTTGAATTTTCCTCGCGTATTCGACGGAAAATATCCTCAGCCATGTGCATTCTCTTATCTCTTCGATCATCTTTTATTGTCTATAACAACCCCTGAGTACTTTATGACCTGTGAGGACTGCTGATAGTGTGGTCGCACCCCACCGTGAGAAATTTCTGTTCTGGGGGGGAAGGGAAAGAGATTTCTCGTTTGCCGTAAAACATTTAGTATAGCGTGTGTTTCAAAAAATCATGTTTATACCTTTCACAGGTGTGGCATCTATATAATAGGTATACAAAAACACTGACGTATTTGATTGCAACGTTGTGTCAAAATTTCAAAGAAATCGGTGAAGAACTTTCGCAGATTTGAGGTTTTGAACAAACAAACATTTACATTTTTATTTATATATATATATATATATATATATATATATATATATATATATATACACTCACATAAAAATCACAGTTAGACAGGATTAATTACTCCAATGACGCAAATAAATAAATTTTCCCTTTTAACTTCAGATACAAATCCAGGTAGAACCTGAGGTAGCCTAGTAGTAGCGCGTCAGCTCCAAGCAGTGAAGTTGTTCGGTTTGATTCCCGACAAGAACCCATTAAATATCTCCTTGTCTATGCCGGATATGAGCAGGTTAAATCCGTAAACCGGAAATCCCTCTATGAGATCAGAGAGAGTGGGGAGGGTACGTTCCTCCCCAGATGTCGCCCCCTGGGGTTCTCGGTCAAAATTGAGGTGGCACCTGGCGAAATCAGACTCCGACCCCTGTGGTGCCATTATAAACCGGAACCGCACCCCTCAACTTACTAGCATCTATGATCTGGAATACTTCTGGCCAGAGGGCATTAGAAACAACAACTCAATGTAGTAGAATTTGAATTTCAATTTTAAGTTATAATCTGACTCTTCTAATGTCGGTATATAAGTTAGTGAACGTAAACAGTCAAATTCAAATGCAGGTATGTTATTCTAAGAATTATTCTTAAATGCCAATACAAAAAATTTAGCTTAGTAACTCAGTGAGACAATGTTAAAGGTATGGATCAGTGAGTAAATTAATCTTATTATTTAATTGCGTAGAAAAATTCTGAGGAAAATTATTCTATATTTGTGTCCTATTTAACCCCTTAACGACCGTATAATTTTCAAGAAAGCGGTAATAAAAGTGGTTATTTTTTACGGAGGATTTCGATTATTTCTTGATCTACCACATCTAGTTTTAAAAAAAAAAACCATCCCAAATTACATTATAAATAGTCTGGTGCTGCCATCTGGTATTTAAAATAAGTGGTAAAATTTTTTCAGGGTAAATGAAGTGGATTGTTTTAATCTTTTTGGTGGGTTACTTTTAAATACTACAGCCCAGAAATATCACGGTCACAAGAAATAGAAGGTGATACCTCACCCCGTGATTTTGACGGGAGCGAGAAGGAAGCGATTAAGCGACTTTTCAAATCTTCCGATTGGAAGGGTAAATGTCAGCGTTTACTGTGAATATCAACAATCAAAAAAGTCAAATGTGTGAGATTACTAAAAAGAGTTATAGGGAATTATTACAAAAATTATTGTTAAATGCCTGTTGGGGGTAAAACCAGATAACGAAGTGGGAGGCAACTGAGTTAAGTCTTACGTAATGGATAAAAACAAAATGCAAGGACCTGTTTCAGTCTGGGGGAGAGTCTGTAGCAGTTTACGGTAACGTGACAGACAGGAACAAAAAGACGCAGCTAGCGAGACAATAGAAACGACAGTGTGAGACTTAACTTACACAAGGAATTCATGAAACCGCTTAAATATAAATGTCACACATTTTGCCACATGGGAGCCACCACTTGATATGTAAAACCAATCAGTCGGACCTATCACTTTTCCTCGGGAGTACATGCCATCCGCGACACACTGGGAGGAGATTTGGCGTTGGTTCATAGTAACTGTAACCGGAAGACAAAAAAAGAAGTCGGTAGAGAGACGAGAGCGGTAGCATAGTCATAGAATTCAATGTCATATGAGTAACTAGCTGAATACCCGTGCTTCGCTTCGAAGTACATTCAAATTAAATACATTGGTCAATGTATGCAATTGATGTCAAAGAAAAACCAAAAAAATATATTTATAATAATTACACGGTCAATGTATGCAATTAATGCCAAAAAAAAACAAAAAAATAAATTTATAATAAGTACAACGGTAAATGTATGCAATTAATGCCAAAAAAAACAAAAAAATATATTTATAAATAAATCGTAACGGATATTTTTATAGACAAAATAATGTAGAAGAAAATATTCAAATTAAATACAACGGTCAATGTATGCAATTAATTTGTAAGTTTAATATCCATAAAGCAAACTAATTTGAATTAAATTCTTAAAAAACAAGTCTAGTGGTTAAATTTTATCTTTTACAGTATTTTAATATTTTTACCATGTTTTATTAACTAGCTTTCTTGTTTGTTTGTTTGTTTGTGTGTGTGTGTGTTTGTCCGGTACAAATCTTGCAATTGATTTTTAACTAAGTTCCCGACTAGCTAGACATTTGAAACTTTTAGAATAGCTCAGAAAACGATAGCAATGCATTATTTTAATACTTTAAGCCATCTTTAAGCAGATGTGAATTCATTTTCAGTTAATTTTGTTTTGTAGACTGTTGCAGCCATCTATCGACGGGACGGGAACAAAAAGTTAAACGCAAGTCAACTTCCAATTAACTTCACTTTCTTTTACGTTGATGGGATAATTCATCAAAAAAAATTTAAAATGTATTTATTAATACATAGAATTGTCAAGTTTATATGATTCCATCATCAAACAAATTTAAAACATGGTATATAAAAAGTTCTTTTTATCTTGTTATTATTTGTCAATTTATTTCGCCGTTATGCACGTGATGGCAAAATTAATTTAAAGTATCCCCAAAAGAAAAGAAACCCCGTGATAAGCTTTTAATAAATTAAATTCTAAAATTTAATCTTTAAAAATTCACCAAAAATCAGAAAATGTTGTTAAGGATTCGAAAAACATTTCATTTTAGAGATATTTTTATGGTTTTTCTTGTGATATAAATTTTATAACCCTCAAATTATTATTTTAAATACCAACTTTAAAAAAGTTACAAAAAACAACTTTAAAATTTAATTTCAAAAAATCTAAGAAGAATTTTTCAAAAATCTTTCTTAGTGCACCCCTACACTATAAGAAGGATCGCCAAGCAAAATTTCAGCCCTTTAGGTCCAGCGGTTTGGTATGTACGTTATCTGTCAGTCAGTCAGTCAGTCACGGAACTGTTTTATATACACTGCTGGACACTGTAAATGCAACACCCTGAAGGAAACATGCACATAACATGAAATTTACAACATGCATTAGCGGAGGTGACATATGCAAATGATTAGAATTTCAGCGCAGACGCACATGACGCGCGCCTGTGGCCCCACTTCAAAGCGCTATTTAAGGCTTGGAGATTTCGACGATTTCAAGTTCGGCAATTGTGTTTTTCTTGTGGTTTTTTCAAAAAAACGATCAATTATGCCTCGTCGAAAACAGCGATCATCTTTTGATCAAGTATCCGAGTTCGACAGAGGAAGGATAGTGGCCTACCGAGATTGTGGATTATCTTTCAGGGAAATCGGTAGTCGTGTTGGACGAAACCAAACAACTGTAATGCGGATATGTGATTGTTGGATGCAGGAGGGTACGACGGACCGGCGTGTTCGATCGCATCCACCTCAGCGCACCACTTCACGTGATGACAGGCAAATTGTGCGTATGGCAGTGACGGATCGCTAAGTCACATCACGAACCATAGCATTAAACTTTCACTGTCACATTAGACACATGGCATGGCGCATTGTCTTGTTGAAATTTCCAGTTCGATCCTCCTAAAAATGGGCCAAAAGGTATAAGGTGTTGGTAAAGCAGTTGTTGATAACAAATTGAGTCCATTTTTCCAAAAACTCGCTGCAGATCACATTTCCCATCATGTGCAAAAGCTCCCCACACCATCACAGAGCCACCACCCATCTGTCTACTGAAGAAAACCCGATGTTCCGTTCGTAAATCATGCCAGTTGGAAATATTACCGTCCGGGCCATCCAAATAAAATATTTTTTCATCGGAAAAAATTCTCTCCAAATTTTTCCAAGCAGCATACCAGGTCATGACTTCCTTTGCCCACTTCAGCCTTCCTTCTTTATGATTCTTTTACAGTCTTGGTATTCTATTTAATTTCCGAAGAGGAACATTTGAATTTGATCTTAAAGTGCGCCAGACTGTCATATGTGAAATAGTTTTACTTGTCTTCTGTGTTATTTTACGAGTAGACAAGTTCTGTTTCATTGCAAGCTTGAAAATTCGTCTATTATCGCGAGCGATTATAGACTATATTATAATTTAGTCTATAATCGATATATAATTATATATTTTTATCGATAAATAATTATATATTTTTATAGATTATATTATAATTTAGTCTTTCTGCCAGATCTTTTATATTTTCCATAAAAGTCTCTTTTACTTAAAACGTTATGAATAGCAGTTTTAGAACGTTTAAGTATCTTACTTATTTCACGTTCCGATTTACCAGAGCCCTTATAAAACCAAATTTTTCGAACTTCTAGTTCAGATAATTCTCTTCCACGCGGCATTGTGAATTTCCTCATAAAAACAAACAAATTAAATTCTATTTTTTTTTACAATATTATTGTTTGACATTTTTGTGATGTAAAGTTACAGTTTATCTACGATTTTGAAAGAAAAAATAAAATAGTTTTAAAAACGCAAGCGATTTTAAATAAAAAAAATAAGTGGTCTCATATTTATGTTACACCGAGATTTCAAAAAATTATTTGCTGTGTGAAATTAACTCAATTTTTTTTCCTTTAAGCGATTTGTTTGAGAAAATATAACTTTTTTCATTTGCTTAAAATTTTAAAATTATTCATTTTATGCAGTGCAATATTAAAATGAGTGATATTTTGGGTGGTCTTATAATTTTGTTACACACTGTGGATTGTAGAATAAAATTGTGATATAGTATATATGAGAATAAATAAATGTTATCGCTCTCACTGTAAGTTCCAGCACATTTAATTTGTATATCCTAAAAATTTAACTAAAGGATTATTTTTGTTATGCTGAAGGTAGTAAGATTTTATGTCGATCCCTCTTCCTCATTTATGGCTAATGCGTTATTTAATGTTTTCCAAAATTCATTGGAGTATCCCAATAAAACTAAGTAAATAATCAGGACCATTTGTAAAACCAGATCAATTTAAATACGAATATATTTGTTCTCTAAGATTTTTGAAAGAAACTGTAATTAAAAACTTCTGTTAAATCTTATAATGCCAAAAGATTTTAATCGAATAAATGATAAAGCGAATTTGCGTACTAACTCAAGTGCTACCAATCCAATTATTCTTAACCCGGAATGCAATATACCCTAAAAGCCCTAACTCGCTAAAGCGTTCACCAAATGTTTTATCCGTTTAAAAGATTCAATGACTTGATTAGCAGTTGGTGCACTAAATACACCAAATGTGTCTGACTGGCTCTTCTCTAGAAGCACACTGTAGATATAAGAAACAAAAGAGACATTAAATTGCATTAATTTATTTCGTCAATAGAATTTTTCTGTCCTTTATTTGGATAAATATTAAGTATCTGAAGTGTGTTGAATGTTGTTTCGACAGAACTGAAAATTAAAATATTTTTCATTCGTTAACACAAATGAAAACCCGTCTTAAATATAAATTGTTCATGTGCTATACAAATAAACTGTATTCTTTACAAATTTGCTGCAATTTGCATTTTAGTGCGTTAAACATTTAAAGAGGAAAAGGAGTCAATTATTTAGGTAGCGACGGAGCCATAAGGAGACATTCTTTCGAAAAGGGATTTTGCTTAGGATGGCACATACCTTTCAAATTGTGCTAAATTCCCCCGTTTCAAAATTTTAATGGTGACTCGCGAATTTCTTAATAGGAAATGTATCTACGTCAGACTTCTTGCTTGTATGTTATCTGTAGTTTACGTTTATATTATCAGAATATGTTACGTTTATATTATCATAATTATTTTGCAAAATAAGTACATTTATTGCAAGAACAAAGATTATGGTTTGTGCTCTTGTGTGGATGTTTAAAACATACCTGTTAAACATTTTGTGTTTATACACTGAAGTGCCACTGAAATAGGGATACCTACCTAGTAACGAGTTGGGCCTCCTCTGGCCTTGATAACGGCTGCCACACGACGAGGCATAGATTCAACAAGTTTCTGGAAACGTTCAATGGGAATGACTTGCCAAATATTGGCTAAAGCTGTCCATAATTCAGTAAGGTTCTTTGGTGCTGTGTGATGGCCTTTCACGCCTTGTTCCAAAACATCCCAAAGATGCTCAATAAGATTTAAGTCTGGGCTTCTAGGTGGCCAATTCATGACAGAGAAGTCAGAGGAATGCTCATCCAACCAGCCAGTAGCCAACCGAGACTTGTGAGAGGTACAGTTGTCTTGCTGGAAAACTCCATTACCGTACGGATAACAGAACAGCATAAACGGATGGAGGTGATCACCCAGCAACTCTACGTACCGAATTGCATTGAGGGAGGTTGGTATACGCACCAAAGATCCCAAACTGTGCCACGAAAAAACACCCCAGACCATGATTGAGCCACCATGCCCTTGTACAGTTCCAGCCAGGCGTGCAGGATCCATGGCTTCATGAGCCTGACGCCATATTCTCAGCCTCCCGTCGGCGTTAAGTAGTCGGAATCGAGACTCATCACTCCACGCTACTCGTTTCCAGTCCTCTACACTCTAGTCTCTGTGCTCTCTTGCCCAGGCAAGACGTGCAGCCCGATGGCGAGTATAGAGCAATGGTACTCTCGTAGGTCGACGGCTCTCGAAACCCATACGGTGAAGCGAGCGTTGCACAATCCGTTTACTGACTGTACGACTGGCACCGTCATTAAAGTGGGTGGTAATTTGAGCTAATGTTTGGCATTGCTGGCTACGTACAATACGCCTGAGCCGTCTCTCACCACGCACTGTCAAGGCTAATTATCCTTTACAGTTTGCCCGATCGCTAGTTTTTTTTTCCACCATCCATGTATTCTTGGTATACTCTTGACACTGTCGACCTTGAAAATCCTATCTGTCTGACGATTTCGGAAATTGAATGGCCCATGCGTCGCGCACCTACGATTTGTCCGCGATCGAAGGCGTCTAAATCAGGCTGTTTACCCATACTGGCAATTCCAACAACTAATTCAGAAAAACCATAGTACGCGATATATATGCAGTTACCACAGCACCCTCCCTTGCGCATACATGATGCGCAGCGCTACACAATTTGCATAGGCTTTGCTATCCCTAATTCAGTGGCACTTCAGTGTATTTATGCAATACATTATATATTTCTACGAAAAGCATTAACTAAACTTAACTCTAAAATGCATTGCATTATTTTAAATTATTTCTCTTATCTGAGACTCTTAAATGCATTTTAGCCATAAAATAAATTTATTTGGTAGTCACGTACAATTTTTTATAATACATTTCATTTAATATTCTTCCTTGTTCTTGCATTTTTTATTAGTTTGAATGCTCATTTAGTACATTTCACAGTTAAAGTTTAAAAGCCTATCAAATCTTTATGAAAAAGACCCCAAAATGGACTTAATAAACCAAGAGCAATGCTCTGTCCTTTTACTATCCGGAAAACGTACAGAAGTGTTCAAATTCCTTAGCAAACTCCTAATTTTGTTCGAAAAATATTTTAACAAACCTCCAGAATCTCTAACAAATAGAATCTAATATTTACTGCTACAACCGACTCACTGAACATGACATACAACAGGGAAATTCATTTTAAAAGCATGTGAGCCATAAATTATGGCGGTGAGTTTCGGTAAATACATATGCACCTTTATCGGAAAGCCATTAAAGTATGTCATCCACTGTACCTACAAGTATCAAAATATAAAGCACGAGAAATTTTCTGACCATGTATTTCCAGATCATCTAGAGCAACATCTTGAGAGAACATTTCCCAAATCGCATGATACATGTCTTTAAATTATTCAGCCATTTCAATCTACTAATGTTACGATATGTGCTGAGGGAAGGATAATTGATTAAGTTAAAGGAATAAGTAAAAGGAAGTTCATTCATATTTGTACAGTTGTGTATATTCATATTTGTACAGTGTTTACGTTGTGTTTAACAAGTTCGAAAGTTACACCGACCTCAGCGAAAAGCTTATACGGCGGTTTATATATTCACATATTTTATACCGGCTTTACAACACTTAATATTATTTTAAATTACATTATTATACAAGTTACCCATATTGCAGTCGCATAATTATTAAACATAAACATAATTCTGTTCCAAAAATAGACACATTTCCAAGATCGAGATAGAAAACAAAAATGCAATACCATTTTCTTAGCTATAATACGAAATTAAATTCACAAAAAACTTATAAAACAATAAGCATTGATACAAACTTATTTAAGCAAATATGTACAAAGCTGATCAAGGTACATCAGTGTTTAACAAATCCTTTTTATCACCATGATAATCTACACATTAACACGTAGAACTGAATTACAGTTATTTTCAAGATTTCATAATGAGCATGAAAGCAATTTATTTTTGGATGTATTAAACGTTGTTATATTTCTAAATCAGTCTTGTTATTTATCTTATTTACAAAATAACCCTTTTTTGTAAATAAGAAGCGGTTTACTGTTTTCAGATGCTCAAAGAATGACGAAATCAGGTCAATTCTGTAAAGAAATCATAGATTTTGACAGATATTAATACCTTTTCAGTGTCAAATCCAAGCCTGTAATCTTAATATCTGCAGATAAGAAACTAACTAGTTTCTTTTTTAGATAAATTTCTTACATCCTCTAATCGTAAAGGCGAGACAGTTTTATTTATGTTTCTGCAGAATTTCGGGTGCTAGAGGGCGTGTATCTCGCAGAATCTTATCAATTATATATCCTTAATCAACGCTCTAACTTTTATGAGAAATGTTCATGCTTTTCCCTTTTCTAATTTATAGCTTTATGAGTTGAAACCGAGACTTGTTATACTGAAACTTGCGAAAAGTTATAATTTGGATAAGTACCAGATGAAAAAGAACCTCGTAAAAATGCATAAAAATTCCTATAAAATAAATTGCACATGCTATTTATCATATTCTTTCATAACAATAAAACTATTTGTTGAAATCTTCCCTTATCGTCAGCAAAGTTTCTATCTTGTCATTAAAGTATCCAGTAACTGTAGCTTAAAATAAATTTCAAGTAAAAATGTAAGCGATATGAGAGCTAAATAAATTATTTATTTTCATTTTAATAGGCCATTTATAAAATAGGAATTTATGCAGTCAATTGATAGCATTAAATAAATTTATTTTTTAAATAATTGAAAAATAATTTGCTCTTTTCTAGTTTACTTATACTGGAAGTTACTAGAAGTTACATTTTAAAACATCTTAAAAATGCGTTCGAAGTAAATATTTTTTCTTTTACGAATTTACAGATTAATTAGAAAATTTGATTTATTGCATGTGTTTACTTTTCATAATTTAATAAAAATTGGTGTAAATTTCCCATTTGTTTGTAACGGACATCTTAGCAAAGAAGAGTTTCTTCAAATAACGAAATTTATCAGATTTTAACCTCTAACCGATATCAACAAACTCTGTTGCAAACTTTTTCTATAAGCAGTGTTCAAACAAAAAGACTCCCTAAAGAGATTCTAAATTTAGTTGTTTCCCGACTCAGAGCAAATAGTTAGTCTGCAACCCTGATCTATTTTTGTTTCTTATTGTAAATATTGACTGAAGGATGGAGTTTTAGTCTTTCACATTTATTAATGATTGCTTTTGAGGAAATAACATGTAGTCTTCTTTCTAATGCATTCAAATATTTTTATATAATTTAAATTAATATAACATTATATAATAATTAAAAGGGGCGATGTAAAATTTTGATTTTAATCTCATCCTGCTTATAATGAACACAGAGATCAATGGGGTTAGACACACATAATAAGCACAAAGAAAAAAAAGACCTCATTGTGTGATCAACAAACCAAAATGAATAACATGGTAGTATTTAATATAGTATGTATGAAGTTCTTACATGTTAAAATTTTAAGTGTCGGGAACTAATTATTAATGAGACTCTGTAGAACAATAGCTTGCGGGTTCACGGGAAACGGGGAAACTGATTTAAAAAAACTACAAAACTTCTAGGCTGATGAAAAGCATCTGCAGTTAAGGGCTACCAGGACTTGTGGAAAAATAATAAAACGATTACCTTCAGGAAAAGCTGTAAAATACAACGAAACCCACATGTCAATCATGAGGGACAGGTTCAACGATCCGCATGACTCATCCCTTTCCAAAAGGTGATTACTCAGTAAACATGGTGCCAACTGAAACTATTTCCAGCGTAACCATTAACGAAGAGTCGAGTACTTGCACTTGTGGACAATTAACCCTTCAGCGAGAGCACCAAATTTTGGAATACCAGCAGGCGAGCGTGGCACAAGGTGCAATGTCTCCTTCAACCTTGATTACTACTTTTGTAATAAACTTTTTCTTTTCAAATTGAAAATAATAATTCTGCGTTTTATGACAAGATATAAAACGTTGACAATATTGAGATATATTTATAATTAAAGGCCAAAGAATGCCGATACAGTCGCCTTATTTCAAAACTGTCCGGTTTATTGGATCTAAGGACAACTTGCGAATTGATTCCTATTATGTCCAAAATCCTAAAAAACAATCAGATTGTCCAAATTCGTGATGTGCGGGATACCGTGTAATAGCTGCACATTTGATCGACTACATGAACTCCTGCTTTTGTCGTATTGTAATCCAGTATAATCGCTGGTTTACCACGGTTAAATCCCGACTAACAATGAATGGAAAGGAATACAAAAGTCAGAAAATCAGACCTGAATTAAAAAAAGGTTTAGCAATAAATAGAAACTGCTTAAAACATTCAAACCTTACATGTAAAAACAAACCATTCAAAACTTCGAAAATGTAGCACTTTGTACACGGGCTCGCCCGCTGAAGGGTTAAAATAGATCCTGATGTCGACATCTTTTTTTAAATCTTATGTGGAGCAAATAGCGTTTTTGTACAGTGAATGCATGAAAAGTCATGCTCTTTTCTACTCTCAAGCAATCGCGTAAGAATCTGTCGCCAGCAAAATGTTGGCTATTAGCGAAATAGTCCATTACTGAGTTTAAGTTACATTCGTGAGCTGCCAGTTAAAAGTTTAGAGCTTTTCCTCGAATGGAACTTTTTTCTCAAATGTTCCATTATATTTTTAACGGAGATTGAACGATTATAATGCTCGTTATCTCAAAGCTGTTCATGGGCAGAAATGGCATGCTGAACTTTGTTCTAACAAATAGAACCAATCACTTACTTTTTAATTCCTCTTACCGTTAATTTAATACAGCAATTTCATATTTTTCGGGGTAGGGATTAGGCGGGGTAGGGCAAGATATTAATTAAGAGAGCACAGAGATCTTCTGCATAAAAACATTAATGTCTGTATGATAGAGAGCGTGGCTGTTAACTCCTTCCCAGAAGGTACGGCAGTTTACTGAATTCCTGCCATATTTGGTGGGTAACATACTTTGAGCAAAACGTGGCCTGCAGTTTAAAAAAGGGGATCTTAAAGCGATGGTGGACATTAGAAAGCGATATTTGAAATTTTTACCTCAGAGATATAAAATTTTGCTTATATATTCATTAAAGTATAACTATATTAAACATTTAATAAATTTTGATAAACATTTTTAAAAAAATTATATTTTAAAAATAGAAATTATTTATATATTTTTATAAATGGTCCTTGCGATCCAGTTTTTAACCCCCCCCCCTTAATTTTGCATTTAAATTGCTTATAAATACATTTTTAACAGAGTTTTGTATTACTTTGTGCTTTTGTTGAATAGTTATTTTTTAGGAAATATTTTTATGCATGTACTCTGAATTTTCGTGAAATTTTTGTACTTTTCAACACTTAAGTTAAACTTTGATAGTCTGAATGATGTGGAAAACTAAAAGGGATACATAACTTTATTTTTATGTATCAGAGGAATCTTTATTATAAATTTCATAAAATTTCGTCTAAAATTATGACGGAAGGAGCATTTCAAAGACATGTAAATCTAGATATTACTCATTTTAAGTAAAAGACATTTAAAAGATATTTTTTCCCCTACCATTAATATTTATTTTTCTAAAGCCACCAAGTTTCCATTTTACTTTCACTACACATTTTAAATGCAATTTATTCCAATATTTACATATTTTATAAATTTTAAAAAATTTCTAATTTTTGTTTAATATTTGGTAATTTGAAAGTCCACCATCCCCTTAACCTTAATATATATATATATATATATATATATATATATATATGTGTGTGTGTGTGTGTGTGTGTGTGTATGTATGTATGTATGTATGTATATATGTATATATATATGTATATATACGTATATGTATGTATATATGTATGTATATATGTGGGGGGAACGCCCTCTGGCACCCGCTGCTGACGCTTGTGTCTTTAAGCCAGCGCCACCTTTGATTCTGCTAGAGACTCAAAAGCCAGCGCCGCCTTTGACAGTACCCTTGCCGGAGAGAGACAGGCGATTGGGCGTATATGATGTGTCTGCCCAGCATACGAGTGAGATAGAGACTTGGTACTCCATTTTGTGATGACGCCATGGTCACGAGTTTTAATGTACTAGACCAGCATATGGCTGAGAGACTTTTTATTTTATTCTGTAACGACGATCCATAGACGTATTTTAACAATTGTCCTAGTGTAAAGTATTTGATCTGTGTTATTCGTTAGATGTACTTTCTCGTTTAAATAATAATCGTGTTTGTCTTGTAGTATGCGTGTCATTTGAGTGAACGAATGATTTGGAAGTTTCTGATCACCCCTAAAACAATTAGACATCAACCTTTTCTTACATACTCAGCGCACCACTTCACGTGATGACAGGCAAATTGTGCGCATGCAGTGACGGATCGCTCAGTCACATCACGAAGCATAGCACAGCACTTGAAGTCTGTAACGCATCATCCAGTGTCTGCGCGTACCATTCGACTCCGTTTACAACAAAGTGGTCTGTCCGCAACACGTCCATTGCTTTGTCTACCCTTGACGCAGAACCACAGACGTCTCCGCCGCCAATGGTGCGATGATAGAAGGATGTGGACGGCAGAATGGAATGAAATTGTCTTACGACGAGTCACGCTTCTGTCTGCAACACCACGATGGTCGCATTCGAGTCTGGAGACACCGTGAAGAGAGGATGCTGAACATCTGCGTTATGCACCGCCACACTGGTCCTGCACCGGGTATTATGGTATGGGGCGGTATTGGATATCACTCTCGCACACCTCTAGTACGCATTGCCGGTACTTTAAACAGCCAGCGCTGCATCTCCGAGGTGTTGGAGCCAGTTGTCCTTCCTTACCTTCAGGGCTTGCCCACAGCCATATTTCAACATGATAATGCGCGACCACACGTGGCACGCATTGTCCAATGTTTCTTCGTCAATCGCCAGATTGAATTGCTTCTCTGGCCGCCTCGCTCTCCGGATCTTTCGCCGATAGAAAACATGTGGTCCATGGTTGCTCTACGATTGACCCAGATTCCATTCCCAGCTGCCACAGCAGATCAACTTTGGCAACGTGTGGAAGCTGCTTGGTCTGCTGTACCCCAAGAACTCATCCAAAGTCTCTTTGAATCAATGCCGAGGCGTGTGGCAGCGGTGATCTCCAACAATGGCGGCTACTCTGGCTACTGATTTTGGCAGGAACCACACTTCACAGAATTCTATAAATTTAATCATTTGATACTTGGTCAACATGTTATCTACAAAATAAATTTTGTTGTGATATCTCTTGTCTTTCTTGGTGTTGCAATTTGGGTGGCCAGCAGTATATATAACCATATAACCCCTTAATGGCCGTTCTTACAAAGGGGTATGAACTTTCTCGTTCTAAAGAGGGAATCGGAAAAATGGGCTTTGTAAGCTAAAGTTTAATTCTTGATCCCTGCTAAGTGTATTGTGTAAAGAAAAAAGAGTAGAAATATAATTTTAAAAATAAATAGATAATTCTTGAGATAATAATAATTCTATCAGAATAATTCTGAGCTTGTCTTCGTCATTTATTGTGATGTTATAAATATACCAAAGATGATCTCAATCGGAAATACTTGTCGTTATATCGGTCTCCATCTGCCTCACTGGAGTGGTATTCGCTTTGACCTAATTTTTACTATTTGTAAACACACAGATTTCCTTGTAATATATAAATGAGCAATTTCTTGTACAAAAAATAATGTTTTTTCATAGGCATAATACAAATTTTACTTTTTTCATGATAAATTCTGTTAAATGATTTTAAGAGACAGTATATCTGCAGAATATTTGTTTAAGGTGACAAGGGACTTTTAACCTCGAATTTTTTAATTAGCTGTTTTTAACTCTATGTACAGAATGCGAATAATTTATATTTTTGAACTAAAGGGAAGACCCTTAGTATTCGAAAATGTGTGTTTTGTGAAAGAATAAGACATTTTTTTTTCAATGAAAGAGTTTTCAAAATGCTCCGTGCGCATTCATTTTCTTCTGATTTCTTCCAAATTTCTCAGTGTTGTTCATTCAAGTATTTGTCACAAAACTGTGCATATTTTTTTAAAACAACAAATATTTTCAAAATTTGTAGACCATGAAATGAAGTAAAAACATACAGAAACATGAAATAAATAACAGGCTGAGTTAAAAAAAAAACATATATGGCTTTTGATTCATAGAAAGAAAACTCCATCCATTGTTATGTTTATAAATTTAAGGTAAATTTATAATGAAAAATTCAAGGTTTTTAAATGTTATGACATGCGCAGGAAGCATTTTGAAGAATGCTAAAATTTTTGAAAAAATGTTTGAAAACCATGCATTATTCTGCCAAAGAAATCCTTATTTTGAATTCTAAGGGTCTTCAATGAAATGAAAATGAATATAAATTATTCTCAAAATGTATATAGAAATATAAGTTGAAAACTTTATAAATTCGAGGTTGACGTTCCCTTGTCTCCTTAATATCTTAAATGTACAGTACGCATTTGAGTAAAAGATTGATTTTTATATTTAATTTACTCCTCATAAAGGTTTAAATTAAATGCAGATGCTCTTACGTGTTTCCCTTTCCTTGTGTACAGTAAGGCCCCGCAGTAAAATGGGACACATGGTCATATACACCAAGATTTTTTGTTGGCTGCATTACAATGACAGAACTATGACAGATCTTGTATACTGTGTTACTATAATAGTTCCATAGCTGTTTTCTACTATTTTAAGGGTATTCAACACTTGGTAAGCTCCCACTTTTCTGGAGATTTCTATTAGATAATCTTTGTAAGTTTGGCCGTTAGTTGAAACTACGTAGGTTGTTAGTTCCCATATTTGTAAAACTGAGTTTATTTTTACTGTAACAAATTTGCAGGTGGGAAAGTATAATTAATCTACAGTTGAAAAGGATTTATCTCTTTTTTGCTAATGTTGTCAATAAGAAGAGGGTTCTCAGTTTAAATGCATGGTTATTGGGAGTGATTACTTAATCATATGAAAAATAAACTTATAGCGGGCTTGTGGCGGCCCAGTGGTACAGCGCGCTGGTTTTCGGTGCTGAGGGTGCTCAGATCGAGTCCCAGCGTTGCGCCACGAAAAAATGCCTCCGTTCGTCTCGTCCCTTCATAGGGGGTAATGCTGTCCGCCTATATGGTGCCCCCACAATAAAATGGACAGTAAAACTGCGGCGTAGTAAGGGCCAATGTTTGAATACAAGTGCCTCCGCATTGGAAAAAAAAAATAAATAAACTTATAGCTGTCCCAACGCCTTTATCTCGGAAGGACCACGCGTAACTGATGAAGGCAATATAACAGGGATTCCCAACCTTTTTGCGTTTGCGGCAAAATTTGGGAATGAGATTAGAATCTCGGAGCACCCTTGTTAGTTTTTTTTTCAATTTTTTTAAACATTAAATCAAAGTGGAGTTTATATCAGGAACCTGTGAAATTTAAATTCAAATAAATACTTACTCCGTTGCTGATTTTATTCATTTGTTGAAAGATGTAACAAATACTGGAATAGATTAATACAGTTACAAAGATAGCCATGAGATTCAGTGTAATATTACACTTTAGGACTACAAGGGAAATCACTAAGAACAGTTTTGTTTTATTAATGTGAGACTTGCGAGGTTCATTCATTAATGTGAGACTTGCGATTGGTGCTTAGAGAAGAAATGTTTGATATCAGCTTAATATTTATTTTAAGAGAGACCTACTAATATATTTTTTGTTTATCCCAAAAATAATCTTGCGGCACTCCAGGCCGATTTTGACGCACCCAGGTTGAAAATCACTGCTCTGACCACTATCCTAAATTAATGGCGTGCCATACGCTACACATTTATTCTTTAATAAGTGCATGTGTATTTTCATTGAATAACCGTATGTTCCAAGCATTTCATCCCTTGAGTGGGTCGATATAATGAGGACCAAGCATGCTTGGGAACTAACTCTGGGGGTCCCGCGTAAGGTTGACCACCTGACAAGAGACATATGCTATATGGCACCCCAAGCCCATGGTCATGAAAGCGGAGATGGGCACAGCAGGCCTTGGTCCACGGTGCTGAAAAGCAATTCGGACTGTTGTGCCATGAGTTAGTTTATATCTTTCTCAGTAGAGCAACATAATTCTTGGTCATCGAATGAAATAATTTCAAATGTTGCATATGGTGTCATATGTCCACATACTTTAACTTTAATCTAAATGCTACAGATAATTTTAAAACAGTAAATACAAACAACCGTGTTGAAAATTACTAAAGAAATAGAGAAGATTTATTTGTGTATAATTTTTTCTAATAATTTCAATGTACACTATATGAATTCCTTTTTTTTCAGTGAGGGTTTCTGATTGGCCGTTTATTCATTTTATAGTAAGTCCAAACAAAGCCAATCGAAGCATGAACTGAACTATGTGAATAAATTAATAAGTAAATATGTACAGGCCAATTTCCCATGTCATTGTCCTTTGAAAGAAAGGGAAAATATGTGGAGAAGAATCAGACAAGATATTGAAAATAACTTTTTCTGAAGACGTGGTGATAGTGCAGTAGATGGATAACGGCCTCGAAGTTTGATGACCATGGTTTCAATTTTGCTCCTAGTGGAGGATTGTTTTAAATTGTTTGATTTGGCATAACTATTTGCCGCTGTCATTTAATATCACTGTTTCAATATCAGTAGAGAATATGAGGGCAGTAGGTTCGAATATAGGGTATAATATAATGAATTGAACATCTTTGCACATAATGTGATTTATAAAACCTCAAAAGGTATTGAGAACTCACGAAACAAACTGTGTGGAATTATTTATTACGAAGGAAGAGCTATCGAGGGGTAGAAAAGATTCAGGGAGCCTTCTACCAGTATTTGATCAGAGTGAACAAATATTTGATTTGAAAAGGAAAATTTATCTTGGGGAACCAATATAAGTTTAAAAAGTGCGACAAGAATCTAAAATGAACTCGGGTGCATAATATATTAATTTTAATTTAATTTAATTCTTTGGATTTTTGAAATCTCAAAGAAGATATTTTAAAATTTTTCGGAACTCAACGTTTAATTGCTCTTAATATAGGTTGTTTTGTTCTTTCTAAAAAATTATATTTTCATAGCCAGCCTTTTTCAGATTCTACGTCATAGTATGAGAATAAATTTATTTTCAGTTTGTTGTTTTGACCCATTGATCGTTTCTCCCACGTTTCCTGCGTGGGATGAAGAAAGCAAACGTAGAGTATCCAGATATGAAGGCAGTTATCTCAAACAGTTGAAGCAAATTGAATATTCCTTGTATGAAATTAATTTCCTATTCAGTCTCGATAAATGGCCTAAATATATTTAATAAAGTAAGAAAATGTGCTTTGTTGTTGATCAAAGTGACAAAATAAAAAAAAATAATAGTTATCAATCTATGTAAAATAAATATTAAAATTCTGAGTTTGTTTATTCTACATGGCATATAAAACTATACAATAACGCCATCTTTGAAATTATACAGGATTTAATTATTACAAAAAATGACATAAGATATTGTAGTTAATACGGATATGTTACAAAAATGAGCCAATAATCAAAAATGAACTCTACAACATAATTTATTAATTTAATTATCATTTTCTTTTGATTTGTAACATAATACAGACTCTTTAACGGGTTTTGACAAAATCTACGGTCTATTGTTTTGTTCATTCTGCAAATCTATTTTTCTTATGACTTAACTTTTTCTGATTCATAGAATAGGTATAGTATTAATTGATTTTTCTTTTACTTAATATCGCCCATTATCTCAGAGACTGACAGGAGATGAATTGTTGAATATTGAAATGTGATGACCACTATCTCAAAGAACTGGAATATTCCTAGTAATCCATAAATGAAAATGATTTCTTATTCTCAGTTCCTAATTTAGTCATGAACTTAAACTGTTAGATAAAGTAGGACGAAGTCATTTTTATACGGTGAAAAGTTTCAAAATAAATAATTAGAGAATTTTAATTTATCCGTTCGTACTACGAAAATTGTTATTCAAGCATTGTACTTCGTTTGCATTTCGTTAAAATAGGACCAGGGATTAGCGAATAATGGATAATTTTAACCAGGTTTTCATTAAGTTCAATTACGAAGTATCATTTCAAATTTTAATCTGTCAGATAAAAGTCTTTTTTTTCCAACGTGGCAGGGATATTGTCTTTTCGACATTTGCCCAGCGGTACCGCGATATTTGTTGGTTCCATGTAATGGGGTCACTGTATAGATGAAACGACACCAATCCCACATGTCATCTCAGTTTTCACTGAGCCTCCGCAGAAAGTTATCTGATGTGTACCTCCCTTCCACCCACACAATCACGAAGGAGCTTCCCGGTCTATGGATTTAACGTGTCCATTTACGGCGTGGAGACGAAGATATTGTCGGGATTCAAACCGAGCACTCTCTGTGCCTAATTCCGATGCGCAACCGGCTAGGGTTCCTTGTCTGCTAAGGGATCATACGACTGTTAAAAGTCAAAAAAGTATGAAAATTGTGTCACTTTCAACATTCTATATATTGAAAAGTATAAGATTTAAAATCATAATTTTTTTGTGTTGATACAACAATGCTTGATTTATGAATATATACCTGTTTTTAATTTGATAGTTAAAAATAACTTTTGTTAGATAGTCATAAATAATAAGCAGTTTGCTTTGGACAAAGATGATATCAAACCTAACGCACATAAATACTCCAAAAAAATTGAGTTTAAGACAAAATTTCTGCTTTTAACACATACTGCAGAAACTAAAGTTTTATTTGAATCTAAATTTGTATACATTTAAGGTATGTTTCTATTTTTACAATTAAACTGAAAATAGTGTATTTTTTTCTTAATAAAATTCATGTTATCTATGCATGAAAAGTGCATTATGTAGATATCTGTAAACAAATTTAGGTTCAGTTTCAAGCAAATGATAATATGCATCATCTGTGAAAATTTCATGCAAAAATATGAAATAGTTCTAGAGATAACAAGTGCGTTATGGGAAAAAAACACATTTTGAGATAATTCAATTGAAGTATTGCCCTTTAAATCTATTTTCAGTAAACATCTGACACGCTTTTATTTACAACTTCCGTAATTATGCGAGTTTTTTCAATCAGATTGTCTTAAAATACGGAGAAAAAATTACTCTTTCATATATTTTTTTTTCAAAAATCGATATTTTGACGGTTTATAACAGTCGTATGACCCCTTAAAAGAGGAATTTTTGTTTACAAAAAACTACAAGGTGAAGCTATTAATTTCCAGGACTGATCAACTCCAGAAAATATTACATGAAATACATACCCATTTAATATGTTTCGAAGTAACTCCCACCTGCCGTAATGCACTTCTGTGCTCATCTGTATAAGTTTCGGAAACAACCTTTAAAGTCCTCTTTCGGAATGTTCTTTAATGTGGACGTCACCGTTTTCTTGATGGCTTCGACATCCTCAGATCGTGTTCCCTTCAGCAACTTTGCCCAGCATGAGGTCACGGAGATGCAGCATCCTCCATACTCTCCGAACTTATCACCGTCATACTTTTTCTTGTTTCCAAAATTGAAAGATTTGCTGAAGGGAACAAGATTTGAGGATGTCGAAGCCATCAAGAAAACGGTGACATCCACATTAAAGACCATTCCGAAAGAGGACTTAAAAAGTTGTTTCTGAAACTTATACAGCCGAGCATAGAAGTGCATTAGGGCAGGTGGGAGTTAATTCGAAGCATTTTAAATGGGTGTGTATTTCATTTAATATTTTCTGGAAATATTAGATCCGTCCTGGAAATTAATGGTTGCACCTTGTGTTGTTAGTTATACTTCAATAACTAGAAATTCTAGTTTCTTGATATGTATAAACTGAAATCGAAAGTGGAATTAAGTATTCATTACTAAAATGAAATACATAAAATTGCTCCATTTAATTGTTTTTTTTTTACGTTTCACGTTTCTAGGAAACTAATCATAGTGACAACTTTTGTAAAATTAGAGCCTTTTGGTACCCTCAGAATAGTGAAAGATAAAAAAAAACATGTACGAAATATTGAAGTTAGGAGAACAAGTTAGGAGAACGACAACTTCTATTTATATGACCCAAAAAATACTTTAGGATCACAACCGTTATGTTTGGTGTGAAAAGAATGAATTTATCAAATTTGAAAGATGGGATGCATTGATTCCTAAATAGTTTTTTAGAATCACTTTTCATATATCTAAATAGCATTAAAACACTCGGAAAGATTTCGCCTGTGATAAATTCTTTTACCCTCGCTCTCTCCCAATTAGCGAAAGAATTCCAAAGACAAACTATACTTATAAATGAAAAAAATAGCAGATGATTTCATGCATCTTGTTCCCTGTCAAATCGCACCCTTAATTAACTAGATGAAACTATATTTTAAACATCAGGGGAAAAAATCTCTTCAGCGTTAAGAACGAAATACGATTTTGAATTACGTCTAGATAATGTAAAAATAATAAATAAGAAGTTTATTCTGTTCTTTAATGAACCTTTGTCTAATCATCTCATTAAGCCCAATCAAATTCATTCTCTAAATAATTTGTTGTTGTTTATAAACTAGTGAAGTTTTAGAAGAATATTTATTGCCCATGATACAAGAGGAAAAAATATAATTATTAGCTCCGAGTATCAAAACAAAATGGAGAAGAATTCGTACTTTATGTTTTGAAGACAGGATCTTTTCATTAAAATTTTAATAAGTAGCTCCCAGAGAATACTTAATAAAATATTAATATTATCCACGTGTTTAAAGGATTTTGATTGTAGGAGCGCTAATTAAAGTTTTTAATTATAATTTCTACTTTAATTTTCAAAAGAAGAGAAAAAAATATTTTTAGGGTACACAAATATATAGTTGAAGGAGAGTGCCTGAAGAATTATAAATAAAGGTTTTTAAATCATCATAACATAAAAAATTCATTTCGTAAAATAATAATAGAATAATTTAAATACATGTTGTGTCATTTAAAATTCAGGCTGTTTTGGTTTAATATCTCAAGATACTAAATGAAAAGGTTGAGGTGGTTAAATTAGAAATGCAGCCCTGTTAAAAATAATTAAAATAGAGTATCATTTATAGTTTAGTGGTCTTAAATTGGAATATTCTTTTTACATATCAATTACTTAATCACGAGAAGTCACTGAAAAATAAAATAGATGTTTATGAAATTCAGATTGTAAAATATACAGAAATTTTGACACTTTCATTAATTTTTTTTTAATTAGAACTCTAGTGGCACATGTATATGGACAGATACTAAAATATACATCACGAAACTTAAAAAAAAATGAGAAAATTAAGAATTGTATAGAAGACATGCTTAAGCTACTTGAGATAAGTAAGAAGGAAAATCTAACTTAAATGAAAGCTAAGTTTATGAACATTGTTACCAGCACAATAGCGTGGCTATATCTTAATCTATATACCTATCCGGAAGAAAGCTGAAATCTCTGATCCTTTTCTTAGGTCATGCATCGCAGATTCAATATGAAGTTTTCAACTTATTTCTGTAAAGATTTATCCTGCGTAAATTATACGGTTCTAAATACATGATAGGGATTTTATTATCAAATGTGTATTTGAGTTGAATTTTTTACATTTGGGAGTGTCTTTATCGATTTGTAGTAAAGCTGAGTCATATTTCAAGATTTTACTTTAGAGACTATCATGCAGGATAGAATTCTTTAGATACATATAAGGTAATCACCTTTCGGTGACAAGATTTCATTGATTATATTTGTAATGTTTAAGTGCTCTTGCGAGTGTTCAAGTTCCAGGGTGAGGAATTTCAATTAAACGTTTTGTATGAACTAATAAATTAAGAATTTTATCATTTACTTAATGTAAAGGCTTTGCTTGTACTCACTTAAACAAAAACATATCATTTTCATGTATAATTATCAGAAAAGATTATAATAGTCCATTTCGCCCCCATATACGAGGGAAGAAACTTTAATAGTGGCTACACTGTTGTAGAGCCCTCATGCAACAAAACCCAGGAAAGCAGCTTACATCACACGTACGTCACATACCTCTTTACCTCATAGAGAATGCGCTCTCCTCACAAACATCACACATATGCAGAGTAACTTTGAAGACAGCCATGTTTAAGTTACTGGTCTATCGTGAGAAATAATTATTGCATCGTACTGATGGAAGGAAAATGCTTGTGTGCACACTGTGGCTGATGTGTTTGTTCGCTGGAGCCGGGAAGTGCTCTACCAGCCCCCATATTCCCCAGACTTATGTCCCTGTGACTTTGATCTCATCCCCATGATGAAGGTACCGCCCCGTGAATTCCACCACAGATTCTGAAGGCTGTAAACTGCTCCATTTTAAGAATCAAGAGATCAGATGCTGCCAACAGCATCCTGCAGCTTCCAGAACGTTAGCAACGGGTGCTAAACAATGTTGGTTACTACTTTGAAGGGACTCCTGTATCTCTTCGGTATACTTTGCACATACCTAGTTACCACTATTAAAGTTCCATCCTATGTAGTTCGAAGAAGAGCCAACTGTAAACCTTAAATATATTTTTATTGACCATAAGGGGAAAAAACTGCATCACTTTGTCATAAAATCATCAAGGCGTTGATATGTTCTAATTTTCCCAAAGTGTAAAACTATTTCTCAAAGTGTAAAAAAGAATTCCTCTCCTGTCTATTAGCGACTGAATGAAGTGGAAATCACTCGAGATTAGATCTGGCAAGCTCAGCGAACATGAACGACCTTCAAAGTGTAGATCTCTGCTGGTTTAACAGCTGATCGAGCAGTAGGAGACCTATCAATTTCACTCTAAATATAATTGTGCTTAAGGTATCCATATCATTCGAATGATTTCGGGTCAAAGATTATTTCTTAGCACAACTATATTACTGGGACTGGCAGCTGTTCCTCCTAACCATGTATTTCTATGAGCTTCTTTTCTGTGACTGCTAAAGCACTGACTTATTTGTCAGGTATCAACTTCATAGTGAATCAGTTCCCCAAGAAGTAGTAGTGGCACGTAATTTGCTAATTCTTCTTTGAACACTATTAAAGCCCATCATGGATAATTAAGTCTGATGAAATATGGCGGATGGTCAGGAATTCTGCAATTTACTTTGTAGACTCCTAATGATTTTTCGCCGAGATGTGTTTAACCCTTAGGCGGGCGCGCCAATTTTTGGAACACCAACAGGCGTGCATGGCTTAAAGTGCAACGTATCTTTCAACCTTGATTATTTCTTTTGTAATAAACTTTTTTTTCAAATTAAATATAAAAATTCTGCGTTTTGTGACCAGATATAAAATGCTTATAACATTGAGATATATTTATAATTAAAGGCCAAAGAATGCAGATACAATCACCTTATTTCAAAACTGTCCGGTTTATTGGATCTATGGACAACTTACGAATGCATTCCTATTATGTTCAAAAACCTAAAAAATAATGAGAATTTCCATCTTCGTGATATGCTCGATACCATATACTAGCTGAACATTGGATCGAGTACATCAACTCTTGCTTTTGTTGTATTGTAATCCAGTATAATCGTTGATTTACCACGGTTAAATCCCGACTACCAATGAATGGAAAAGAATACAAGGGTAAGAAAATCAGACCTGCATTAGAAAGGGTGTAGCTATAAATGTATAAATATAAACTGCTTAGAACATTAAAACCTTACATGTAAAAACAAACCATTCAAAATTACGAAAATGTTGCACTCTGTACACAGGCGCGCCCGCTGAAGGGTTAACTATCGAAATTGACTCTGATGACATTACTTGATGACTCGGTCGAGAAGAGTTTATTTCTCGGCTGACGACATTTCAGATTTTCCTATTCAAGCACACACCTGTTCTAATGTCGAACATGCTTCAGCGCACTACTCCTTTCATCGGTGAATTGTGACACTACTCAGCCGTCTATAGCTAGAAAAAATGTTAAATATATCTCTATTTCAGTGAAAAAATCTAGCTGGGCTACCATATCTATGCCTATTGTTTTGTATCGCATCAAGATCTTGTCTCCATACCACTGTCAATTTAACACTTTAAGTGCCTATTATCGATGTGGCCCATTTAAAGAATAATCACACGATTTTCAACGCTTTATCAGAAGTTTACGGTTTTCATTTGATTCCCCTCGCATGTTATGAGATTTATTTTTCATATGAAATTACTTACACCGTAGGCAACACAATGTGATAGAATTCATGTAAATGAAAAGCTCGACCACATCCACACAATCTAAAACCTACATTGTAAGGATTCTACGAAATCGAGAAAACTCGCTCCAAAAATAGTTTAAAAAGTACTTCATTTCTAAAAATCTGAACCATACTTTCATATAACGTAGCAAAAAGCTGCTCCTTGAGTACATGATTTATAGGTTGAGTATATGATTTTCTATAAGCTGAAAAAAGTAAGTGGGCGCTCTCACAAAGGAGTTCAAAATATTCTCCGATATAAAGCGGAGAAGCCATTTCTCAATATCAGATGACGAATGAAGAGTTTACTTCACTCAAAATGTTTTTGAAAATAATCGGAGAATGTTCAAATAAATGCTCTGAAAAATATCAAACAAATTTCATATATTTTCAAATGCTGACGTATTCGATAGCTAAAAATTCCCCATATATAGCACTGGGAACAACAGACATTAGATGTAGTTTTAGTGTACCGGTTTTGTAATCTTCCTACCTTAAGAAAAATCTTTTTAAGGTTGTCAAATTATAAGATTTTATTAATTTTTTTTCTCTTTTAACTTTGCCAAGTGTAAAAAAAGACAGAATATTATTGTCCCATATCAAAGTGTATAGGCGTTTGTCAGCAGACTTAGTAGGATGAAGAGGATCTTTAAAAACTAATGTAAGTATTTATTTGAAAGTTAATAATTATTAGTTCATTGTACTTCCCCACTCATTCAACTATGTAACACATGTTTTTACGCTTAGGTTATCTTTTGCCGTGAGCTCTCCATGGAACAATTTTTTGAGATCTTTTTGATGTGTGATAGACTTTGATGTTTTATTTCGGTAATATTTATCATAATTTGAAGTACATAGTTTGATTTTAAAATTTATTAACAAACAAACAACAAACACATCACATTTATACTATATATTATGTGTTTGAGCCAGAAAAGTATTTACTTATGCTCCCAATTTAGCGAGATATGCTGCTTCAGATGAAGGGTTATAAATAAGAACACGAAAACCTCTTACAAATGGACAATGTAAAGACATGGTTAAAATTCAGATATTAACTCTCCGAACGTACTCGAAGACTCCAAACTTGTGTATTTTGCCTGAATTTTACTGATTCTTCATATTCAATCACAAAATATCGCCCAGGAATTCACAGAGATTTTTAAAACGTATTTAACGGATTTAATATCTTTCTCAAAATTTAAACAGATTTTCGTAGGATAAAAAATATTTTTCAATGAGTATTCTACTTAGATTCATTTGGATGATATTTAAAAGAATTTCAGTTTAATTATTATCTGCCAGTTAAATGTCACATATGAGAAACACTCCCATTCAAAGAAATTATACTGAATTTTCTGCTACAGACTTTGAGACATCTAACTTTACGTTTTTCTGCATTTCCGCAGATGCGTAATAAAGCACTAGTGACGGATAAAGGTCAAAGATTTATAGAGAAATCAGCTTCTCTGAATAGAAACAGATGTTAAATGTCATTTGCTCAGATGTGGACATGTGGATCTATCAAACGCTATTGATTATTTGCGAGTTTGTTTTACAACACACATAAATTTATTTTATCTGCATTCATATGTCTGATTTATATTTATGATCAGACATCAGAAGACCCTTTTCTTGCTCTATTGACAGTCAGATTTATCCTGTTTTCTGTAGGATACAATGTCACTGAATAAGCATTACTTAGCTCTCAGTGAGTACAATACTGACTTTTAAATCTGCATGTTCTTTAAGAAGATAACTTTCGCCGAACTAAGGAAGTATGTTCTTAATCACAACAAATAACTGTGGTTACCTTCTGACCAAAATATTTTCCTGTTTACCATTGAGGGTGAATAGTCATGACAAAAATCTGTAGTTACAATCCGAAATAAGTCTTTAATTCTAGGTAGATTGATACTCTTGATCAGTCTTTATCTTAATCTTTATTTTCCTCAATCTTATCTTTTTATTTAAAGTCTAGCTGAAAACCCGTACTTCGCTACGGAATACATTCAAATTAAATACAACGGTCAATGTATGCAATTTATGCCTATATATATATATATATATATATATATATATTTATATTTATATTTATAATAAATGCAACCATCAATGTATGCCATTGGTGTAAAAAAAACGAAAAAATATATCTATAATAAATCGTAACGGATATTTTTATAGACAAAATAATGTAGAACAAAATATTCCAATTAAATCTAATAACATACTAAAGAATACAGTACAGTTAATATAGTACAGTTTGAGGAACATTTCGTTTCCTGTATTTCAATACTTTTTTGGGGTAATGTCCAACTGTCTGCTGCATTAGCAAGAAAAAAATATATTTTTTGTCTATTTCGTTGTTATGCACGTGACGAAAAATTAGTTTAAAGTATCACAAAAAAAGAAACCACGTGATCAGCATTTAATAAATTGAATTCTAAAAATTAATCTTTAAAAATTCACCAAAAATCAGAAAATGGAGGTAAGGATTCGAAAAAGATATCATTTTAAAGGACTTTTTATGATTTTTCTCGTGAAGTAAATTTTATAACCCTCATATTATTATTTCAAATGCAAAAAAGTTACTAAAACAGCTTAAAAATTTAATTTTAAAAAATCTAAGAATAATTTTTCAAAAATCTTTCTTAGTGCATCCCTACACTATAAGAAAAATCGCCATGCAAAATTTCAGCCCTTTAGGTCCAGCGGTTTAGTCTGTGCGTTGTATGTCAGTCAGTCAGTCAGTTACGGAACTGTTCTATATATATAGATTGATAGTAATTGAGGTAGTCACGACGAGGAGAGACAGAGTTATAATACCCTCTCCTGATTTAAAAACTGAATTCTGAATTTAAAAAATATTTGAAAGATGAAACCTTTTTAAACAATAACTGAAGTGTTTTAATATTATATCTAATAAGAAAATTATGATGCTTTTCTTAAAATAATTCTTCTCAACGTATTTTCACATGCACCGAGAATGGAATTTCAACATTAGTAGTAGAAAATAGTATGTCAAAATCAAGGTTTAGCATCTTCAAAATTTACGGTAAAAACCGTAGATATAACGGCTTACTTTTCGCCTATCAATTTTAGTAAGACTGTCGATTTTATTTAGAGACTTCTCCTTTATTTTCAATTTTTAATAGTTTGAGAGTTCTTTCTTTATGCTCTCTTTTTACGCTATTCGCAAATACCTACTTCAGCTTCCATTGTTTATGCTAAATAGAAAAGAAAGTTTTATACTGTAAAAAAAATCCGACCCTTCTACAGCTTTTTAGCATAAATTCCTTAGGTAAAAAGACGCATTTTCGACCTACGGTTAATGTTTTGTACATTCCACTAGCAATGCTGGGAAAATCTACTTCTATGTGATTATTTAATAAGAGGCAACATCATTTTCTAACTAAACTTTCAGCATTTAAATTATACTTGATACACATGTTTCAGTTTTTAAATCCCAAGGAAGTGTGTTACAGCCTTGAATAATGCTCTTTCCGTTGTTATTGAACTTAACTAAACTTCCTATTCCTTTCCCCAGACGTCCAAGTGCCATGCTCCATAGCTATCTCTAAATCAGATTAATACATTTTTCCCCACATGATGCTTATTTTATTGAGGTACAATACTTATGGAAGTTCAAAAATTAATTACTCTTCAAGGCTTCACTATAAAGTTAAGCAGAGCAAAGTGTTGACATTCAAACTACTTGTACACTGCTGGCCATTAAAATTAACATCCCCATAAAGGAGGGAAGAAACAAACGTCAAATTCTCACGAAAGGATTTAGGAAGAAGATGATGGGATATGCAAATGATTAGCATTTAACCGCAAACGAACGAACCAGGAGGGAGAAACGGCATTTGAAACTCTGAATAAAAGGCAAATTAAGCAGCGGGTTTCTCATTCGGAAATCACATTTGGATGTTGGTTGTTTATATGAAGATCATGTTATGCCTCTTTAAAGACGGAGAAATGGCTACCAGCACGTGTCGTGCTTCGATAGAGGCAGGATCATGACCTATCGAGAGTACGGTTTATCGTTCCGCGATACTGCTATTCGCATTGGTCGGAATTTAACGACTGTCATGCGAATATGGAATCGATGGGTTCAGGAGGGTCACACTGAACGCCCTGCAGGATCTCAACGGCCTCCCGCTTCTCACGCCCGAAAGGACAGACATGTTGTCAGGTTGGCCTTGCAGGATCGTACAGCCACATCACGGACCTTCAGTCAGGAAATGGGCTTGTTTGCAGCACGACAAGTATCCGTACGGAAAGTGCGACGACGTCTGGAGCTGCACGGACTGTTTGCACAGCGACCATTATTGCGGCTTCCATTGCAACTGAAGCATAGAGACGCTCAGCGACAGTGGTGCGTCCAGCGACAAAAGTGGAAAAGGAGTGGCACCTCGTTGTCTTTTCAGACAAGTCCCCGTTCTGCTTGAAGAATCATGATGGACGTATCCGTGTCTGGAGGCACCGAGGAGAACGCAAGTGGCCTGCTTGCATTCGATAACGTCATACGGGCCCTACACCTGGTGTGATATATGGGAAGCCATTGGGTACACGACACGAACACGTCTTGTTCGCGTCGTCGGTAATCTGAACAGCCAGCGTTGCATTTCTCAGATCTTAAGGCCGGTGACTGGGCACTATCTTCGAGGCCTCGGAGACGTCATCTTTCAACAAGATAACGCAAGACAGCCTGTTGCCCATCGTGTCTTGACCTACCTTGACACAGAGGGTGTTCGACTGTTGCCTTGGCCAGCACGATTTCCAGATTTCTCATCAGTTGAAAACATCTGGTCTTGGGTTGCTGAGAGACTGGGCCACCACCGCTCTGCAGCCACTACGATTGATGAAGTGTGGCAATAGACTTGAAGCATCACGGAATACCTTGCCCGTATCTGTCATCCAAGCCCAGTTCGACTCGATGCCTAACCGGGTTAGAGCCGTTTTGGCTGCCAGAGGCGGCAGCTGTGTGTACTAATTTTGGACCCTGGATACATTATTGCTCCCAAATTGCCTACAAATTTAATTATATTTTCTTCCTACTATGCTGTATACGTACAATAAGTAACGTTTGTTATTTGCTTTTCTTCCTGGTGTTGCAATTTTAATGGCAAACAAGGTATTTTACTGTTAAGTTCGTTTATTTTTTCAAAGTTCTGTCAAAGATTGCAAAGTAGAATTCGATTCTGCTGCAAATTTCTGTAAAGTTCGAAGACAGGAGGAGTTGACGACGATAATAAAAGTTTACGGCGTAAAACACCTGACTGTAGTATTAATTTGTTCGGCATTCAATCGGTGGGGAAGAAGACAAGTTCATTAGGAATATATTCTGTCTAAAAAATAAAGTTCTTTGAATAGAGACATCATAATAAACTATTATAACGGTATCTAAAGAAAGGTTCTTCTCAGATACGTAGCTGCGTTATGAAGGTATAGAGAAGAATTTTAAAATTAAGTTGCGTTGTAAAACAAATGTCCATCGTCATCACAGTTTCTAGGTAATTGATCACGTCTTGAGGTGAAGAAATAAGAATTGCAGGCAACGAAAATAAAAATAGGCAAAATTCTTCTCAAACTAACGATAATTTTTTTTAAACGAAATAGCAGGTATGAGCTTCATTGCAAAAAAAGAACAATTCCGGATTAATAATAAAATCATATATACATACTAGAGCTGATTGTGATGCGACCGTTATGGTCTTCTACAGACCTCAAAAGTCGTATCTAACTAACATGAGCTCGACTGAAAATGTACTAGCAAAAGTAAGCTCCCGCCAACAGAATCCGGTGTGGCCTTCTTTTGAGGGGGGCTTCTAACAAAAATATAGCAGTTACACAAAGTACAAAATAATGCTCGAATGTATAAATATCCTTTTTTCAACTCCTCCCTTCCAGAGTCAGGGGAGAGCGACGGTTGTAAGTTAAACGCCAAGGCGTGCTAAGCGACGACGCATACACTTTTTCGTCGAGCGAACCCGGGGAGAATTCTTGCCCGTAGCGGAGAGACCTACAACCATGCAGTAGGAGAAATGGCGATCTCTCGCCAAAGCAAGCACCCCTTTCGTTCGCCACTTGCTGCATTAGCAAGAAAAAAATATATTTTTTGTCTATTTCGTTGTTATGCACGTGACGAAAAATTAGTTTAAAGTATCACAAAAAAAGAAACCACGTGATCAGCATTTAATAAATTGAATTCTAAAAATTAATCTTTAAAAATTCACCAAAAATCAGAAAATGGAGGTAAGGATTCGAAAAAGATATCATTTTAAAGGACTTTTTATGATTTTTCTCGTGAAGTAAATTTTATAACCCTCATATTATTATTTCAAATGCAAAAAAGTTACTAAAACAGCTTAAAAATTTAATTTTAAAAAATCTAAGAATAATTTTTCAAAAATCTTTCTTAGTGCATCCCTACACTATAAGAAAAATCGCCATGCAAAATTTCAGCCCTTTAGGTCCAGCGGTTTAGTCTGTGCGTTGTATGTCAGTCAGTCAGTCAGTTACGGAACTGTTCTATATATATAGATTGATAGTAATTGAGGTAGTCACGACGAGGAGAGACAGAGTTATAATACCCTCTCCTGATTTAAAAACTGAATTCTGAATTTAAAAAATATTTGAAAGATGAAACCTTTTTAAACAATAACTGAAGTGTTTTAATATTATATCTAATAAGAAAATTATGATGCTTTTCTTAAAATAATTCTTCTCAACGTATTTTCACATGCACCGAGAATGGAATTTCAACATTAGTAGTAGAAAATAGTATGTCAAAATCAAGGTTTAGCATCTTCAAAATTTACGGTAAAAACCGTAGATATAACGGCTTACTTTTCGCCTATCAATTTTAGTAAGACTGTCGATTTTATTTAGAGACTTCTCCTTTATTTTCAATTTTTAATAGTTTGAGAGTTCTTTCTTTATGCTCTCTTTTTACGCTATTCGCAAATACCTACTTCAGCTTCCATTGTTTATGCTAAATAGAAAAGAAAGTTTTATACTGTAAAAAAAATCCGACCCTTCTACAGCTTTTTAGCATAAATTCCTTAGGTAAAAAGACGCATTTTCGACCTACGGTTAATGTTTTGTACATTCCACTAGCAATGCTGGGAAAATCTACTTCTATGTGATTATTTAATAAGAGGCAACATCATTTTCTAACTAAACTTTCAGCATTTAAATTATACTTGATACACATGTTTCAGTTTTTAAATCCCAAGGAAGTGTGTTACAGCCTTGAATAATGCTCTTTCCGTTGTTATTGAACTTAACTAAACTTCCTATTCCTTTCCCCAGACGTCCAAGTGCCATGCTCCATAGCTATCTCTAAATCAGATTAATACATTTTTCCCCACATGATGCTTATTTTATTGAGGTACAATACTTATGGAAGTTCAAAAATTAATTACTCTTCAAGGCTTCACTATAAAGTTAAGCAGAGCAAAGTGTTGACATTCAAACTACTTGTACACTGCTGGCCATTAAAATTAACATCCCCATAAAGGAGGGAAGAAACAAACGTCAAATTCTCACGAAAGGATTTAGGAAGAAGATGATGGGATATGCAAATGATTAGCATTTAACCGCAAACGAACGAACCAGGAGGGAGAAACGGCATTTGAAACTCTGAATAAAAGGCAAATTAAGCAGCGGGTTTCTCATTCGGAAATCACATTTGGATGTTGGTTGTTTATATGAAGATCATGTTATGCCTCTTTAAAGACGGAGAAATGGCTACCAGCACGTGTCGTGCTTCGATAGAGGCAGGATCATGACCTATCGAGAGTACGGTTTATCGTTCCGCGATACTGCTATTCGCATTGGTCGGAATTTAACGACTGTCATGCGAATATGGAATCGATGGGTTCAGGAGGGTCACACTGAACGCCCTGCAGGATTTCAACGGCCTCCCGCTTCTCACGCCCGAAAGGACAGACATGTTGTCAGGTTGGCCTTGCAGGATCGTACAGCCACATCACGGACCTTCAGTCAGGAAATGGGCTTGTTTGCAGCACGACAAGTATCCGTACGGAAAGTGCGACGACGTCTGGAGCTGCACGGACTGTTTGCACGGCGACCATTATTGCGGCTTCCATTGCAACTGAAGCATAGAGACGCTCAGCGACAGTGGTGCGTCCAGCGACAAAAGTGGAAAAGGAGTGGCACCTCGTTGTCTTTTCAGACAAGTCCCCGTTCTGCTTGAAGAATCATGATGGACGTATCCGTGTCTGGAGGCACCGAGGAGAACGCAAGTGGCCTGCTTGCATTCGATAACGTCATACGGGCCCTACACCTGGTGTGATATATGGGAAGCCATTGGGTACACGACACGAACACGTCTTGTTCGCGTCGTCGGTAATCTGAACAGCCAGCGTTGCATTTCTCAGATCTTAAGGCCGGTGACTGGGCACTATCTTCGAGGCCTCGGAGACGTCATCTTTCAACAAGATAACGCAAGACAGCCTGTTGCCCATCGTGTCTTGACCTACCTTGACACAGAGGGTGTTCGACTGTTGCCTTGGCCAGCACGATTTCCAGATTTCTCATCAGTTGAAAACATCTGGTCTTGGGTTGCTGAGAGACTGGGCCACCACCGCTCTGCAGCCACTACGATTGATGAAGTGTGGCAATAGACTTGAAGCATCACGGAATACCTTGCCCGTATCTGTCATCCAAGCCCAGTTCGACTCGATGCCTAACCGGGTTAGAGCCGTTTTGGCTGCCAGAGGCGGCAGCTGTGTGTACTAATTTTGGACCCTGGATACATTATTGCTCCCAAATTGCCTACAAATTTAATTATATTTTCTTCCTACTATGCTGTATACGTACAATAAGTAACGTTTGTTATTTGCTTTTCTTCCTGGTGTTGCAATTTTAATGGCAAACAAGGTATTTTACTGTTAAGTTCGTTTATTTTTTCAAAGTTCTGTCAAAGATTGCAAAGTAGAATTCGATTCTGCTGCAAATTTCTGTAAAGTTCGAAGACAGGAGGAGTTGACGACGATAATAAAAGTTTACGGCGTAAAACACCTGACTGTAGTATTAATTTGTTCGGCATTCAATCGGTGGGGAAGAAGACAAGTTCATTAGGAATATATTCTGTCTAAAAAATAAAGTTCTTTGAATAGAGACATCATAATAAACTATTATAACGGTATCTAAAGAAAGGTTCTTCTCAGATACGTAGCTGCGTTATGAAGGTATAGAGAAGAATTTTAAAATTAAGTTGCGTTGTAAAACAAATGTCCATCGTCATCACAGTTTCTAGGTAATTGATCACGTCTTGAGGTGAAGAAATAAGAATTGCAGGCAACGAAAATAAAAATAGGCAAAATTCTTCTCAAACTAACGATAATTTTTTTTAAACGAAATAGCAGGTATGAGCTTCATTGCAAAAAAAGAACAATTCCGGATTAATAATAAAATCATATATACATACTAGAGCTGATTGTGATGCGACCGTTATGGTCTTCTACAGACCTCAAAAGTCGTATCTAACTAACATGAGCTCGACTGAAAATGTACTAGCAAAAGTAAGCTCCCGCCAACAGAATCCGGTGTGGCCTTCTTTTGAGGGGGGCTTCTAACAAAAATATAGCAGTTACACAAAGTACAAAATAATGCTCGAATGTATAAATATCCTTTTTTCAACTCCTCCCTTCCAGAGTCAGGGGAGAGCGACGGTTGTAAGTTAAACGCCAAGGCGTGCTAAGCGACGACGCATACACTTTTTCGTCGAGCGAACCCGGGGAGAATTCTTGCCCGTAGCGGAGAGACCTACAACCATGCAGTAGGAGAAATGGCGATCTCTCGCCAAAGCAAGCACCCCTTTCGTTCGCCACAAGGAGCGCGGGCGAATTTGAATACGGCTATTGGATCTATGGGTATTGACGTCACGAACAGCGATTGGTCAGAATTCCCCTACGCGCCAAGCATAGGAGAGGGGACAACATTTTCCAAGAACTTCTTGACTGTGCCAGGAGTCCGTCGACAAAGTAATTAAAAAAGAAGAGGTTTTTTTAATCAAACGTCCGGGTTTTTTTTGTTGAGGAAATTACTAAAGTTTCCAGCTGAGCAAGGAAATTGGAAATATTATACAAACTGCTGAATTTAACTGATGGCACACACCTTGTTATACAGATAACAGGAGACCGTAGTTGCAGCGTAACGAATTTAAAAGACGTTCTCAGGAAAACGTCAAGCTGTTGTAATTATGGATGTCGCCAGACTAGTAAAATTGGCGAAACCTTGAATAGACCACCCAGTTTATGAGGGTTCAAGTAAAAATTATAAATAGTATATCTAACATACTACTAAAGCTTTAACATTAAGTATTGAAATGATAAAGAGAATTAAAAGACTTATTGAATTTTAAACAATACATTAAATAAATTTTAACTTAGAGTGTGCAGTAATTAAAATGCAAACTGTAACGAAAATTCCTCGTTACAAAGACATTAAAAAATCGCATGTATGTACTCTCGCAACATTTTTGCATGTATGGGCTGTTCAGGCCGACCGAGCTATTTTTCCGAAGCAGATTGGACAGTTGTAGTGGACTTAATAGTGAAATATTAAGGTAATTTGTATTTCCGGATTAATTTCTTTAGCAGGAGTACATATTTCCTTAATTTGTACTCTTAGTTACGGAATATACAGCTTATGCTTAAAATTTCAGAAAAAAAATTATGTTATATTGAGACCATGACCAAGGAGTACACATTACATATATGTGTTTTTTATAAAGAAACAATTTCTTTGAAAATTGTTTAACCACATTTCTTTTAAAATTTAATTTTAATTGCTAGGTAATTGCTGGTTCATAATAATGCAAAAAGCTCAAAAAACAAACATAAAATCAACGTACTCATTTTCATAATTCGATTAATATAACATCAAATCTAGGAAAAAAAATTTACATTCTCATTATACAAAATATACTGCTATGATAAAAAGTGTAAATATCCTTTGATTCATTTACAGTTTTTTTTTCTGAGAATAAGAATTGCAAGAGCAACAAAGGGTTTGGATAAATATTAATTAGAAATATTCTCAGATTTTAAATTGACATTTTTAATTACGGTAGAGACTCGGAGCAAGAATTATAATGGCAATTATTCTTAAGAGTTAAGTAAAACCCCTTTGACCTTTTGTTTTTTAATTTAACATACTCCTTTTAACTAGGTAAAATGAACAGAGAAAAGAAAATTGGTTAAATTACAATAGAAAACATACTTTTTCTGGGAATTTCTCAAAAAAAGTGCACTTTCTGCATTTAATGAGATCTTTAATTTTTTATGTTTAGTTAAAGCTGTTTGATTTAGAGTTTTGCATTATTTTGTTAAATGCTTGGTCGAGAAATATTAATGTAATAATCTTAAATGGCTTTCATTGTTTCTTGAAAATTAAATCCACGCTTTAATAGCCGCTCTAGATGTTGATGAACATGATTGATTATACTGTCGTGGCATTTGTTTTATATTTTAATGACTTACATGCGAACAAAATAAGTCTTTAATATGTAGTGAGTGGAACAATATATCTTAAATCACTGTCGGGGCACTTGTTTTATATTTTAATGACTTACATGCGAACAAAATGAGTCTTTAATGTGTAGTGAGTGGAACAATATATCTTAAATCACTGTCGTAGCATTTGTTTTATATTTTAATGACTTACATGCGAACAAAAGGAGTAATGTAAATCGGATCAGTTAAAGTAAAATTCCAACTTAATAGTACACTAAAATATTTATTATTACGGAATTCAGAGTGCTTTTAACATAACACAAAATTAAAATAGGCTAACTTTGAAACTGCTTATACATATATAAAAAACATTCTCGAAGCCACTCAGTGAAATTCAAATTACATTACAAAAGAAAACGATAGCACCATGGAGGTAACATGTAATTTCCAACAATGAGTCTTTAATATGTAGTGAGTGGAACAATATATCTTAAATCACTGTCGTGGCACTTGTTTTATTTTTTAATGACTTACATGCGAACAAAATGAGTCTTTAATATGTAGTGAGTGGAACAATATACCTTAAATCAATCAACTAAAAGTACACTTTAGAAACGTATGAAAATGAGTGCTTTTATGAAAATAACTTAGGTTAAAATGCATTTCTGATTAGAAACGTACTATAAATCTGTATACTTTTAATGTTGTGTTAGCTAACCCTCTATATTTTGTGATTGGTTTTTCCGTTGATTAATTTTAATTTGAAATTTTTTGTGACAGATTATACCCTTCTTAATTTTCTGTTCAAAAGCATCTTTGAGGGTACAATTTTGAATCCCATGAATACCAGAGTACAGGGTAAAATACACTCTGTGGTGTAATACACTCTTAGACAAAATACACTGAGTAAAATACACTGAGTGGTGTAATACACTCTTAGACACAAAAAAAAAAAAAAAAACGACGCACCAAAAAGGGGTAATGCAAATTGGACAAAATTGATATGCATACAGGTTTCAACGGAAATGGCAAAATTTTAAAGTTTGGTGTCGAATGAATGAACACGTCACGCTGCAGCGCATCTTAACTGCGCAACTGAGAGGATATTAAAGAGGAGAAATTTCGATTCCAGGTCATAAATTCTTTGCGAATTTCATTCAGTGTACTCAGGTAGACATTAACTATGCCTCGCATATAGGTGCGCGAATAATATGCGCAGATGTCAGCATTTGAGAGAGGACGTGTAGTTGGGCTGAAAGAAGCCGGTTGGTCTAATCGGCGAATCGTTCAACATTTGGATAGGAACGATACCAATATTAGACGATGTTGGCAGGAATTAGGGAACCATAGCAGAACCATAGCGTCAAGAAGGAAGCGGTCGGCCTAGAGAAACGACGGAACGTGAGGACCGAGCAATCGCCAGAGCGTCACTCACAGCCCCAGATTCATCATTATCATGGATTGTACGGACAACTGGTGCTTCAGTGACCGCATGGCCCATTCAGAAATGGCACAGAGAAAGGGGGATGAGCCAACGGCGCTCCTTGCGCCGACTACCATTAACTTCTGTGTAGCCCGTTTGCAGTGATGTATGAACCACCCAAATATCGGCCTTGGGTGTGCTCGGTCTAAATTGACATGCCATCGGGGCAGAAGTCGGAATCTGACCCTTGTGGTGCTTAATAAGAAGGGTCTAAACCAAAGCTATTCAGCCCTGCAAGTAGAAGACTAGGAAAGAGAGATTGAACCCATTGTTTATTATTGTTATAATCAACTTATCTTTAATGAAAGCTCGAAGTTCAAAACTCGATTCCTGTGGTAGATTGTTTTATTTTTAGTGATATATAGATTAAAAGAACCTAATGAATATAAAAAAATATAGTCTATATTAAACATTGAAGCCGACACTTCAGTTTTCTCTCATTTTTCTAGTCTTATTTTTAATTTCCAGCTGCAGCACTTGATAAAAAATCATTCGCAAGTGTGCCGTCACTAAGCACACTTAATGAAAATTTCCGTTAAAGTATTTAACAATTTATCTTTTTATGCGCTTAAACTGTCATGAATTAAAGAAATCGTCCTAGCACTATCAATGTAATTTCAAGTTTTGAATTCAGTCATATTTTTGAATTATTTTAGTATATCTATATATATATTATTTATAAAAGGTGTTTTTTTTATCCCTTTTTCTCTCTTCATACCTAACTAAAATCGATAAATGAGGTACCATTTAAAGATTAAGATCTCTTTCGTGCGAACTGTTAATTTAGAATTACACATCTCATTGTTTGTTTAAAAATCGAAGTATAAACATTATAAACAATTTTTCTTCCCCTAGATGGCGCAGACACTAGCTTTTTTACTTTACCATTATCAATCGCACTAAACTTTTAAATTTAAAATCGTTTCCTTTTACTATCATTCTGCGATTTCATTAATCAGTTTCTTTATTGGCAACATCCCTGTAGTTGTACATTTTTCTTTTTACATGGAAAAATCATATATATTATTTCTAGAAGGTAATTTTTTGTGACGATCCCTTTCTAGCCCTTCATACTTAACCAAAATCGATAAATGAGGTACCAGTTTAAAGATTAAGTTCTCCGCTTCTGACGAATTGTTAATTCAGAATGTCACATTGTACTGTTTGTTTAAAAATCGGAGTGAAAAATGGACTTTGGGCCCTAAAGTTCTCTCCCTGGATGCGTCGAAACGGCACGGTCAAATAGTGTGCACAAAGAGGTTTTATAATGCAAATATCACATTTCCCACGAGTTTGTGTCATATTTAAGTTTTAATATTGTCAACAAATGTGTTTTGACATGTACATATCTTATGTTCCCCTGTTTTGTCTTATGCTTCACCTCCAATATTGTGGCCAAAGGCGTTTTGAAATTGGTGTTGTATTATTCTTACGCACCAATGTTATTTGATAAATACACAATTGGTACAAATGAACCGGTTCTTCTTTCATCCTACTGCAAACCACCAACCTCGCTATATAATTTATCGTATTTTAATCGCATGCGAAAGGGTCGCACGGGGCCACCTAGTAAGCTCTATATTCTCATAACTGGATTGAAATAATCTATGAGAACACCTACCTCATTCAGCAATGTCAACAGCATTTCCATATTTCCCGATAATCTCCCTCAGTAAGGGAAATATTGTGTAATAATTTCATTTTTGAAACGCATCTTAGGAGATTTCCAGATGTCTTATGACCTGAAATGAATACTAAAACAAATGTAACCTTCATCTCATCTATTTAAAAAAGAAACACTGCCACCCCCTTGTAGATACACAATAAAATCATTCACATTACGTTACTTTTATTTGGAAAATTTTGATCTAAAATTGAACCAGTTATATTTGTGGAGAATGAAAATCTATTATGTATATTAAATGGTAAAAAAAAGTTAGATCAAATATGTCTTTAAGAACCAGAGATGTTTCTTTGAGGCTTTGTTTATAAACACACACACACACATATTTATACAAATATACATATATAGTTTAAATTTATATAATCTTAATAAGGTGAAAGGTCATTTTTCCTTTTTGGCTGTTCCATTGATTCTCTTGTGCTTGCGCCTAAATCCATGATTGACGTTATTTTGCACCATGTTTAGTCTTTTCTTTTAAATGTCCAGTAATTTAAGAGGTGGCATTTTATAGTTTCATTTTTAATTTTTGTAGATAGCAAATTCAACAAGGTCAAACGTTACTGATTTTGAATCTATTGATTAACCTATTATAAAATTAGAAATTATTGCTTTATTAATACAACAACTAGAAAATAATTTTAAAATCAAACACTTCAATTGAAAATGATGTTAAAAGACTAAAGATCTATATTTCTGTGTTCATCTTTATATTCTTTTATACGCATTTCTCCCTACCTGGAAAGGGAAAGAAAATTAATTTTCTGACAGATTAATTCTTTTGATAGATACAGGGACGGATTTCCCATAAGGCCAACCTAGGCCATGGTCTAGGGCGCAGCCGTTAAGAGGGCGTAAATTTAGAAGACGTAACAATCAAATTATAAAATTTTTATCGATATAAAACGAGAAAGTTCAATTTTTTTTCTTTTTCATTTTTATTTATATATTCTTAGTATCGCTAAAAATGTTATTTGCAATAAACGCATTTTGAAATAACTTTTTCGTCAACTGACTAATTTTTTCCTTCTTTTTCTTTCCTTCTTTTCCCAAACATCCATCATGAGTTAACGAGAATCAGATTAAGAATTCTTGCAATTTGAAGGGATAATGATTGTGAGGTTCAAGCAATCGGACTTGAACCTCACAAAAGACAACTTTAGCTGTATCTTTCGAGTATTTGACAAACAGCAAACAGCCCTCGCATTTTCCTCCAAAAACAGATTTCAGACCAGGGGCAGTCCGATAAGAAGACTAATGGATTTTAAACTCCCAACCCATCGTCATCTGTCCAGTAATTTCTGTCCCGTTATCAAAGGAACGATGGCACCCTCCAGGTTTAGAAACTGTTTCAAGGTGAAAGAATAATTGTCTGAACACCGGACTAGAGTGTATTTCTGTGCAAGGTGTTTCTTTCAAGTAAAATGGACTATTATATGGAAACCGCCAGAGTGTCTGCCACCTCAATGGGTCGTCTTAGAAAAGAGACAGTTAATTTTGTCAAAGGAAACCGAAATATTTGTCGGTTGTTTTCTTCTAAATTTTTCCCTGGGAGGAGCCATAAGTTGGGCAAATCAGAGTTCCCAAAAGTGAATATGTAAGGGGAACTCTGATTCCCATTGATAATAAGGGGACCGCGTACCAGTCCCGGTTGAGAGGGAATTGAAAGGAAGGAGAGGGCGGATGGAGCCTCAAGGGGGTAAAGGGCAGGGCCCGTGTTCGGTTTTGATACGAAAAGAGACTTGTTTTTCCATTAGAGTGTGATCTGCAAGCTAATTTTGGCTGAGTGTTTTATCAACCTTTTGTAATATACAAAGCATAAATTGTTGTTGCGAGCCCAGTAGCTATGTACATCTTACCGTGCAAAAGATCGGGTATTAGATTTTTTTTCCTACTTGTATATGTTTAGTCCAGTAGTGAAAAATCGAGTTTTCCCATTCGAAAGACCTCGGTGGAATTTTCTGTAGCCCGAAATAAACGAAAATTTTTTTTCGAATATCTCGGTAATGGTTGATTCTTTTGCAGTTACAATCTTCGTCAACTACAAGAGGATAAAATTTTGATCAAATCTTATCTTTGCATCTTTTTTTCTAAACCCAATAACAAGCGAGCTACAGAGTCAAGAAAATGGGATGTTTTATTCAACTTCTCTAGAAAGACGCAAAACTTACTTCTCTAACACACTAACTCGTACAATTGCTATATATATATATCCATATTTGAGAAATGCACAATATGTGTATTACAACATATATATTTTTTAACTCGCGCATACTTGAATAGTGTGCATATTTATATAATTATCTAGCGAGGCCTATCTAATATTCTATGTTTAAGTTAGAATTTTCTGATTGCGTTTTTAAATGGAAAAATTTAAGCTTTGAAACAATGTGGAAGAAAATCCGGGGCTACCTTCGTCTAAACTCAAATATTTAAAACAAGGACATAACGTTCGGGAGCAAGTTTACCTCCCAAAACCTAGGGTAATATATGTGTTAAAAAATCACTAGTTTTCATTAAAAAAAAGCTTTATATATAATTTTTTTGTAATCACATTTTAAGGTCTTTTGAAACAACGTATATTTTTTAAATTAAAATTAAAGCTCTGCACATGAATTTCCAAAATGAAGCGATCTCTGTTACAGTAAAGTAACCTTTTCTTATACTTATCTGGAGTTGTGTTTGAGATAAATTCTTAAAATATTGATATTTTATATAATTACACTGCTGGCCACTGTAAATGCAACACCCTGAAGGAAACATGCAAATAACATGAAATTTACAACATGCATTAGCGGAGGTGAGATATGTAAATGATTAAAATTTCAGCGCAGACGCACATCACTCGCGCCTGTGGCGCCACTTCAAAGCGCTATTTAAGGCTTGGAGATTTGGACGATTTCAAGTTCGTCAATTGTGTTTTTCTTGTGGTTTTTTCAAAAAAACTATCAATTATGCCTCGTCGAAAACAGCGATCATCTTTTGATCAAGTATCCGAGTTCGACAGAGGAAGGATAGTGGCCTACCGAGATTGTGGATTATCTTTCATGGAAATCAGTAGTCGTGCTGGACGAAACCAAACAACTGTAATGCGGATATGTGATCGTTGGATGCAGGAGGGTACGACGGACCGGCGTCTTCGATCGCATCCACCTCAGCGCACCACTTCACGTGATGACAGGCAAATTGTGCGCATGGCAGTGACGGATCGCTAAGTCACATCACGAACCATAGCACAGCACATGGAGTCTGTAACGCATCATCCAGTGTCTGCGCGTACCATTCGACGCCGTTTACAGCAGAGTGGTCTGTCCGCAAGACGTCCATTGCTTTGTCTACCCTTGACGCAGAACCACAGACGTCTCCGCCGCCAATAGTGCGATTACAGAAGGATGTGGACGGCAGAATGGAATGAAATTGTCTTTACTGACGAGTCACGCTTCTGTCTGCAACACCACGATGGTCGCATTCGAGTATGGAGACACCGTGAAGAGAGGATGCTGAACATCTGCGTTATGCACAGCCACACTGGTCCTGCACCGGGTATTATGGTATGGGGCGTTATTGGATATCACTCTCGCAGATCTCTAGTACGCATTGCCGGTACTTTAAACAGACAGCGCTACATCTCCGAGGTGTTGGGGCCAGTTGTCCTTCCTTACCTTCAGGGCTTGCCCACAGCTATATTTCAACAGGATAATGCGCGACCACACGTGGCACGCATTGTCCAACGGTTCTTCGTCAATCGCCAGATTGAATTGCTTCCCTGGCCGCCTCGCTCTCCGGATCTTTCGCCGATAGAAAACATGTGGTCCATGATTGCTCTACGATTGACCCAGATTCCATCTCCAGCTGCCACAGCAGATCAACTTTGGCAATGAGTGGAAGCTGCTTGGTCTGCTGTACCCCAAGAACTCATCCAAAGTCTCTTTGAATCAATGCCGAGGCGTGTGGCAGCGGTGATCTCCAACAATGGCGGCTACTCTGGCTACTGATTTTGGCAGGAACCACACTTCACAGAAGTCTTTAAATTTAATCATTTGATACTTGGTCATCATGTTATCTACAAAATAAATTTTGTTGTGATATCTCTTGTCTTTCTTGGTGTTGCAATTTGGGTGGCCAGCAGTGTACTTCAAAATCAAAAGCAATTAAAGATAGATAATTTTATCATTTTATTTTTTAAGCTAAACTACCGAATAAATATGAAAAAAACAATTTTAGCTGAAAAACAAAAATGCATTTTATCTCCCTTATAAAATGAACTTTTATATTAATAATAAGGCATAACTGTGATAATTTTTTATAAAAACTTAGATATTTATTGTTGGGTAAATGTGTTGTTGAAATATATTTTCAAATTTCTGCTTTGAACAATGCAACGTATCGATGCCAGGTCACCAGGAGCCAGGAGTATATATTATAACAAACATTTTTTAAAACATAGAGGATCTAAACTTGGAAGAATCGATCTGCAACTAACTAAAATGGTTGATCAAGAAACTGAATACTGGAGAAATGTGTTACACAGAGTGGTTGTAGTAATGAAAGCTCGTGCTTCGCATGGCTTGCCATTTAGAGGTCGAAATGAAATATTTGGTTCTAATAATAATGGCAACTACATGCTGATGTTGGAGATAATTTTTGTGTTTGATCCATTTTTGGCTGATCACATCAGGAAATTCGGGAATCCAGGTAGTGGACAGGCATCCTATCTCTCATCTACTATTTGTGATGAGTTCATCGAATTCTTAGCTAAATAAGTACTCACGCATATTGCTAATGAATCTAAAACATCAAAGTACTATTCCCTTCTTGTAGATTCAACTCCTGATATCTGGCATGTGGATCAGCTGTCGTTTGTTTTACGATATGTGAAAGAAAATGAGAAACCTGTTGAGAGATTTATAAAATGTTTACCTAACGTTGGCCATAAAGCCCATGAAATGTTTGAAGCTGTTATTAAGACTGTCACTAATATCCACCCTGGTATCTTGAAATGTCGTCGTCAATCATATGACAATGAAGCTAATATGGTTGGTGTTTACTCAGGTCTTCAGGGTAGGATACTTGAAGTTTTTCCTCTTGCGTCCTTCATACCTTGTGCAGGACACTCTAAATTTAGTGGACACACATGCTGTAGATTGCTGCATTGAAGTCATATCGTTTTTTAATTTGCTTCAAGAACTTTATAATTTTTTCTCATCGTCTACAGCGAGGTGGGAAGCAATGAAGAAAAATAGCACCCTTACCGCAAAAAGCCTCTCCACGACGCGATGGTCGGTAAGATATGATGCTTGTAGATTGTGGAGCATTAAAAGAAGATTGGTTTGCAGTCATAAAAGCTCTAAAATGCTTTGAAAGTGACGAAAGTCAAAAATCAGGAACAAGAGCAGAAGCTAGAGCTTTACTAACGAAGTTGCAAAGGCTCGAAACGGTATTCATGGCACAGTTTTGGGGAACGGTGCTGATTAGACAATAAGACAAGTCAATAAGTATGTACAAAACGAGGAACTTGATGTTTCAGAAGTTGCCACAGTTCTTCAGTCACTCGTAAAGTTCTTATTAGAAATGCGAGAACAATTTGATACATATGAAAACAAAGTTCTGGATATTTCAGAAAAGAAAGTTTATGAGCATGATGAAAAGCGTCAGGTTTTCAGAAAATTACAAGCTGACGAAAAACGTAAAGGCGAAGTTAATTTAAACTGGCGTGATATCTTTAGAGTTAATACCTATTTCACGATTGTAGACAAACTCAAAGCAGAGCTTGAAAAGAGGTCACAAGCTTATAGAGAGCTCGGTGAAAAATTTAAAGGAATTACGAAAATTTAGTCACTGACTTCTCCTGAGCTTGAAGAAGAGGGAAGAAAATTACAGGGAATTTTTAAAGATGATTTGGAGCCTGCATTATGTGATGAACTGCAACATCTAAAATCTCACATAACTGAGTGTAGCACTGGTTCGAAAAGTCCCTTAGCAATTTGCAAGTGGCTTCGTGAAAGTGGATTACAAACAGTGTATCCAAATGTTGATATCGTATTGAGAATGTTTGTGTGCACACCTGCTAGAAATGCCTCTGCAGAAATATCTTTTCTGCACTAAAAAGAATCAAACATCATTTAAGATCTTTGCTGCAATAAGACAAACTAAATGCCTTGGCACTTCTTTGCTTTGAAGCAGATTTAACAAGATCTGTTGACTTCAATGAAACTATTGAAGAATTTTCATGGGTGAAAGCACGGAGGAAAAAAAATTAATTGTAATTTTTAGATAAATTAGAAGAAAATATGTAGAAATTTTTTATTAAAAATATGTTATTCAAATATTTATTAAGTATATATGTTTCAAAAACTCTTACTGTATATCAAATCTAATGTTGCAATTTGAAATTGTATATATTTCTTTATGGCGTACTAGTAGTGCCACCTGGTTGCTTCGCGGTTTGCGCGAAGCGTGTGTATAGTTAGTTGGTGTTGTACTCTTGAACAGCATAAAGCCTGACACTTGAAATCTTGGTGATTAATATTTCTTGAATTTTCTTCATGGTGATTTTCTTCATCTAATGTTATAAGTCAAAAATTTAAATGGAAGGAAGGGGGCGCAAAATGGTGCTTTGGCCTAGGGCATAAAAATATGTAAATCCGTCCCTGGCTAGATACAGAGTGATATCTACTGTAGCAAAACAGAATGTACATTGACACATAATAAAGATACATTTGAAGAGTATATCAACCGTGATTTAGAACTTCTGGTGTCAACATTGGCAACTGTAGCGAATTAACAGAAGAGACAAAAGAATCACTAGCTGTCGAGAAGAGGAAAAAATACGCTATTTTGATCAGCAAAACAAATTTTGCTCAAGAGCTCTGTTACTCTTAAATAATGATTTAAATAAGAAGTACTGGATCAAATTGCTAAAATTGCACTTGATGCATAAAACAAGAAACTTTCACCACGCCATTGAGAATATCGTTATAAACCAAGAAAAAAATTCTGTTTTACAGAGAGGCAAAATGCAGGAAATCCGAGATTTTTAAAACGTTAGTCTTTTCAAAATATAAAATATATTTCAATGCTTTTTAATTCAGATAAATTAAGAAATATTGTGACCTAGTTTTAAAGGATATTAATTCGCATAATGCTGACTACATAGCGAATAAATTTAAAAAGGTTAGCGGAATAATGTGGAAAATATTTCATGAGTTTCAAAACTTTTTATATTTGTTTGTTTCTGTATGCTTCTTTAATATAAATCATTTTAAAACGATGTCTCATTGGTCCTTCTTTAATTTCATTTTTGCTTTTTTACAGTTTTATTTTTTTAATGGATTACTCCTTTTGGATGTAGGTGTTTATGCTTTTGGACATCTTTTTTTTTTAATTTATCAAGTTTTATATAAAGATTACAGTTTAACACAGTGTGTGCTGATACAGTTTGATATCAAGTTACCTCCTTTTTGATATACGATAAATTTTAAATATTCTTTCGGTAAAAATTACCTTAATTATACTTTTAAATGCGGATATATATACGTTTTTTATTTATTATTTTTCAATTATAAAGATAAGACACAGTGTGCAGCTACATTTTAAAACCGCGTAACCGGCTTTTTAGTATATCGGAAATATTTAATATCCATTATAAATATCATTAGATTATTATGAATGTTTAAAATTTTGAATAGTTGAAAAATGAGTAGAGTATTATGTCTTAATTTCTTTTCAGTGTGTGCTGGTACAATTTGAAATCGTATAATCTTCTTTTTGGTGTATCATTAATATTAATATACTTCTGATTATAGGTTATAGTTATACTTTCAAATGTTTTTACATTTGAATATTTTAATAAATAAAGAAATCGGAAAGTTCTATGCGGCGTATACTGCTGTGTATAATTCCCTGGAATTCTGCGAGTGTGGAGGTCGGGGGGGGGGGGGGGAGAACCGAAGATATATTAACAAAAATGCTAGCTGATTATCCGAAAATAGTAACACTCAAAGTATCAATAGTAGTAACGTTGAATTAAATATAATATTACTTATATCAGTGTTCATAATAAGAGTTATAACTATAATTATAACAATGGAAATGGTGGTGATAAAGATAACAGAAGAGAAAATTGTAAAAATAAATATACAGCATCAACACTAATCATAAATTCACAAATAACTAGTCCCCCATCTGAATATTTGATGATTTCCAGTGAATTTTTTGTTAATTGACTTTGAGTATTATTATTTTCGAATAATCGGCTTGCATTTTTGTTAATATATCTTCAGTTCTTCAGATCCCCCTCTACCTCCACACACGCAGAATTCTAGGGAATTATACACAGCAGTATACGCCGCATAGAACTTTCCGATTTCTTTATTTATTAAAAACTTCAAATGTAAAAACAATTGAAAGTATAATTATAACCTATAATCAGAAGTATATTAATATTAATGAAACGCCAAAAAGATTATACTATTTCAAATTATACCCGCACACACTCAAAAGAAATTAAGACATAATACTCTACACATTTTCTAACTATTCAAAATTTCAAACATTCATAATAATCTAATGATATTTAAAATAGTTATTAAATATTCCGGATATACTAAAAAGCCGGTTACGTGGTTTTAAATGGATTACACAGTATTCATATGAAAAGACCAGCGAAAGGAAATTTCAATAGACACCGAATTAAATATTTTTTTAAAAAAGAAAATGAATTTAAATATTTTAATGCATTTATATTATTGATATCTCAAGGGTTAAACTTTTATTGTTTAAGAGTTAATTTTTCTGTGATAGAGAAAAACTACTTTTCAATACTGTATTTTTGTAGATTTCACTTCTTTCATACTACTCGAATATTTCATCCCGTCCCCAGGACACCTTAATGGATATTCGTCTAACAATAAAACAGCGTGAGCAAATGCTTGTACATAGCAGAGATAAAAATTTGAAATAATCATAATTTCATGATAATAGTAAATTTAATGATGAAAATTTTAAATATCAGTAAAATACAAAAAATAACAGAAAAAATAATTCATTTATTTTGTTTCTATTTATACCACTTACAGAAAGTTTTGATAAGTTCGTAAAATGTTTTGTTGCATTTAATTACGAGCAAACAGAGTTGTAGTCCTATGCGATGATATAATGAAATAAGCATTTTAAGAGGATAAACACTTAAAGTAACATGATAAATTATAACAAGATAAAAAGAACTTTTTGCATTCCATGTTTTTAAATTTTCTGTTGAATCATATAAACTTGACAATTCTGTGTATTAATAATTACTTTTTTAAATTTTTTTGATGAATTATCCCATCAACTTGAAAGAAAATGAAGTTAATTAGAAGGTAACTTTCGTTTAACTTTCCGTTCCCGTCCCGGCGGATAGATGGTTGCACCATTCTACAAAACAAAATTTTCTGAAAATGAATTCAAAGCTGCTTAAAGATGGCTAAAAGTATCGAAAGAATGCATTTTCATCGTGTTCTGAGCTATTCTAAAATTTCAAATGTCTAGATAGTCGGGAAGTTAGTTAAAAATCGATTGCAAGATTTGTACTGGACAAACACGCAAACAAACAAGACAGCGAGTTAATAAAAACATGGAAAAAAATAACAAAATGCTTAAAGCTTGTCAAATGCACGGTAATTAAACCACAGCTATATATCATTTGGCAGACTTTATGCATTTTTATTCCACCTTGCGTTTGAAATTTTGTACCACAATTCATAATAGACGTTGATTCTTTCCTAATCGGCCTCGAGGACTGCACCCAGGAGACGTCCCCGGGAAACTCTGTTTGGGCCTGCTCCGAATCAGCTCTTTTGACATTTCCCAATGCCTTAATTATCCAATTTTTAAATCAATTCCTCTAATCTCTTTAAATTTTCAGCTAAATTAAATCCTCTAATATTTTTCTATCTTGTGTTCATGTTTGTGATTATAAATAAAGACAGAAGTTAAAAAATAAAAAACAGAAATATATACAGTGGACGCCCGTTAATTCGAACTCGGTTAATTCGAACTTTCAGTTAATTCGAACTAATCCAAAGGTCCCAAAAAACTTGTATTGGAGTTAATGTTAAAAATATCTCATTAATTCGAACTAAATTTTTATCACTTCGGTTAATTCGAACTAAAAATTTGACAAAAAAATTTCATTTTCCTCGTTTAATGGAGAAAATATACACTGAATTTATTATTTTGTGTGTCAAAATTTCTTTTCTGTGTAAAGAGGCACATGCCTGCATTCCTAGACTATTGCATGTCCGCTAAACGTTAGTATCTATTGTCCTCCTTATTAGTGCTAAACGGAAAAAGCAATTTTCCTTTATTTGGATCGATTTTCTTAGAATTTCAGAAAAACTAGTCTTTACTACAGATTCTAGGGAGCTGCGTCAGTTATAACTGCAGTGCAGACAAGTTAATGTGGTCTAGTTTTTCTTCCTCATTGTGTGGTGTGAACGTGTAAAAATTCAGGATGTCTACACAGTCAGGATGTCTACTCAGGATGTATTGGTCTCGACCCCATACCCCCAGCGGTTTTGGAGGAGATACCGTGACAAGCTTTTGACAGCGGCGGCGGCGGCGGAAGTTACTTTTTTTAGAATATATATATATATATATATATATATATATATATATATATATATATATATATATATATAACAGTTCCGTAACTGACTCACTGACTGATATACAACGCACAGACCAAACCGCTGGACCTAAAGGGTTGAAATTTTGCATGGCGATTCTTCTTATAGTGTAGGGGTGCACTAAGAGAGATTTTTGAAAAATTCTTCTTTGATTTTTTTAAATTAAATTTTTAAGCTGTTTTAGTAACTTTTTTAAGTTTGCATTTAAAATAATTAATTGAGCGTTATAAAATTTATACCGCGAGAAAGATCATAAAAATTCCTTTAAAATGAGATCTTTTTCGAATCTTTACCTCCATTTTCTGATTTTTGGTGAATTTTTAAAGATTAATTTTTAGAATTTAATTTATTAAATGCTGATCACATGATTTCTTTTTCTGGTACTTTAAATAAATTTATCGTCACGTGCATAAGAACTAAAAAGGCAAAAAAAATTTTTTTCTTGCTAATGCGGCAGTCGATTGGACATTATTTTATCTATAAAAATATCCCTTACTTTTTTTTTATAAATATATATATATTTTTTTGTACATCAATTGTATATATTGATCGTCGTATTTATTATAAATATATATATATATATATTTTGCATTAATTGCATACATTGACCGTTGTATTTAATTTGAAGGTACTCCGTTCAAGTGCGGGTTTTCAGCTAGTATATATATATATATATATATATATATATATATATATATATATATATATATCCTCATAAATATGTTGAAAAAGATATATACACATGTAAATATTTATGTGTTTGTAAATATCTGCAGTCTTTTCTCTTTCCTTCTTTTCCCTACCTATCTATTAAGAGTAGTAAATTTTAAAACTTACTCTAAAATCAAGAAATGAGTTATTCAACTATTACTCAATTATTTAAAGAGCACTGTCATCAACACATTTTAATTAAATACTGGAGGTGAGCCTTCGTGCCTAGGCTCTCCAAGAAATCACCCTTACGGGAGGCAGTACATACTCATCGGTTATGCCTTGCTGAAAAGCCCATACAAAAGGCGAATCTAGTTATGAGGCTAACTGTACTCTGGAGAAGTATATATTTGGTTTGGTCGAAATATAGTTAATAAACTTTATATTTTACAAAAATTTCATGCTGAAAGCAACTGTTTTTAAAGCATTTTTAGAATTAACATACGTTGTAGTATATATTAAATTTAAGAATTTTTTATTTCTTTACTAATTTATGTCAAAATTGAAGTCTGATACAGCATTTCACGAGCGACTTTTCACTTTTTTTTTTGCTTGAAATCATAATTTTTATGTAGTCTCCAACATTATGTCATCCTATGTCGCCCACGTGACGTAGTGCTTAGCGTTTAGAGCTGCCACGCAGTTGGCTTGGGTTCAAATTCCGAATAAGGCTTAGTCGTTTCCGTGTCGTCCCCCTCATAGGGAGTAATGATGTCTCACCTATATGGTGGTCCCATAATAAAGTCGCCATTGTAAATCGCGGTGAATAACAATAGGTGAACGCCTTCCGACAAAGTGCCTCCACATTAGAAAAAAAATGCCATTTGCTACTGTCTAGATATTGCTATTCTGCTCGTATTCTGTTTTGAATGGAATTTAATAATAAATGGTAATAAATATCAATTTCTCATCAAAATGACCTTTTCCATAAGAATTATTTAGCAAGACGATTTGGCTTTCATATAGAATCTGCAACGAAAATAGAAGCACATTTCTCATTTTGTTCAATATACTGTGCGTTCTAAAACAATACTTCACTAAGATTATTAGTTTCCGACAGTTTATGTGACACGATTATAAAAATAAGCTACATATGCTGTTTTCATAAAATTTCTTCTGAAATCATGAGTGACACAAAAAGGAAAGTCCATGGTTTTAATAAAGTTAAAATAAGTAATTTAATTTCTTTGTATTTTTCTCAAGAAAAGATGAAATTAATGTTTTTTTGGTGCTTGTCACTGAACTTCTCAGAACTTTATAAAATTAATACTAAACACATGAAGTCCCCTTTTACGTACACGTTTTTTACGAATTCAAGCTAATTAAAACATTACATTATAATTTAGGCTTATTAACAGTAAGTTGCCATTGCATTGCTTTGACCGATTTGTATGTCTGCCTTTTTCCAGAAAGTTCCAGTAAAATAAGCACAGTAACATAACAATGCCTTGACGACGTTTAGCAGAGGAAGAAAAAGTAATGAAATTAATCAATAACACCTTGGTGAGTATTTAAATTCTTGAACTGGGTAATTTCAAAATTTCAAAAAAAAGTTTGGTTAATATGAAAAAAATGATATGGTCATGATACGTTCGCCAACCTGGGGCGATATGACGCCAATGTTGAATTACAAATTGAAGAACCAAGTGGGGAAACTTAACAGTAACCTTTCTATCATACCCCGAAACACGCCAAACTTTTGGCGTAAAAAATAGCTTAGCTGGAAACCGTATCATGTTCTTCATATTTACCAAAATGGTTTTTAGATAGTTTCACACCGTTTGGTTTTTTTATGTATTCAATAACCAAAATTAATTATTACAAAAATTTTTGAGAGCAAACTTCTCAGTTCCTAGCAAAACGATACTTTAAATGAAATTAGCATTGGCTAGTAAATCCTCGTTCTCTTGTATTTTCCTTGGCAGAGAACAACAAAGGCCGATTACCGAGAAAGTTCCGGTTTTTTTTTCAAGATAAAAAGACTTTTCTGTCTACAGAAAGCAGCATTGACATTTAAAATGAACCCTCACTCTTTCACCTAAAATGAAATTAAACACAATGTTAAATTAGTGACGAGTGGCTCAATTTTGATGAAAATTTTATGAAATTTGGTAATAGTTTCATTTACGCTATTCTTACCAATAATGGAATATTATGCACTTTTTTTTGGCATGTTGAATTACAGATTAACATAATCAGAGATTAGGCATTATATTAGATGTCTAGGTGCACTTTTCAAAGCATCAGTTTGAATGCACTAAATATATCGAGCGAGCAAAATTCGTTGAAATTCGTCCAAAATTGTTACATTTTTCAAAATCATGTTGCTTGCTGAACTATTTTACTTTCCTAAATATTATTTTTCAACTGAACATTGTATAAAGTTAATGATACACTAATGAAATTTATGAATAATTATTAATTATTGGAAGTTCTTTAATAAAAGTGAATTCTTTTCGTAACGACCACAAATAAAAAAAGTAAATACTGATACTGTTATTAAACTCATTTTGGGAATCAGTGAAAGATATAGATTAAAGTACAAGTTTAAATTGTATATTATATTATAATTTTATGGTGACAATAGTAACTCTTATGAACTTGAATAAACCAATTTCAAATTCAACAATGAGTTTTACGCGTAAGTTAAATTATTGAATTCCTAAAGCTAGAAATTGCTGAAACTAGAAATTTTAATGGATATTTCCTCATATGCTTGCGACAGAAATACGCGTTAAGGTGATATGAGTCTCAATCACGTGTTCTGTTCTGAAGGAAATTTACAATATTACGATAATGTTTATTTATTCTTAAAACAATATTACCGGCAAGGCAATTTTTCTGGGGGTACGAGGGGATACGGCTTAATCCCACCTTTTTTTAAGTATTATTTTGTCTTAACTTTTTGTCTAACCGAAATTTTAAGAAACTTACAAATCAATATACAGCAAAATTTTTTTTTTAACTGCGAGTTTTTAGTACCCCTGTGACGTATTCTCGTAAATCAATATTTAGTTTTGTGTTTCAATCTCTGTTTCAAGAACAGATAAAGATTTTCCTCGAAAAGAAACAAGGCACCGTTGCAACGGCGTATGACATAGATAAACATAGATGTTATCACGCTCACCTAGATGACAGTATGGTTGCAAAGGCATTGACCCTTAGAAATCTTTGCAAAGGGGCGTGTAGGGTAACGGGGTAGCGGGAAAAGTCGGCAGAATGCAGTGAGCGAAAGAGCGTCGTGTGCTTGCATTTGTGTTCTGATTATTTGTGAATACTGTGGTAATATCTTATATGCGGTGTATACTGTTAGCTGTCTTCGCTCGAAATACAAAGGATAAAATAGACTTTCGGCATTCTCGTCCCAGATTCACAAATTGCGCTTAAAAAGTTGTGTAAAGCCGTATTCGGTTAGCTGAACATTGCTTTGAAAGCAATTGTGATATCTTAACTTTTAAGGGATACTTCATATCTCTATAAAATGAACAAAATAACGAAACGAACCTTAATCGCCCATTTCAAAAGGGAAGAAAAGTTCCGATGCAGAAGATACGTCTGAAATAACCAAACTGATGTCTGAATCGATTAAAGTTTCAACACCACCATTTGCTACAAATGTAAATTAACAATTCCACAATATATGGCCTTCTTGTTGGTCTTTAGAACAAAAGAATGATATCTGTGAAAAAAAAAGTTTGGTTATGTACAAAAAATAAAATACTTGGCTGTGGTGCTTGACATAAAGTTCAAACGCTTGGAATTGGGACAAAAATGGGTATGAAGATATCAAAGGAATAGGCCAATAATGAAGTTGGTCATTTTAGCTCAAATCGAGAGCAGCAGTTAACATCTCTACGGACCAAAATATTCAAACACAAAGAGAGTGCTGGGCATAAAACTGCCATGAAGATTTTGGAAGAGGCAAAGAAGGAAATGCTAGAGAGAGTTTTCCTGAAGTCCCTTTCCCGTCAAAAAGAGGTAACTGCCAAAATATTTCGCATGGCCTACAAAGTTATAAAATGTAATGAATCATTCAATAATTTTGAAGTGAAAATTGACTTGCAAGAACTTAATGTTTATATGGGACGAACACTTAATTCTACAATGCTTGTATCAACATTATAAATCACATTAGCAAGGAAATGAGAACAAACCTAGTCCGCAAAATTATAACTTCCAAATAAAAAATATCTTTAATCATGGATGAAGCAACATCCTTTAATCAAAAGTCTACTTTGATCTTGTATTCCGGCGTAATGATTTCGGGTTATGAAATGACTGCTCCGGTGAATTTATTTATTGACTTGATTGAGTTAGATGATGTTACGGCGAAAAGGATTTTCTCCGCTTTGATTTGTCTTCTACAATCTATTGGAGTAACTAAGGAATACCTGAATGATTATCTAGTTTCTGTTGCTTGTGATGGAGTAGTAGTAATGTTTGGATCTCATGGTGGAGTTAAGAAATAATTGAAAGAAAAATTTCCATCTATAATTGTATGGCACTGTGGAAATCTTAGATTGGAATTAGCCGTCCATGATGTTGTCAAGAGAATTTCTGGAATTAACAGGTTCAAGACATTTATTGACAAGTTATATGTTTTGTACCATGCATTACGAGAAAATAGTCGAGAATTGAAAGCCTGTGCTAATTCAGTGGAAATAGATTTTTTGAATACTAAGCATTCGTTGGGTAACATACAGTTTTGGTTCAGTTTCTGCTGTTTGGCAGCATTACAAAGAATTGGTACATCATTTTGCAATTGTTGAGGATGCTTCTTCCAAAGACAAATAAAACAGATGTATGAAGGTTTGTTGAAGAAATTACATCTGTAGAGTTCATTTTATATCTATGATTGCTGTGGGATGGTCTTCAAGACCTTTCTGAATGAATTCAAGAGCTTTCTGCTTGAATTTACAAGATCGCAATATAAATTTGTATTGTGTGAATAAACTGATTTAACGTCTTGCACGAATATTTGAAGACAAAAAAATATATTCTGGACCATATTATGAAAAAGCCACCAATCCTGTCAATGTCTCATCTTCCAAGAGGTTCCCATATACAAGAAAGATAGAAAGGAGGACCCGCCAATATGTCCTATTTCCTTTTATGAAAATCTGAAAATATCTATAGGAAAGAGATTACTGGAGGATGAAGAAGCTTATTTATCTAAACTGGCCAGAGTGCTATATCCACAACAGTGGCCAGAAGAAGTTCAAAATCATTTGACATTTTGGGGAGGCAGGAATAAGGGATTTATCAAGAAGACTTCGTTAGAATAAAAGGGAGGTGATACAGAGTTTCCTAGAATACACGGAGGAAAAAATAATTCCAAAATGATTATTTCACTTAATACACAATCGCGATATGATTCCGATATCTTCAAGGGAATGTTAAAGAGGTTTTTCCCAGATGATCCTTATTTAAAACCCTTTAAGAAATTCATTGTTTACTAAAACAACATCGACAGTGATGTTCATCAAAATTGTTGGGCCTCCTCTATGTCTGTTCAATCCAACAAAATGTGTAGAATCTTGCTTGCTTTTTGGACACCATTCAGCAATAGACGCAAATAGCAAAGAAAGAAATCGAGACATTGAACCTGCTGAAGGCATGATTAAGATTTGGAGTTTATTATAAAATTTTTACAAACAATTTTTTTAATATTCACATAGTTAATTTTTTTTCGAATTGTGTTTAGTTTTCTGAATCAATGAGTAGAATTACAATTTACAGATTTATTATTATATTTTATCAAATTTCTCCAATACGTTTCAAACTGGAAAAAATTGACATCTTTAACATCTTGCTAAACCTTAAATTTCTTTTGAAGTTGAAAACACGGTACTAAAAATGTACACCTTTATTTGATAATACACAGTTAAATATTTATAGGGTGGTCATAAAAAACAGCTCTGCGAACGGCCAACAAAACCACGATGATGGCATCCATGTGGAAAATGTATAATCCAAATAAAAGATTTATTTTCTCCGATCTGTGTTGTCATCAGTGATTGGTGTTTTGCCTCTGTCATACGCAAATTTCCTCCTTGCTCCCCGATCGTATTTTTGTAGGCCGTTCGCAGGGCTGTTTTTTTGTGCGTGCATAAAGCGTCCGTTTTTGTGATACACGTACCGTTCCAACGCTCTTTAGGGTTTTCGCATGCGCTGAGCATTTTGCGACGGGAAAAAGTGGTCGTTGCCATTCGAAAATTTCGAGTTTCTGTACCTATAACCGTAACCATTAGCACCACTTTGTTGCCGTTCACCAAATCCCGAGCTCATACCCCTGAATAACTATATCTGAAATCTCACCTCGATCGGTTGAACGGAACAGCCACTAGAGCTCCATATATCGGCAAAGTTTTTTATGACCACCCTGTATATCTACCTATTGTTTTAGAAAAAAGCACAGATTACTGGTATATATAGATGTCAGATAAGAGTACCTTCTCTCCAAATAGTTATCCATACGCCTCGTTTCACGAATTTTAGTAATAGTGTTAAACTAATGTCGTTGGATAATCGTTCTTTTAAGCTTATAAAAAACTAGATTAAGCATATGTGATTCCACATACGTGATACTAAAAATAAGGATATTAAGCTTGCATCAAACTTTGTATTTCAAATGCAAATTTCTGTTTATGTATGCATAACGAAACATTCTGTTCACATTTCCGATCACTATTAATTGTTAGATTTAGTTAAACATTTTAATGAGGAATTCATATGATATATTCATTACTGTGTATATAATGGTAATTTACATTTATAAAAAAACTATGGTTTGAAATCAAATTTGAGGGGAAGAAACTTAATCTTTAATAGTCAATTATGCTTTATGTGCTTTTCTATTACGTTTCCTTATGAATCTCTGGAATGTCGTTATTTTTACAGAAAATCAGCATAATTAGTCTTAAAAGTTTTTCAAAACATTTGCATGAGGAATGTTGCAATATAATGCGGAGTACTCATCAATATATCTCAGACTTTATGTAAAATCGCTTTTTAGGATTTTAATGTGTATTTTCTTATCAGTTGCTACATTTTATTATTTTTCTTTTAATGTTAGGTCCTATTAATCTGATAATTTGATATATCGCGTTCGTTACAAGTTCTCAACCATGACGTCAGAAGTTAGATGTACCGACATCACTCTATAGCTCTTAGTGGCTGCTGGCATTATATATCTGTATTTGCTGTGCAAAGGGTGTTACGTCCAAAATGGGCTTAAATGAGTTATCAAACCAGGCACGCCTGAAAAATGAAGGGCTACTGTACGGTATAGAAAGCTAAATCCAATTCCCCTCTTAGATATTTTTATTCATCGAGGAAAATCTGGGATACGTGAAACAAAATACAAACATGTTAGTGTTAAAGGGGTTATGCCCCAAACAAGAACTTAACACTTTTTACTCAAGAAAAATAAAAATTGGGAAATTTCCTTTATAAAATTTAAATTTAAACTTTCAAATACTGACTTTAGAAAAGTCTTTTATTCAATTCCGTTTTTCTAAAAACTGTGATTTTGGACTTGATATTCTTTACACTGCAAACATAAATATTTAGTAATTGGTTGATGATTCACGCAAGTAAAGGAGTTTCATATTTATTTAAAATGATAAACTTGATGAAATAGCAATAGTTTGTAAAATAGTCCTCCAATTACCATAGAAACAAACTTGCATGTTGTTACAACTAAAAAAATATGAATAAAAATGCCAGTTTTACATATTTCATCTTATTTTTCCCCTTACACCAAATTTTTAATACAAGTTTTAACGTTATCTAATAAATACATTAAGGTGAATAGTTACTTAATGCTATGAAATTGAGTGGCATAACAATAAAAAGTATATATTTAATTTTGCAACGAAATATCCATCTATAATTAATTTACAATTACTTAGGTAACTTACATTAACTTACAATAAGTAACTTGCAAGAAACAGCTAAGCTTTACAATATCTCAGTTTCAATAGATCCCCACTATCCACTAAATACAAGGTGCGCCCATAAAGTAACCCGACAAATTTAAAGATCAAACAATAAAATAAAAAAGGTGAAAGAATAATCACCTGGCTAGAAAGAGTGGCATCTCAACTCTTGTTAAAGCCAGTTTAAACTGGTTATTTAGTCGTTTGCATATCGAAACGCCGTAGTAATTTTCATTTACTGAGAAGGCATTGTACAAAAAAATTTGCTTCGGAATGGAACAGCGTTGTAACATTAAATTTTGTTACAAATTAGATAAATCTGCTACCGAAACTTTTGAGAGGCTTCGAACGGTATATAGTGATGCATCGTTATCAAGAACACGAGTGTATGAGTGGTACAGTAGCTTTAAATGTTGGCGAGAAAGCATTGAAGATGAACCAAAGACAGGACGCCCTTAAACTTCAAAGAATGACGAAAATGTGGAGAAAATTCGTTCTTAAAATCGAAGACTAAGGTGATGCTGATTGCATTTTTTTTGTTTACAAAGGACTAATTCACCACAAATTTGTTCCTGAAAATCAAACAATTAATCAGTATTTTTACAAGGAGGTGCTTTTTCGATTAAGAAACGGGATAAGGCGAGTTAGGAAGGAACTGTTTGATTCTCGGCAATGTTTTCTTTTACACGATAATGATAGGCCCCGTACAGCAATTTCTGTACAACAATATCTTGCTAGGCATTCAATTACAGTGATAAATCACCCACCATATTCTCCCTACTTATCACCAGCTGATTTTTTTCCTTTTTCCGAAGCTGAAGATAACCATGAAAGGACAGAGAGATATTCGAAAACATCTCGGACATTATATCAAATGTTACGCGTATTTTACGAACGGTTAGTTTCAACGCCTATAAACAGTGTTTCTATGACTTGAAGAAACATTGGGAAAATTGTATAGACTCCTTTAGCGATTATTTTGAAGGAGATAAATTTATTTGAAGGTGAGTAATATTTTTCTTATTTATAAAAAAAATGTCCGGTTACTTTATGGGCGCACCTTGTATATTGGCAGCTAAATTCTGTGTTCGTAAAATATAGTAAAACATTTTTATGTTCCTATCTGCCTTTATATAACTGATTACTTGACGAAAAGAAAATTTTCTATCTGAATAATTTATAAAGCAGGATGACAGAAGCTAAATTATTCAGTTAGAAATGATTATATAAAAAGGAAATGCAGTAATGTAAAATATTCTTGGCTGTTCGTGAAAAGGAAAGTTACGATAATTAAGTTCATTAAATATGAAAATATTCACTGGACTGTCTGCAAGTTGAAAATGAATTTAATTAATAAGTAAATTTGAAATCACTTACCATTTGGTAATAGGTTATTTCAAATGAACTCATTACATTCATAGTAAAATATACATGACATGTGAATACAACTTTTATGTTATCATCTTGAGAATTTTTACCAAAAAGCTCTGCCGTAGGCGGTGAAAAACTGCTAAAAGTTCTGTGCTCTGTGGTGTGAAAAATAATAATACTTCGTAGTTCGAAATATATTGTTGTCGTAACGGAGTGCATATTTAAGAAAGAAACCAACCAAAGATCTACCAACAAAGCATCTCAAAAGCTTTTTTGATCTAGCATTTTGATTAAGTATAGCCATTAGAAATTCGCTCTGGAAAGAAAATCAAGGTTGTAACCAATTCATTTTTGGCTTGATTCAAGGCTCATATTTAGCATTTACTCTGAAGCTCTTTGTAGAGGTATTATAAAGAACAGAAGTGACAATAAACATAATTATTTTTCAATTTTTAATTATAATTGTTATTTTTTTTAATTCCATATGGTCAGTTACTAATTGGAATTACAAGGCTTAGTTTATTAAAATAAAATTATAGACTACTACCAAGAATGTAAAACTTACATGAAATGAGATGTTCTTTCTGTATGGACATTTCCCAAATGTATTCGTGGATTGCCCTCCATGGCAGATGACATGAAACACGATTATTTAAACGGTTATTAGTTTTCAATGAAAGTTGGTTTGAGATAGAGGTAAAAAAATATATAGAAGAAATTTGTGTAATAGCAGAACGTATATTACCGATATTGCTGATAATGTTAGTGTATTATAAATTGAATGGCACATCTCCCATTACTGGATACAGGATAATATGAAAATTGCATCTTCTATGGTTTCCCTTCGTCACAATAGGGTTTTATCTAGCTATTTTTTTTCCTTGTAAAGATAGTTCCTTTTAAATATTTTGTTGAAAAAATTAGATTTATTTTGATAAAAGGGCCATTTGTCGTACGTTAAATAACAATAAGATAGATTTTTCTCAGGTTATATCATAAAAGGTTGATTAATTATAAAATTAACATCCTTATTCAAGGGTTCTTCCAAAATCTTTATTTAATACAAATGTTCGAATTAAAACACTTTTGAAGTGAGTTTCGAAACTGAACTTTTTAAAATCAACAGTTGAAGTAACAATTTAACTTGTTTTAGAGAAAAAAATAGAAATTCAACTTAAATTGCAAAATGTATATATATATATATATATATATATATATATATATATATATATATATATGAATTCCATTTTTTTCATATTTACTTCCACAATTAATAGTTGAATTGAGTTAAATATTGTGGTGAAAAGTTTATGCATATGGTTTATTATTTATTTACTACTTTATGTGTAGTGACAACTTTACATTAAAAAAATATTAGTCTTTGAAATCTTGTTTCTAACTTTAATATTTTATTTATGTTATTTTTTGGTATGGTTTTTCTTTAAGCCGCAGAGTTTATAGGTATTGTCTCTCAGGACCAAAAACACATTTAGGATTTTTTGTCTAAAGAGACACTCGCACTCAATGCTTATACTTTGTGGTCTAAGAAGATGTTAGTTAATGTCACATTTTATAAAATATTATAAAATGCTCCATTTTATAATTTCATATTTTCATGTTCCTCGTAAGTAAAATCGTTAGTTTTTGGAATGCAATACACTAAAAATTAATTATTATCTCATTTCTTTATTTTTTATTTATGAAAGGACTACCGATTAATTCTTAAAATATGTTAACATAATAAGCCAGGCAAGCTTATTAATTTATAATAATCTTTATTTTTTCCCCAAAATCTTCTCCAATTTCTTTATTTCGTCAATATTAATTAGTTTTAAAGCCTCTGTGATATATTTCAACAATATTGTGAAATAGAACTTTGGTAAATCCACAGAAGATGTTACAATATTATTTCTTTCGAGCTAACAAGTTCAGTCCTTCGTTTAAGATGCAGAGCGCAGAACAATTCAGGCAATTATCTCTAAGGAGAAAAAAAAAGTTGTTATTTGTTCTTAGACACCACTGCATTTGATGTTGGACATAATAAGGTCTTAAAAAACAACCTGTTAATACGAAACTAGTTGCCACTATTACTGTTGAAAGTAAAATGTTAAAAAGCTATATTTTAAAAAATGTTATCAATATGTTCCTCATAAGTACAAAGCATATTTATCTAAAAAATGTTATTGGTTTCTAAAAGAATAGTTCTATTCCGTGTAAGAGTTAGCGGATTCAGAGAAAATAGTGAAATTAAGTTAAAACTTTCGGTAACTCCCGCTAATGGATAAAAGAAGTTGATAAGTGACTCAAATTGTAATCTAATACTCTGATATCCAAGAAAAAGAATACTTTATTTTATAAGAGAGATACTCAGTATACAAAACAAACTAATTATTACAACATTAGTCGAAACCGAATGGAAGCGAATGTTATCAACTCACAGTACTGAATTCAAGGAAATTCTCCGCATAATCTAAATTAATTGCAAAAATAAGCATATAAAAGCACATTTAATTTGATCCCACGACTAATGGGATAAACTGATATTGCAAGTCTAAGTGTTTCTTATACGTCTTATGCGAGATGCATAACAAACTAAGTAAACTGATCTCTAAGGTATTTCCTGTTATGTAAGATTCTATAGGAACTCATGCTGAATAAATAATTCAGTCAGTACTTCATTAAGAAGTTTACTTGCTTACTGATCGATGATTTTTTTAAACCGAAAGCAGAACATTTTCTAAGTGGTTTTCTTGCAGAATATTTATTGCGAAAGTTAAATTAAATTTGCATTTTAATTTTAATTATAAAATCATAAATAAATAAAGAAAATGACGTAATTACATTATCTTCGTAAAGAAGATTTCTATAAATGTCTTGTTTTTTTTCTTGCGATTAATTACCAGATGTTTTAGTTACTAAAAGTTTTTTTTTTTCTATTACTGTCCCTTCTCTTTTAACAAAAACTTTTAACAAAAATACCCGTTATTCTTGCTCCTTTTGAAAAGAAATTTGTAAAAAAAATGGGATTTTAAAACTAGGGTTAGAGCGAGATATTCCGCTATTGAAGCAAGCTGAGAGGATTAGACAGACTTAAAGCCGCTGGAGAAGCATCAAGGTGAACAAGCAAAAGAGCGGACCACAGAGCGGAAAATATTTAAGTAATACATTTGGTTGGATTCTGTATGAGTCACGGATACAAGCTATATTTTTTAAACTTAGATTTGTGTATATTATATGAATGACAACATAGAATATTTGACGATATTTTTGATTAGCTGTAAGATTATTGCTTTGACGATATCCGCTTGGAACCTGATGGAGATGGAACTACTAACAACTGTTTTCTGAAAGTAATGAAAGATTTGCATAATGTCCTAATAGGCATAACATGGTGTAGAATCCTCTAAGATAACACAAGAAAATTTTAAGAATTTTTATCTGCTTTGAAATGAGAGATGAACATTATAGTTTCAGATTTAATGTCAAACTTCAAAGATATCAACTTTTCTCTATCTGAATAAGTTTAATATTTTCATTTTAATATAACTAGAAACCCATATGAAAATTAATCCACGTTATTACTGGCCACATTTGATCTATGTTTGTCCAGAATGTATTTGAATATGGTTATACAGAAGGTCGTTCGCACTTTATGGAAACGATTTTATTATTTTTGTCGTTTTATTTTGAGATAAAACTTCAGAATAATCATCTGCTACTGTTTTGTTTTGATTGGAATATAAAATAAAAGATTTATTTTGAAAATGGCTCTTGAAATTGATAGAAGGCTCGAAGGTTACGTAACTGCACTTTTCGAGGAGAAATATTCGTATCAACAAATTATAAAGCTGTGTAAAAATCGCGGTTATGACAATTCAAAAAAGGGCGTTTATTTACTCGTAGATTAAATTCGATAGGGAAACAAAACGCCTAACTAAAAGTAAAAATGAAAACATGACCGCGAAACATCATCCTAAGACTGTTCTAAAGCAGGTAAATATCAAGAAAGTGAAGTCTCTGGTCCTAAAAGAAAATCCGCCTACTCAAAGATCCATTGCATGGAAACTAGGAATGTCTTCTGGAACTGTAAGTAAAATCATTCATAAAGATTTGAAGTTAAAAAAGATATTTAAACCTAACATTCATCTGCCTTTGCCAAAGCATACTGCTGAAAGAAAAACAAAATTGTAGAAAATTATATGAAACAACCTAGCTGCTTAAAAATGGAAATTTGTGGTAACACTCGATGAGGCATGGGTGTATTTAAGTGACTGTAATTAAAAAAAGATCAGTTTTCTATTGCTCAACTTACAGGAATGACCTTACGAAATGGCTCCTTCAGTGTACAGAAAAGTTCCCAAAGGCATTCATGATAGTTGCAGGATTTTGTTACAACGGCAAACTAAAAATCAAAAAGTCCCTAGTAAAGCCAAAATTAATTCACTTTACTATCAGCAGAATATACTAGAACCAATTTTCAAGAAAAAATTATAGCCTTATATGGAAAGGACATTGATAAAGTTGAGCTTCATATGGACAAAGCCTCTAGTCATACGTCTAAATAAGCTTATTTAGTAAAGAAAGAACCAGACACAAGAATAAAGTGCATGACATTTAATGAAATACCTGTAAAATCACGTAACGCTTCTCCAACGGACTTTTGCGATTTCGGTTTATTAAAACGAGCCTTAGGAAAACGACATCCAAGAACACTGAACGGGTTTTGGAAAACGGTCCAAGAGGAATGGGGTAAAATTGACATGACTGTACTAAGAAAAAGTGTACTTTCATGGAAAATTCGAGCTAGAGCTATTGTCCAGAACCATGGCTATCAGATAGAAGCAAATCTCGGCAAAAAATACGGTATTTATACATAAAACTTAACCATCAAAATCGTTTCCATAAAGTGCGAACGACCTTCTGTATTTTTCATTTAGTCAGAGAGGCTAGTTAAAAAAGTCTTCGCCGTGCAAAAGTTTACGTTTGTCTTTCAAATTTATTTTCTCTTTGAAGACTAAAATTTTACCTCATCATTCTATACTTTGCGTTGTGGGCTGCAATGATAGGAAAAATCTGTCATGAAAAAATTATAGTAATTTCGTATGTGTAATTCTGTCATTTTTAGCACATTCTTCCTCTATGCGATGTCGAGTTGTCCATTATAATGGTGGAGTTCGAATTCATGGCTATTCTGAGGTTTGAATTATGTAAATTTGTGATTTTTCATAAAATATAAAGCGAGGGGCTTATAATAGAGCGTTGTTTGTATGCCCTCTTACTTACACTGCCTCACTCGCAAAATAAATCCACTTTGTTGGCTCACACACAAATTAGAGTTACTCCGTTTTGTTATAGTTTGCTATCGTTGTTTCACGAACACCAGCTTGAATTTATTTTCGAATTATTCTTTTACTGTTGCTGGCCGTACCTGTCGTTTCAATTACAAAACCAGACAAAAAATTCTCCATTTTTTTTTCCTTATGAAGAGTTTTTGACCTTCGGGCGAATGGTGCACTGAGGAATGCGGTAAATAAGAAGACAGAATATTAACTCAAAGGATGTCAAAAGAATAATTACGCCACATAGAAAGCAAAATTTAAAATGTTCATGAGATATCCCAACGATAAAGACATATGCATTTTTCATTTATGGTTTCCTCTAATACTGGATTTAATTTTAAGTTGTTAGTGCCAAGATTTGCTAAAAGTTAGGGAGGGCATTCTGAATAATTTTTTATTGGAAAATGTAGCTGCTGCGAAATTTCACGTAATAGCAGTTATTTTAAAGCTATTTTTTCACCAGAGAAATGCCAAATATACTCAAAATTTATCATTAACTCGTTTAAATTTAATATAAATAAATATATATATATATATATAGATAGATAAATAGATAGATATACAGTCGAACCCTGTTATAGGGAACCCGGTATATAACGAACTCATGGATATAACAAACGAAAATTTTGGTCGCGCCAATTTCCTATTGTGCGTAATTTAATTAGTATTGTGTCAGTTTAATGTAATCTATTTTACTCGATTTAATTCCTTAATGATCTTTTTAATAGATTTTATGATTTTTTAATATATCATTATGGAATACACTTTGCAACTAATGAGTTATACAACTTGTAAACTCATTTCAGCATTTTTCTTAACGATTCGGATATAGCGAACCTTCGGATAAAGCGAATAAAATATTTGGTCCCTTGAAGTTCGTTATAATGGAGTTCGACTGTGTGTGTGTGTATATATATATATATATATATATATGTGGGGGGATACCTTTCGTGTGAAGGAGTATTTGCATTCATTAAAGCAGCAATAACTCCTAAAATCTAAGAATTATAAATGTATATTTATTGAAATTATAGCAAAAAAGAGTATGAAAGCATCTACAATCGTCTTTCCCCATTCACGTCCGGGGACCCGTCTCTCCCGTAGCAAACAGCCAAGCGTCCTTTTCTCCCCCGACAAAAACTCTACTCCCAGAAAAGAGTTTGGCCAGAATCGGGGTTCATTGCCCTCTCCGGCATCTCGGCATCTCAGTTCTGTCAGGAGTGGGGCAAGCGGTTCTCGAACACTGGGGAGGGAATTCGTCTCATATATATATATATATATATATATATATATATATATATATATATATATATATATATATATATATATATATATATATATATGTATGTATATATATATATATATATATATATATATATATTTATATATATATATATATTTATTTATATATATATATATATATATATATATATATATATATATATATTATATATATATATATATATACCGGGTGGCCATAATTAAACTGACAGTGCTCACAGTGTTCTGTAGCGCGATCTATTTGTGAGAATGACGCCACATTTTGTAGGAAGATTAAACAAGACGGGGGACGAAGGATTCCGCGAAAAAATAAATTAGTTCCAAAAGTCACCGCTAGGGGAATATTTGGCGGTGTGTAATAGAAAATAGAGTGGTAACAAATGCAAATTAATACGGAATAAAATTACCTTTTATTATGCACATTTTCTTATTTAGTTCAAGTGCAATATGGCAACACTTTTAAAAAAGAGTAAAATCTACATAAACACCGATAAAGTCTCGTGATCTGCAATATCACGTACGCTGAGCAGAAGAAGAAGTTCTTTATTCAAATTTCACGTTACATCCATTGGCACAGTGCCAGCTGCTTGGGTTTTAAAAGGCAATGTGTTACGTTTCGAATCAATCGGATTGAAAGTTTATGTGCAATGTCTCCTTCTTTAGTCGAGCGTGCGTTACTGGTCAAATTCTTTTACCTCAACCAGTGCAACGCGTCAGCCGCTCTTCGTGCTTTTAGAACGCACAAAAAAATGCGTAAAGGTAACGGTCCAGTGTCAGTTAATGGGCTAAAAGCAATGGTTGCGACGTTTGAGAAAACAGGTTCTCTGAAGGTTCAGTCAGGCAGAGGACGAAAACCTGTACCACAGGATACAATCGAAGCAGTTGCCACGGCGATTGTCGACAGAGGACCAGACAATATTGCTGCCACCTCTAGCGCTCGTGGATTAGCTCGGAATATGGATATGCCTTACAGTACGGTATGGAAAATCTTACGAAAGATTATCAACTTCTATCCGTACAAGATCAGCCGTGTACAGGAGTTACTGTACCCCGACCATGATAAGCGATTGACTTTTGCTCTCACCATTCTTGCCAGAATGGAGGTGGATGATGCTTGGCCGTGGAAAATCTTATGGGGAGACGAGGCCCACTTTTACCTGCATGGAACTGTGAATACCCAGAACTGTCGAATTTGGGATGACAAATCACCACATGCTGTCACAGAAATTCCCTTACATTCACCAAAGGTGACTGTTTGGTGTGGGTTCACAGCGGAATTTATCGTAGGTCCATTCTTCTATGAGAACATTACCCCGACAGGACCGGAAACCTTTATCGGTGTTTATGTAGATTTTACGCTTTTTTAAAAGTGTTGCCATATTGCACTTGAACTAAATAAGAAAATGTACACAATAAAAGGTAATTTTATTCCGTATTAATTTGCATTTGTTAACACTCTATTTTCTATTACACAGCACCAAATATTCCCCTAGCGGTGACTATTGGAACTAATTTATTTTTTCGCGGAATCCTTCGTCCCCCGTCTTGTTTAATCTTCCTACAAAATGTGGCGTCATTCTAGCAAATAGATCGCGCTACAGAACACTTTGAGCACTGTCAGTTTAATTATGGCCACCCGGTATATATATATATATATATATATATATATATATATATATATATATATATATATATATATTTCCATGTCTATTAAGTATGGAGTATATTTGGAAGTGTGGTTTAGATTTGAAATCTTATTTTACAATTACTTTATATTAAAAAAATGTTAGGAAATAAATATTTATCTTATGCAAACATTTCGTTTAACTAAGTCTTAAAAACAAAAAGACTGATTTTTTTTAAGGAATTTTAAAATTTAAACACTTTTCAGGATTAGATGTAATTGTTAGAGCGTCGTCGAAACAAGTTTATTTGCTCAAAGCACCGAATTTATCCAATTTTATTCTCTACATTAAGGTACCTACTTCAATTGTGCCATCTCAACATAATGTAGAGTGTTGCATTACTTCTGTCTTTTAAACGACTCCTGTACTGGAACAAAACATGCCAGGGGAAATGCTAGAACAAGTTGAAACCGAAATCACTTCCTCTAATGGATACAAGAAGACGATAAAAGCCTCAAATTGTGACCTAATCCTTCACAGTACAAGGAAATTGAATCCTATGAAAAGACAGTAAGAAAGACTATAATACAAAACTAATTACCACGGCATTAGAAGAAACTAAAACAGATAATGGGACAATGTTGTCTTTTGGCACTAGATTCCAAGGAGGCTTAGACTGAACAAAATGAAGTGAACTTAAAAGAACATTATATATATTCTTACCAATGCAGTTGTTAGGATTATAGGATGAATATCATTACAATTAAAATTTTAGCACTAAAATTTGCAAAAAGTTAGGAAGGGTATTCTGAATAATTTTTCATTCGAAAATGTAGCCATTGCATACTTTCACGTAATAAAACTTATTGTAAAGCTATTATTTTGCCGGAGAAATGTCAAATATACTCAAAATTTATCATTAAACTAGTTTATATCCAACATAAGTATATATATATATATATATATATATATATATATATATATATTATAGATCCGAAGGAGGCTTAGACTGAATAAAATGAAGTGAACTTAAAAGAACATAATATACACTGCTGGCCACCCAAATTGCAACACCAAGAAAGCCAAGAGATATCACAACAAAATTTATTTTGTAGATAAAATGTTGACCAAGTATCAAATGATTAAATTAATAGATTTCTGTGAAGTGTGGTTCCTGCCAAAATCAATAGCTGGAGTATCCGCCATTGTTGGAGATCACCGCTGCCACACGCCTCGGCATTAATTCAAAGAGACTTTGAATAAGTTCTTGGGGTACAGCAGACCAAGCAGCTTCCACACTTTGCCAAAGTTGATCTGCTGTGGCAGCTGGGGATGGAATCTGGGTCAATCGTAGAGCAACCATGGACCACATGTTTTCTATCGGTGAAAGATCCAGAGAGCGAGGTGGCCAGGGAAACAATTCAATCTGGCGATTTACGAAGAACCGTTGGACAATGCGTGCCACGTGTGGTCGCGCATTATCCTGTTGAAATATGGCTGTGGGCAAGCCCTGAAGGTAAGGAAGGACAACTGGCTCCAACACCTCGGAGATGTAGCGCTGGCTGTTTAAAGTACCGGCAATGTGTACTAGAGGTGTGCGAGAGTGATATCCAATACCGCCCCATACCATAATACCCGGTTCAGAACCAGTGTGGCGGTGCATAACGCAGCTGTTCAGCATCCTCTCTTCACGGTGTCTCCGGACTCGAATGCGACCATCGTGGTGTTGCAGACAGAAGCGTGACTCGTCAGTAAAGACAATTTCATTCCATTCTGCCGTCCACATCCTTCTGTCATCGCACCATTGACGGCGGAGACGTCTGTGGTTCTGCGTCAAGGGTAGACAAAGCAATGGACGTCTTGCGGACAGACCACTCTGCTGTAAACGGCGTCGAATGGTACGCGCAGACACTGGATGATGTGTCACAGACTGCATGTGCTGTGCTATGGTTCGTGATGTGACTGAGCGATCCGTCGCTGCCATGCGCACAATTTGCCTGTCATCATGTGAAGTGGTGCGCTGAGGTGGATGCGATCGAACACGCCGGTCCGTCGTACCCTCCTGCATCCAACGATCACATATCCGCATTACAGTTGTTTGGTTTCGTCCAACACGACTACCGATTTCCCTGAAAGATAATCCACAATCTCGGTAGGCCACTATCCTTTCTCTGTCGAACTCGGATACTTGATCAAAAGATGATCGCTGTTTTCGACGAGGCATAATTGATCGTTTTTTGAAAAAACCACAAGAAAAACACAATTGCCGAACTTGAAATCGTCGAAATCTCCAAGCCTTAAATAGCGCTGTGAAGTGGCGCCACAGGCGCGCGTGATGTGCGTCTGCGCTGAAATTCTAATAATTTGCATATCTCACCTCCGCTAATGCATGTTGTAAATTTCATGTTATTTGCATGTTTCCTTCAGGGTCTTGCATTTACAGTGGCCAGCAGTGTATATTCTTACCAATGCAGTTGTTAGGATATGGGATGAATATCATTATAAATAAAACTTATGGGAGTTTATTTCGCTGTGTATGACGTTTACGTGCTTCTGTATGTTCAAAAAGATGAGAATTGATTTTGAGATATTTACTGTGTGTAAATAGCAATTTATAATTATATTTACGTAATGAGAGCATTTCTTTAACTATTTAAAAACTGCCTTCGAATCAAGGGACTGAAAAAATAAATATGTTAAACATTTTTTTCATGTTTCATCGAAAGAATCGAAGTGCTAAATATTTTCTAGAAACTAATCTTCAAGAAAATATTTTGTATATATTTATTTTACTTTCAGCACTACCATTTCGCGCTTAAGTTTTTTTTAACCTTTAAAGAAGGGAAAATTATCCTTTTTTATGATTTCAGAATTATTTATATCTTTAGCATATGTTCCAAGTGTCGTTGAGACTTTTTCAAGCATAAGTAGAATATTTACATTTATTTCTAGTAAAATGCATGAACTGCGATATATTTATCATAAATTGCATTTTTAAGCCAAAAGTAACTCCCGTGCAAAAAAAAGACAGTCAAATAAATAAAAAATAATAATTTACATATAAAGGTTTGGTATAAAAATAAGAATTAAGTTTTTAGAAGAAAGCAGAATAAATACAAAAGAAGGGTACGACACTATCGATATACATTAAAAAAAGAATAAGGAATGATTAAACGTAATGTGTTTGATGAATATTACATTTTTATGCTTACTTCGCAATTTTCCAAGGTAGATCAAGTTAGTTGCTAATGGAAAAAAAAGAAACAAATTAATAGATAATGCATGGTATATACGAGGAAGATTTATTTTCAAAAGGATAGAAGATCAAAAGGCCAAAAGAAATTCACAAAAACTCTAAATATGTTGAAAGGCAGAAAATAAGCTATGGGAAAAAATGCTAAAAGTGTTTCTTACCATTTTAATTTCGTAGAGAAATTAAATTGGTAAATGTAGCTCTTAAGTGCAAATGATATGTTATATTAGTATTATGAAAATAACAGAAGTTGTACTATTAAACTATAAGTGGCTATCCAAATGAAAATTAAATTATTATTAAAGAGAATTAACTATTATTAAATTTGGTTAAATCATATTAAATTTGGCAATTTATCAAGTGGTCAACTCGTAAATAACTCTATTTGTTGCCATAAAAGGCGAATTAAGTACTACTGTAGGCTAGATCTATCATTTCTATAATTGTTTAGTGTTGTATTGAAATTTGTTTTACAACAAAATAGAAGCCATCAAATTTCTTAATCAGAAACTATTAAATTTTATGTCAAACAACAGAATGTACCAACCTGCTTTGTAATCTGATATCTTTTTCACAGTGATCAGTGGCTTAAAAGAATTAAAAAGAGCTCCAAGGATATTTAGTCCAACAGAAAATTATGAAGAATGTAATTATAAAAGGGAGTGGAACATTTAAATGAAAAAGATGAATAATTAATTGCTCCCTAATGCAGGTGCAATTCCCCGTAAAACCTTCTGAGGTAAGTGGGTCAGTGAACAGGTCGATCTCAGTCGACCTGTTGATCATCACCGACATCCTGAAATAAATTTAGATAAATTAGCAAATTTGACCTTCAGATATTCAATGTATAGACTGACCTTTGAAAAACAAGCTACCGACATCTAATAACATCAAAAATAATGCTGTGAAAACAACTTACAGTCATGGTATGAACATTAAACGGGAACGGAAAATTTCAAGGGAAAGGGTTATGCATTTTACGGTAGCATGCATATTTTCCGGGGGTTTTATAAATAAATTATAGAAACTTTTGAAAATCTATTACAGTTTAGTTAAGAATCTATAAAGACTACATAGTCGAAACTTTAATTACACACACACACATTTATGTACACACTAGCTGCTTATCCGGCGTTACCCGGGTATTTATTTATACCAATTTTTTTATTAGACAATAAAAGGAATGAATTCTACTAGTGTAAAATCTAAGTAATTTTTTTACAGGTATTTAAAAGTATACAGGGTTTGTTCGTAAAGTAATGAGACTGGCAGCAGTGCGGTGCTCCAATCGCCACCAGAGTGCTCCCTTGCGGCAGGATTTGTAGTGGGGGGTCTAAACTAAGCAATTCAACGGGCAGCAATTGCGTCCGAGCTCTAACGCAGTGAGGATCATGCGTGGCGCAAAGCTGTTTTTGAGTTTTTGTTACGGCAGAAAACGTCAAAAATGGAGCATTCGCTGGATCAGCGCTACGCGAGTAAATTTTGCTTTCACCTGGGCAAAGACACTTACCTTGGTTAAGGAGGCTTACAAAGAAGGCGCCTTGTCAAGGGCTCAGGTTTTCAGGTGATTCAGAGAGTTCAAGAACGAACGGGAGACCGTTGAAGACATGGAGTGATCTGGACGAAAATGTGGCCAAAGAAAAAAAAATCTTCTGGACTCCGACTGTCGTTTGAGTGTAAGATTTATCGCCGAAGACCTCAACATGAGCAAGACAACGGTTCACAAAAGGATTTCTGAAATTTTGAACATGAGGAAAGTTTGTGAGAAATTGATGTCAAAAGTGTTGACTGATGAACAAAAAGCAACGACGAGTTGACGTTTCCCGTGAGATGTTGGAGCAGTTAGAAATTGAACTGGACTTTTTAAACAACGTAATAACAGACGATGAATCATGGGTGTTCCAGTACGACCCCGAAACCAAGGGCCAAAGTTCAGAGTGGCACACCTCAAACTCCCCGCTCCCCAAGGAAGCGAGAAGTCCAAGGTAAAGACAATGTTCATTGTCTTTTTTGACAAGCTTGGGGTGGCCCACAAAGAATTTGTACCTCCGGGACGAACTGTCAACGCCGTTGTCTACAAAAAAGTCTTTAAGCTCCTGCACAGAACCATCAAACGGAAATGACCGGAGATTACCGATCGCTGGAAGCTCCATTACGACAACGCTCCAGTCCACATCGCCTTCGTTGTGACCGCCTACCTGGCCTGGATAAGGGTTGCAACCTTGCAGCAGCCACCGGACAGCCCCGATGTGAGCCCGGCAGACTTTTTCCTCTTCTCAAAGCTCAAGAGAAGCCTAAAAGGTCACCGTTTCGAAGATGTTCTCCCCATCCAAAGGGCTGTCACAAAGTCTCTGAAAGAAGTTACGGCACCTGACTTTCAGGAACTTTTGCGGCGTGGGAATCGCGTTGGAAGCGGTGTATCGACGCCCAAGTAGACTATTTTGAAGACTTTAACAATATGTACCGATCGGATCAATAAATTCTTTTTACCAGATCCAGTCTCATTACTTTACGGACAGACCCTGTATGTACAGTATACAAATTATGAAGCAAAATTACAAATTCACTATAATATTAACCCAAAACTTGAGTACAAACAACATTTTTATTTTCACACTGTCTTACCCCTTCTCCCCTCCCTTAATGCTGATGAGCTGAACTTGCACTTAAATAACATCGGGAGTGTCACTATTCATCTCAGCGACCCCAAAAACTATGGATTTGACATTACTGTCGGTCATTTTGGACATTTTGTTTTTCACCCCTTCTTCTCCCCGTTCCCCCTCCCCACTGCTGATGGGGCTGAACTTGCACTTAAACGGCGTCGGTGTGCCACTATTCATCTCAGCCACCCCAAAAACTATGGCTTCAACACTAATAATACCAGTCGTTTTCGATTATTTTTACATGCCCCCCCCCCATCTCCTCCCCCTAGGGAGGCTAGATGTATCCCACCCTCCCAGTGTTTCTTCGATTGTAAGTTCTCACATTGTAAGTCGCATATGTACGAAATTTGGTTGAAACTGCCTTAGGCGTTCAAGAGTGATGCTGGAACATACACACATACATCCATTTATATTTATATATATGACATGAGATGATCAATCGATGTGTGAGTACGACTTCTTTCCCTCTTCTCTCTCTCGATCATTGTAAATAGATTTAAGGAGCTGTAGTTCTACAACATTTCTAATTAATATATGTTATAATTAATATGTTTTAATTGTTTATTAATCATTTAGCCAAGACCTATTGATTTTAATAAAGTCTTGAATTTGATTGTATCTGATGCTTCATTGTTTTGGAAATGGCATGGATCCAAACCAGGGTTAACTTTCACTATATGATCCGATTCTAAATCTGGCATTAATGATAATTATTTATAAGATAAAAGCAGCGTTGCATCATGTGATAGTGACGAGACCATGACTGAAATTTCATTTTTGGGTGATTCGGTCAGTAGACACGAGTGGATTTCTGGGGAGATAAGGCGAATGCTAGGTTGTGGGGCATAATTGAAAATGGCGTACAGTGGGAAGGTTATAAATAGAGTATGTTTTATATATTCGAAATCTAGTTATTTTATGGCCATGACCAAGATTACTTTAGACTTATAAACGTTATTGTTTAGCCATACACACACATATTTATTAACAGGGTTCCCACCTATATCCGTTACACCCACCTTAACTTCTAAACGGTGAAAGCTTAAGCCATAATGTTGGTGTCGAGGTATAGTAAAAAGGCTATGCGCTACTCGATGAGACAACTTACAACGTCATCTATCGGCACATTTTGGAATTAGAGTTTTTGATCTCAAACACGCTACGAGATACGGGAAAAAAGCAATTACAAAGTTGTTCAGCATCATATTTAGTAAGAAAAGACACCTTCCGCACATTAATACTTAAAACAGAATGTAGAAAATAAACATTTCATTGGTCGCGATTTCGAAAATTGTCATGTCATAAAGAGCGGAAGAAACTGTGACACTTCCCTATCTTCAGGATCATTTATTTATGTCGCCGAAAATGCTCTCCATTAGCCACTATACACATTTGCACTCTGGACTGGATTTCTCGCTGCACATTGTTCAACATGGCAGGTGTTGCGGAGGCACAAGCATCAGAAATGCGTCGCCACTTTTTGCATTCTGTTTTGAGTATTAATGTGCGCAAGGTGTCTTGTCTTACTAAATCAGTGATGCTGAAGAACTTTATAGTTGACTATTTCCCGTATCTCGTACCGTTTTTGAGATAAAAACGCTAATTCTAAAATTTGCCGATAGATGGTGTTGTAAGATGTCTCATCGAGTAGCGCATAACCTTTTTACTATACCTAGACACCAACTTTATAGCCTAAGCTGTCACCGTTTCGAATTTAAGGGGGGGGGGGGGTTCTAACGGATATAGGTGGGAATCCTGTATATATTTGGACGAGAGTTTCTTCCTTTGATTCAATATCAATATATATATATATATATATATATATATATATATATATATATATATATATATATATATATATATATATATATTTATGTATATATGAAACGTTAAACCTTTCCCTTCATTAACATTCTCTTACCGCAACAGAACATAATCCCTCAATTTGGTTTTGATCAAAATACTACAAAATAATCTATTAGGTTTGCACTTAAACAAGCCACGTGACTACATGTTATATAACAAGGCATATTCGAGTAGCCTGACGCAACCTCGTCAGATGCGGCGTGAAAGAGGTCAGGTGTCACTTTTTAATCAATTAAAATTTAGCGTGCCTGTACTTTTCACAAAAGTCAGCGTTCCTCGGCGTCTCTCTGGGGCTCTTTTGCGTTCTCGTCCAAACCATTAACATGTAGAGTTTTTAGCTCTCCGTCCATATCGTCGCAGCATTACGCTGCCCGGGGGTTTTCCCCGATATCCGCGATGTCCGTCCAAATCCAATTGATGTTAATGGAAACTTTCAAACAAGAAAGTACCTTTTAATAAATATTAGAAATGTGATTGACTCTTCGTATCTGGATTTGATTGAGTTGGTTCTTACTTTCGCCTGCCCCGGCTACATGACTACAAGACTACGGATAAACCTGATTCTCCCCGGATTCCATTACTTACACACACACACACACACACACACACACACACACACACATATATATATATATATATATATATATATATATATATATGTGTGTGTGTGTGTGTGTGTGTGTAATATATATGTGTGTGTGTGTGTGTGTGTGTGTGTGTGTGTGTGTAATATAACCATTACATCTCGTTCTTAAAATGCAACCTGAAAAGGAAAACTAGCTCGTATTTACATGGCTGGAGCTAGACTCAGCCTGAAAGGAATTAAATCAACTTTGAAATCAGTCGTGTCGAATAGTTGTTTAGAGCGATAGTAACATCCGTCCACCTCAGACGACAGCTCGGAGCGAAGTGTATATCACCTTTCAACCTTACGCGCAAGAAGCGAAGTACATGTGTCTGTTATTTTGAAGTGTCAGCGGAATTTGGGGCTGGCGATGCGAACCCACGCCTTTCTCGAGACGTATACATTTGTAGAAATTCAACGTTTGCTGTTTTATGGGAAGTTCTGTTGCTATGGGATTTTAAAGCGCTAAAGTAATATTACTGGGGATTGGACTCAGGAAAGGGAATTTAAATGATAGAATGGAGGGCCTAATATTTAATTTATTACAAATATATATATATATATATATATATATATATATATATATATATATATGTGTGTGTGTGTGTGTGTGTAATATAACCATTACATCTCGTTCTTAAAATGCAACCTGAAAAGGAAAACTAGCTCGTATTTACATGGCTGGAGCTAGACTCAGCCTGAAAGGAATTAAATCAACTTTGAAATCAGTCGGGTCGAATAGTTGTTTAGAGCGATAGTAACATCCGTCCACCTCAGACGACAGCTCGGAGAGAAGTGTATATCACCTTTCAACCTTACGCGCAAGAAGCGAAGTACATGTGTCTGTTATTTTGAAGTGTCAGCGGAATTTGGGGCTGGCGATGCGAACCCACGCCTTTCTCGAGACGTATACATTTGTAGAAATGCAACGTTTGCTGTTTTATGGGAAGTTCTGTTGCTATGGGATTTTAAAGCGCTAAAGTAATATTACTGGGGATTGGACTCAGGAAAGGGAATTTAAATGATAGAATGGAGGGCCTAATATTTAATTTATTACAAATATATATATATATATATATATATATATATATATATATATATATATATATATATATATATATATACATATATATATATATATATATACAGTCGAACCCCGTTATAACGAACTTCAAGGAACCAAAGGTTTGGTTCTCTATATCCGAACCGTTAAGAAAAATGTTCACAAAATGTATAACTCATTAGTTGCTATATGTATTCAATAATCATGTATTAAAAAACGATAAAATCTATTAAAAATGACCATTAATGAATTAAATTGACTAAAATCGATAACATTAAACTGATACAATACTAATTAAAATAATTAAAAATGAATGACAAATGGATATAAATTCATTTTACCTTTAATTCTTGCTCACTGTTTTGTTACAGAAATAATCGGTAATCTTCTGCTGACGTGATACCGATTTCAAAAACGTTATATGAATTTCTTTGTACAGTACGTCAAATGACTGCAACACTCTTTCTTCCACTGTTTGTGTGGAAAAAAACTTATTAATTACACGCATTGCTGCTGTAGCATCTAAGATGGTGGGAATTTCATCATTTATGTGCTCCTCTTCATCAGCATCAGATGCAGAATCTTCAATTTCAGAATGATTCATTTTAATTTCTTCCACAATATCTTCATCAGTCGGATTTTCACATGTAATGATTTCATCATCAAATGTTTCGAACAATTGCTTGTCACAATACGAGAATGAGGGAATATTGTGTTTTTCTATCCACATCGCGATAGGTAAATCTTCATCATCTTCTTCTTCAACATTCTTTGCTAGGCCAGCATGTCGAAAACATTTTCTAATTGTAGAATCTGTAACAAGCCGCCAAGATTTTTCGAGCATTATAAGTGCATCAAGAAGAGAAACGTCACATTTTACATTTTTATCATATCCTTCTAAAATTCGTAAAATGAGCTGCTTCCTGTAATGACATTTAAGGCTTCTGATGACACCCTGGTCCATAGGCTGTACTACAGAAGTTGCATTCGGGGGAAAGAGTACAATTCTAATTGATTGTAACTGTTTATCGTTTTTGTGTGCACTACAATTGTCAAGCAGAAGTAGAATTTTCCGTTTCTTAGCTGAAAGTTCACGATCCCACTTTCGAAGTTCTTTTTCAAACAGTTCCTTAGTCATCCACGCCTTACGGTTGGCTTCATAAGAAACAGGAAGCCGTTTGATATTTTTGAAGCATCTGGGGTGTTTAGATTTTCCAATTACTAGAAGCTTACGACGTTCAGTTCCACTCATATTGGCACACACAAGAAATGTGATTCTGTCTTTCGACAATTTTCCGCCATTACATTTCTCTCCATTAAATTTTAATGTCTGGTTTGGTGCCATCTTGTTAAACAGTGCAGCTTCATCAGCATTAAATATGTCATTCTCGTCATATTCACTAGAGATGTCATTCCAAATATTTTCTTTCCACGTATCGATGTTGGATGTTGAAACATCTCCCGATTCTCCGACAATTTTTCCGGAAGATACGTTGTTCTGTTTCTTGAATCTTTCTAACCATCCATTAGAACACGAAAATGGAATTCCAAATTTACTGGCAAATTCTTCAGCTTTTGACTGAAGCATTTGCCCAGAAATTGGTACATTTTGGCTTCTTTGAATACTGAACCATTTTAATAAAGCTTCTTCCACTTCTTGATGGTCAGCTTTTCTTAATTTTTTTTTGGGAGTTCAAATTTTTCTCGAAAGCAGAAAGTATGCTTTCTCTAATTTTCCATATTGTTCCAACTGTAGATTTCGATAAATCTTTTTTTCGGCAAATGTCAACTTGGCTACCTCCATTTTGTATTTCTCTTATGATATTTACTTTTTCTTCGATGCAGAATGCTTTACGCTTGCAAGACATGATGTACCTAATGATTTCTTAAAAGCGAATTTTTAACTTGTGATAAACACTCAAATAGGTGAATTAGATGAAATGACTTCCCTTCCACCTGCGTGTGGAAATGAATCTTCCGGCTCGACCCTGAACTGACCTTTCCCCTTGTTCTTGGGTGTGCATATGCTATACTGTTCATGCTTTTAATTGTTCTCCTCGAGCGTTTGGTGAACCTTTCCCCTCCTCTCCCTCCTCTTACTGTGGTTTCGCTTACCGAATTACTGGCGGGATTACAACTGCAGAGTGGCTATCGTAATGGTGCACATACATTGGTACAGAGTTCTCTGCCTGCAGATCCCCGACTCCTGTCATCACATTAGTCACGGTAACATTAGACACGGTATTTAGAACCACCCCCATTCCAATGAACACGTGTCTTCCAGATATTCCCCCATTTATAACCCCCCATTCAAGCCCACAAGGTCCCTCGTGTTTCTTGATCTAGTGTCCCCCGCCCCCACTGTCACCATTTGACCCCCGGGAGCTCGGGTTCTCCTTTGATGCTATGTATCGGACGGTTGGAGGAGGAGATCCACGCATATACAGAGTACAGAGAGGAACATAAATCACTGGCAGATGCAGAGAACTCTGTACCAATCTGTATGCGCTATAAAAGGGAAAGAATGCAGATGTTTCTACCCTTGAATAAACAAACTTATCACTGATTTACTCCGTGTTTCACTAGCTGACATACATTTCCATATGAAATCAGAGTCGAAGTCATGTTTTCACAACTGCGGAAAAATTAAAAAAAAAAAAAAATCAGTCGACTGAAAAAAAAGGTTTGTTATAGCCGATTCTTAACATTTCGGAGGTTCGCTATAAAAGGGTAAATTAGCATTAAATAGAATAGGAAAACGGCGGGACCAAAAATTTCGTTCGTTATATCCGGGAGTTCGTTATATCCCAGGTTCGCTATAACGGGGTTCGACTGTATACGTAATTTAATTAGTATTGTGTCAGTTAAATGCAACCGATTTTAGTCTATTTAATTCATTAATTATCATTTTTAATAGATTTTATCATTTCCAATACATTATTATTGAATACACATTGCAACTAATGAGTTATACATTTTTTGAACTCTAGCATTTTTCTTAACGGTTCAGATATAGCGAACCACCGGAAGAAGCGAACAAAACATTTGGTCCCTTGAAGTTCGTTATAACGGGGTTCGACTGTATATATATATATATATATATGTATATAGTATATATATATATATATATATATATATATATATATATATATATATATGTATATATATGTATATAATCAATTGCGCTAATGCGCTAATAAGCCAAAGTAGGGAAAATAAATCAAAATAAGTTTTTTTCTCTAAATTTTAAGGAAATTTTTTTCATCCTGAACTCTATCATTACTTTTCCAAATAAAATATTCCTTAAAAAGTTACTAAAATAAATTTGTTTTTTAGATGGTGAAGAAAAGAAAACAAAAAGCGAAGAAGCTCCTTGAAATTAATATTCACAAAACATAACAGGGAAATGAAATGAAAAAATATGTCTCGATTAAATACACGCAGAGCTCTTAAGAATGCTTTCAGAGAACGATTCCGTACCTTCATCCTCTTCCATTGAGTGACATGCTCTAAAAGCCGATCCCACCCTACGTACATCAAGCTCAAGACAGCAACCAGTATTTCTACTTCCACTTAAAGAGACATGTTACTGTCAGGTAAGTACTGAAAAACATAAAAGACTTTCCTTTTCTCCGAGTAAAAAATGCTTAAGAAAAATGCCGAATAAAAGTGCATGACTTGGAGCAGAAGGAAATTAAAATTGTTAAGAATATTAAATTTTAAAGGAGTTATAACATAAATTTTTAAAAAGTTTATCGTTGATTGAGGCAATATAGTTCATATATTATTTCAGAATATTGAATTCTAGGATTAATATTGAGAATAATATTAAGAATATTAAATATTAAGAAATAAAATATTAAGAATAATAAATTCTAAGTATGTTTAATATTAAGAATAAGAATAAGAATAAGAATAAGTTATTAATATTATGAATATTTAATATTATTTTATTAATAACTTAATATTCAGAATATTAAACTCTAGGATTAATAATAAGAATAATACTAAGAATATTAAATATTACGAAACAAATTGTTAAGAATAATATATTTAATATTAAGAATAAGAATAATAATAAGTTATTAATATTAAGAATATTAAATATTAAGAAATAAAATATTAAGAATAATAAATTCTAACAATATTTAATTTTAAGAATAAGAATAATAATCAGTTATTAATATTAAGAATATTTAATATTCATATTATTAATAACTTAATATTAAGAATATTAAGTTCTAAAGGAGTTATAACATAAATTTATGAATAGTTTATCGTCAATTGAGGCAGTATAGATCACATATTATTTCATTTTAAAATAAAATTTTCATAGCATAATTTCTCTTACACGCGTATATTTTAAAATGTTACGATCAATAGATATTTTTTTATTAAAAGATCATATGATACCAAAATCGGATAAGTTAAAATCTTCGAAAAAAATGACGAAGCAATTATTATTTTCGTATGTAAATGAACATTCAAATTTAGTTGCATATATAATTTAAATGGGCTTGGAATAAATCGAAAAATTAATGAAGAAAGATGGTTATTGGTATTTTTATGTTTAAGCCGTTACTGCACATGGACGTTCCATTTAAGTTTTGAAAAAAGTGCTTCATTACTATAGAAAAGTATCATTTATTTATGTTATGGAGAATTACAGAGCATATAGAATTTCATAATGCAATTGTTAATAAGATGAATATCTCTCTGAACCATTCTCAAGTAGTTTTCATGTTACTTGCATAACGTGTCTGCCAAACTCATAAAAGGTAAAGTGCTACAACTTAAGTCTGTAATAAAAGTTTTGTACTTTAAGAAGCTGCGTGCTTTTGACTATACAGGGTGGTTTTAATTAAAGTTCCACTTTGAAATGATCATAAAAGGAAAACTACTGGACCAAGTGTTATCAAACTTGGTAATAGTTTAAAGGAGATCATGGGAATTTCTTTTCCGCCAAAAAAAAAGGAGGGGTTCAGAAATCACCACCAGGGAGGAAATAGTGCTGTATGGAGCAGTAATGGTGCAGACTGGAAGGTTATTAAAGTATTCATTTTCCCCTTCTTTTTAATAATTTCGCTACTTTTATTTATGTTCTATGATTCTTATTTTCTTATTACTTTATGGTTTCTAATCTACCTTGCCTCCCATACTGTCTATTCCACCCTTTACTGTCCTTTGTTGTAGAGTTCTGCCATTTTGCCTGTCCTGGCTGAATGTGTAGAGGTTCTCTTTGATCCTGATGATGAAAGCAAAATTTTCCTTTTGAAATTTGAAAATTCGGGTCAGTTTTCAAACTTTTATGGGGAAAATGTTAACACTAGAAAGACGGCTGACGTCATTTTGACGGTTTCAGACATACTAGTGCCGTTTACATGTGCCAAAAACCCGGGTAAAAGCAGGGTCGTTTCTTACTTTTTCCCTACGATAGGGAAAAATGCAGGGTGGATTTTCGACCCTGCTTCGACCCAGGATAAAACCCGCTAATTACCCATGATGCATTTCGAAGCTGGGAGTAAATAACATGGCGAGTAAATAACACTGTTGAGGGCTATGTCTGTATTTATGTCTTCAGTCTTCTGAAATTTTATGAATTTTTCCAATTTTACGCGAAATATGCACACACATTTATAAAATTATATTCGATAGTAATGAGGGGGAAAATGTGTTGTATACTACTAAGACTGAAAGCCGCCGATTTGACGGCAATATACAAAACAGGCAGAAATCTTTCAAATAATACCGGAAAAAATGTTAGTTACTTTTCATTTGTTCCCCCTTTTACAAATAACAGACATATTGGCTCTACTGAAATAGTGGTGTTGAAAAATAAGGACTGCACAAACCATGCATATATTTTTAAAGATAAACTATACCAGGTTGTCTGCTTGGCATACCTGTATAAAAATATATCTAAATATATACTAATTTATTATATATTGGTATGAAATAGTTCAAAATTTAAAGTATTAAACTATTTAAAAAACATCAAATATTTTAAATACTTGATTTTATTTTTAACTGTCAAAATGGCAGCGTTCAGTCATTTTAGTAAGAAAAAAATGCCCGTCTTTCTAGTGTTAAGGTATTTTTAATTACTGACTTGTTGCACTACTTTCGGTATTATATTTCGTATATATCCTTCGTAGCTTGAAACTAACTTACAGAAAATTAACGTGAAGGAGTTTCCAGTGAAGAATGAGGACGAAGTCATTATTAATGACAGAAAATAAAAACCAAACATAAACTAAAATTAAGGTACGCGTGTGACGTATTAACACAATGTCCCTATACCACCACATGGCAGACTCGGAATAAGATATCATTAAAATTAGCGATTATTTTAACGATAGTGACGAGTTAGGTTGGAAAAGGAAGTTATAGATCATTCTGAGATGCAGGAAACAAAAATGTAGAAAGCCCTATATTATGAATTAACTGAATACCGGTGCTTTGCTACGGAGTACATTCAAATTAAATACAACGGTCAATGTATGCAATTAATACCAAATATATATATATATATATATATATATATATATATATATATATATATATATATATATATATATATATTTATAATAAATACAACGGCCAATGTATGCAACTAATGCCAAACTATATATATATTTATAAAAAAATAGTAACAGATATTTTTATAGACAAAATAATGTAGAAGAAAATATTCAAATTACATGCAACGGTCAATGTATGCAATTAATTTGTATGTTTAATATCCATAAAACATACTATTTTGAATTAAATTCTTTAAAAACTTCCAACTCCATTAGTCTAGTGGTTAAATTTTATCTTTTACCGTATTTTAATATTTTCTGTCAATTTATTTCGTTGTTATGCACGTGACGCAAAATTAATTTAAAGTATCACAAAAAGAAAAGAAACCACGTGATCCGCATTTAATAAATTAAATTATAAAAGTTAATCTTTAAAAATTCACCAAAAATCTGAAAATAGATGTAAAGATTTGAAAAAGATTTCATTTTAAAGGAATTTTTATGTTTTTTCTCGTGATATACATTTTATAACGCTCAAGTAATTATTTTAAATGCAAACTTAAAAAGATGTTTTAAAAACAGATTAAAAATTTAATTTTAAACTATAAGAATTTTACACTATAAGAAGAATCGCCGTGCAAAATTTCAGCCTTTGAGGTCCAGTGATTTGGTCTGTGGGTTATCTGTCAGTCATTTACGGAACTGTTTTATATACATAGATAAAAGTATATTTTATTGCTCATCCAATTTAGAATTCCGTGAACCGATTAAAACAAAAAGAATAAAATTTTAAAATACTAATGATTCAAAAGCAAAGTCTTTTGATAATTCGTTGCAACTAATGTAAGAGTAAAAAGAAAAAATGAAAAGCTTATAATATAAAATAAGATTTAAAGTTCCATTTATTCAACCGCCATAAGTTCCTTGTCAATATTCGCTTTCGTTATCTTTGTTTATTGTTGAAAAAACATCCGAATAGCTAATTGATTAAAGAAAAGTATGCGAATCGTACAAACCCACGCAATTCTGTCAAATCGTACTTGTCAAATTATATAAATTAATAAAAGTATATTTTCTTTTCGCCCAATTAGAAATTCAATGAATTGGATAAAGTGCAAAAATAAAAAAATAGAGTCTTAACCAAAGAATTTTAATAATTTGTTACAACTAATGCTACAAATTAAAAAAGAACATAGAAAACTCGAGATTCGTAAAAACCACCCAATATGAGTTGTAATAAAACTTAAAATTTCATTTATTCGACCGCCATAAGTTTCTAGTCAATATTTGCTCTCTTATGTTGGTTTATGTTAGCTTATTCATAAAAAAAATATCCGACTTGCTTAATGACAGGAAAAAAAATGCGAATCGTACAAACCCACGCAAAACTAACATTTAAATCAGATTCCAGACATCAAATCATTTGGTAATCAGATGTGAATGAATAAAACTGATAGTCATGAACACTATTTTATTCTGAAGCAAATAATTCCTTAAGTATAGTAATAAAATAATTAGAATTCTTTTTATGTTTTAAAAAGAAATTTCAAAAACTATTTTTGAAAAAAAAGGTCATAAATCAGAATTACACAGTTCTTACTTTAAAAAATTTTCTTTTGCCATCTCATGCTTTAAACGTTTTGTTCTAGAAGTTTATTCAGGCTATAAGAGATAGAATAAAAATTCCAAAACTAATAACATTCTCTTTAAAGACAAAATTTCTCAGGAGAAACTGGCTTTAATTAGAGTCGACAGATGTTCATACAGAAAACTTTCCAGAAACTTCTCATTTAAGTAGATTAGAAAAAAGGAAAGCAGAAATGGAATTTTTTGACTTTCTGCTAATTGGGTTTCAAGTATTAACTTCCTCTGTCTAAAAATAGCAACGAAACGAAAATCACTTCAAATAAAAAGTGGTATTTCAATCGGTTAATGGTAAACATTTACTCACTTTCAAAATTAACGTTGAATAAAATATTTTACTTTAAATTATTTTATTTGCTTTGATCATGCCAATTTAATTCCTAGAAGAATGCGAAAGAGAAAATACGGGATTTAATGTGAAGGAACAGAATTACTTCTCATGTAGTATACATTTTCTGATGATAAATATTTTTTTAGTTATCTTTTTAAAATAACATACAGTTAACTAACTCATGGCACAACAGCCCGAATTGATTTTCAGCACTGTGGACCAAGGCCTGCGGTGCCCATCTCCACTTTCATGACCATAAGCTCGGGTGCCATAGAGTGTGGCGTAGGTAAAACACATTTAATAACTAATATTATAGTATATAATTAATATATAACGTGTGTTGTAATCTCTGTCTTTTAATATATTAGCATTGCTGAAACCCAGTAAGCCTCTACTCAAATTGTTCCAACTAGCGGTGATCCAATTTTTAATTGCTTGATTATTACTGAAGATTATTAGAAAAAGTTCGCAATTTTTCTGATAATGGGAGGTAGCATGAGAGTATATTAAAATATTGGATCACGGCAAGCATTAATATTTGATTTTGTAACTTTAAATAACTAGATATGACCGTAGCATTGATTTTTTTCATTTTATTCTTTTACTTGTTAAAGTGGCTGGTATATTGTATTTTTTTTGGTGGCTGGTATATTGTATTTTTTTTTGGTGGCTGGTAAATATTCAACATATTTAACTATTAGTTTTATTAAATATATTGAATATTTATTATTTTATTTTTGTTTTTATTTTTGTTGTTAAAGACAAAAATAAAATATTGGGTGTTTTATTTTTGTTTTTTCATTTAATAGTAATTTTCTATAATGTATCCATACCCTTGTTTAAACTGGGCTGGTAGGGCAAGGTGATCTATCCACAAGCTCATCGCCATTTTCACAGTATTCCGCAGCACATTCCCAGAACTACACCGGATAAAGGGATTAGAAAAGTATACATTACAAGAAGGCATCTGAAAAACAACCCCTTTTTGATAGCTTTTGCACGTGGCGGACAAGGGATAGTCGAATAACTGGCTGATGAAGAGTGGGCGCATTGATACATGGGACATCTCCAAGCTCTGCGCTTAGTCCCAGAGTTTTAAAAAGAAATTCCGATTTGATGTAAGATCAAAGTTTGAAAAAAAATACTATACAGCATATCATTTTATAATTCAAGTTCTGTTTTATAATTCAAATTCACTCAAGTTCTGTTGGCCCGGTTTTCCTTCTTAAAATCAAGGACCGATGACGCCCTCATTTTCACCCACGCGTAGCCATTCAAAGAGGTGGCGAGGTCAACTGGAGGGAGAACTTTGAAAGAAGAATTTTAGGAGGGGGGGAGGGGTTCTTTCTCCCTCGGACCGGCGCCTTTGGAAGGTGGGCATCCCTCAAGCACTTCTACCTCAGTGATGCGAGTCTGATCCTGAGATGATGAAGAACTTTCCCCAACGTACCCTGAGATGTCCGAGGAAAGGGAGAAAGACTTGCCTGGCTATGATAAGACCTGCTGGCCCATCCCCTTTTAAATTCTGCTAATGAAGACGGTACCATCCTCCTTTTCTTTTAATTATTCGCTGCATCAGTAATGTTTTTTCTTTATTTTTAAATTTTTATAAACTTAATTAAGGAATTAAAATTTTTGAGTACCAGCTACTTACGCGAATTTTGTTAAATTAAATTATAATATGAATGAATTAATTATGATGAAAATTAGAGGAGAGTGTATCCTCAATGAGAAATTAGCCTATAGGCAGTGTATACAAAATGGCCTTATAATGTTTAATAAATCATGTTAAATTTTTGTATAAATTTTGGTCATGTGAATAATTGCCTTAGTTTCACTTCTTCTTAGCTTTTCTTTCAGGTTTCCTTTATAGTAATATTAAGTCAAGTTAATTTATTTTGCTTTTCACGTTTCAACCCTCTACAGCAGGAGCATCAACAAGCGAACCAGTTATTTTTATTTTAAATGGTTATTGCTAAACACAACACAACTCTTCTTCATCTCCTTAAATGTTTCATGCAAATATTGTTTAACACCTCTGAGAGAGTATGTAAGCTGTAACTATTTTAATTTATTTCTACCCTTTTTAAAAGGTAAAACTTAACAAGACCATATGTCTCGGTCAGGTGGTCAACCTGACGCGGGACACCCAGAGTTAGTTCCCAAGCATACTTGGTCCTCATTTTATCGACCCACTCAAGGGATTAAAGGCATGAGTCGACCTTGCCCAGTCGCAGAATCGAACCTTGGACCTGTGGAGTGGCAGCTTGACGCTACCGAGAAAGATATACGCAATTAAAAATAGACTGCAGAAAATGAAATTGGTTTCAACAATTAGAGGACTATATTGCATAAATATATTTATAGAGTGCAAAGAAACTTTATAAGAGATAGCATAATATTCTGATCACAGATCAGCATATTTTTGTTTCAAGGCCCTAAAAAACTTGTCATTACAAGGATATAGGGGGAAAATATACATAGGTTACATAAGACAGAAGTGCTCTTTTCTTATTTTATGTATCAGTGTACCCCTTGTTCTTCCCCAGTTCAAATAAATAAGCAAGCGAGGAGTCTAAAATATTTACCCTCTATTTTCTTCCCATTGGGAGTTCTTTTGTAACCGCAGGTTATGACATGTCGTTAATGATAATATGCGGATAGACCGTAGCATAGGGTTTGGAAACAAAGGATAAAAGGTGCAGGAAGAATGTTTAAATGTAAGTCTCACTAATAACTCTCTTTGACGTGTTTGATTTGTTACGATCCTCAATAGATGGAAGAGTGATATAGTATTAAATATATCTTAGAAATACAAAGGGACCTTTCAAATCAGTTAAATGTACACACACTCACGTGTTTAGCAATGATACATAGTTATCTATGGGCGCGGTAGCCCGGTTGGCAAGAGCAGCGGGCCAGTGATCTGAACGTCCCTGGTTCGATGCTCATCGCTGCAAATCTACCGCCGTGTTCACTAATGGTGGCCGGGGCACGTAAAATAGGGCGTGGCTACAATGTCCTCCAAGTTCTCAAATTTACCTCTGGAGGTGCGGGGTCAAGTGTTCCGGTCTCGTCACTTGACTCGGTTCAAAATTACGGGACCGGTCATTTAGCCAAGTCGGACTCCGACCCTTGAGATGTTATTAAAAACCGGAGCCGCACCTTCCTCGCCCATAGCCTTCGGGACTTGACCTGATGTTATATTTCGGTCAAGGGGCATATTCACACACACACACGCACATAGTTATCTGACAAAATTAGGAGAGCCCAAAGTATTTTAACTAAGTAAAACAATTAAAATTTCCTGTTACTTATTAATGCAAATTAGTTCAATCGGCTTTCATCGAAGATTCTTCAAAATTTCACTGAACGAGTTGCAAATTTTCTCCTGCTGTGTTCTATTTTTCCGTGTTTCTGAGACTGCCGAAAGGGTTTACCAAATACGTAATTTACTCATGAGTAAGTTGTGCATAACTGGGGATCATTTGTAAAAACACCAAACGTAATGCATCTGTTAGAGTGAAAAAATAATACAAAGTACAGATAACATATCTGAATTTAATTTTAAATATTACGTATTAGTAAAAGGTCATACAATATGCACATAAGAAGAAGGAATGAAAAACAGAGCGAATATCTGTAACGTACAGACAGGTTCAATTTCAGGAGCAATCGAAGTAATATAATGAAACAATAAGCAGTTTTTTCGATTTCTAAGTCATGAGGTTTGGTATATGCAACATACTTGAGGAAATTGTACTAATCCATTGTTGTAAGGCTTTGAGGAAGACACTTTAGTGGTATCAGCTTTCCATGTCCACTGACAAGTCATTTCTGGCGAAACCTATCGTAAACTGGTTATTAGTGCTTCAACGAGTTCATGCTCTATATTTGGTTGTTTTAATAACTGATAAGTCCTACAACAATAAATTTTCTCAAAATATTGTCACATCCAATCACATTTTATAAAATAATGCGATATGTTCTTATAGTACCTTTACTCAAATTCTCTTGATCAAAATATAATATCAAAATATTAAGTCTTTGACATTGTACAAAAGGGCAAAACACTAAAAAAAGAAAATTTTTGTGTCTTACGAAAATATTTCAATGGAGCTAGTGTTCAGTTAAGTGTGTATTATGTTTTTTGAATGGTTTTGATATTTTTTATAAAACTGAGACATTCATAAAAGATTAATAACAATTTATCATATAGTATTTAAAGCTTAAAGCTTGCATGGAAAATAACTATTCCTGAAAATCTCTTCAAGTAAGCTTTAAATATATGAGAAAGATTTATTTCCAAAGCGGGTAGGCTTAGATAATTATATCCCTTTGGATGCTATAAATATATCATAATTTTCTTAATCTAATGAACTATACAATACTGAAATTGATTCATTATAAGATTACTATCTAAACTTAGAACATAGTACTAAAGAAAAGTTTAATGAGTTTTATTAGTGAAGTGCTCTTACGCCTTTAGGTATAAACTTCGGCACATGTTCTTCAATATTAAATGAATGTATTCATAATCATGGGGGAAATTGATTATTTTTGTTTTTGTCGCTTATTTTACGCTTCAATAATTAATTAAAGCCCGAGTCTTGAGTAGAATTCTCGAGTCTTGAATTACGATGATGTTCTGAAATGCCTCTCAAAATTTTACCTAGTGTGTATATCTCTTTTCGAGGTTATTGACCTAAAAAAACTTATACTACGAAATGTGCAAATTTCGTTCACTTCCATGCAAAACTTAGAACGTAATTTAATGACTTCTATGATACTTATGGCAGTATATTTATCTTGATTTCAATCAAATCATTTTGAAATGAAAAATACAGTAAAAAAACGAAATAACTAAATTTTGTCTGCTATCCTAGAAAATTTATCCGTTAATAAAGACAAAATAATACTTCTCATCTTGTACGATAATCCATCATTTGATTCTGAAATTCTTATAAGTAGCGAGTTTTCAAAGCACAGTAATAATTTTTAATAAAGGCTTGAACCCTTACAAATCTGTCTTTGCATATTTCCAGACTTGTGAGTGTTCAGTCCTTTATTAACCACGGCATTCACGATTATTAATATCTGTTTAACACAGCGATTGAAATCCTCCTACATTATCACCCAGATCTAAGTTGGCCTACTAGTGTCGGATGTAGATTTAACTATGAACAGTATCGATCGAACTATTAATTTCCCAAAAAGCCTAAATAATTTCAATAAAATAAATCAATAAATCTATTTCAATAAATTCAATCAATTTCAATAAAAAATCCTACAAATCAATCTTTGAATGATCGAGAAATCAAAATTAAGCACGACTACTCAAGAGGTATTCCCCATTGACACATTAATCCCAGTGACAGGAGGTAATATTATGTATCCAGTGAAGTACTTATAGTTAATGGCGAGATATTCATATAAGCTATTTGATTATTTAATGTTCGAATATTCGCAGTAATTTACATGAATGTTTCAAGAGCCCGCAAACCAAAAACCAAGGTATGTATGTCTTTCTCCGGATATATCTTAAGAGACAATCTCAAAAGACAATCTCAAGAGACAATCTCAAGAGACAATATCAAAAGACAATCTCAAAATATGACATATATCAAAAAACTGTCGAACATCCTGATGTCAATATTTTTTCTACCAAACACTTCACGAGGATCCATTCAATTATCTTGTCCACTCACGCCCGCTCTCCATATCAGGAATCCAGAGGTTTCTCCTCCTTTCACGCAATTGTGATAATGGCGGAGGTTGCAGTCGCCCCACTTACGAAAATGCTAAAAGCGAGGAAGGACCATTGCAATGGAACAGTATAAATGTTCCTTCCAAACTTAAGAGATAGCGGATACCACGTTGTTTTGAGTTTCGCGACAGAATCTTAAAGACTTAGAATTACTCGAAACAACCAACTTATGCAAAACTGCGATACGGAGCCGCGCAGTCGCAGAAAAAGTAAGTGTAGAGGGTGATGTAGGGCAGAACATCTTATCTGTATAAAAGGCAGTGCACCCACGTTGTTTCCTTATTTGTAATAGCAAGTAGTAATATTTAAGGGGAAAATCATGCTATCGGTTTTAGAAAATAGTTCTGTAAAGTTTCATTTTTGACGGCATTTACTGAAGCGTCCGACACACTAGCTGGGGAAGATATTCAGCTGATGGCATGGCCTTCATATTCCCCTGACCACAAAATCATAGAGCACGCCTCGGATGCAATCGGCGTCGTATTGCTCAAAAGCAAAACCGTCCTTGAACCATACAGGAACTAAAAATATCCCCGAGAGATGAATGGGACAGAATTCTCCAGGCTCTCCTCAACTGTGTAATGAGCAACATGCAGAACAGATGCGAAATATGCATCAGTACCAGATGAAGTCACACTCTATACTGGCAGACTCATATCTGTCCTTATTTCGAGTAGAACGAGCATTTTTCGAGAATGATGAACATATTCTCTGAGCAGTATCTTTTTTCTTTTCTACTAAGTTTCATTTATTTTAACGATGTCTGTCATTAGTTATGATGAAAAATGTATCTGTTCCTTAAAGATTGTCAAGCAGTGTATTCATTTTACAATTTATTTCGCAGTGTAAGTCGATATTTTACTTATTTTCTTCTGCTACCGGGTGCATGTCATCTACCTCGGAAAAAAGTAACAAAACCTTTTGTTAATCTATAAATGTGGAAATTCTTCTATAAATATTTTTTAAAACTCTATCGTCACATTTAATACATAATTTTCAAAAACTAAGAAATTTAATAACACTAAGAAATTCAATATTAGAAATTTCAAACATTTAAATGGCTTATTTAGCACATTTCGACAAGCATCATAATTGTTTTTTAGCACCGCCTCCTTCAGATTTCATTTTACATCTAAGTGATTTCCCCTATGTGTAAATCCTTCTACCTGCGTTTATCAATTTCCTCAACTAATGACAGCTAAATGCCTTAATTACCCTAGACTATTAATTAATGAAACAAGTAATTATGTTCAAGGTAATTGCGTTCCTAAGGCAGACTCAAATGATTTAAGACCATTGGAAACTCCACTGGAAACTAATAAAGTGCCTAAACAAGATAATTACGTTTCATTTTGAATAACACCCTTCCATTCCTAAAAGTAGATATACCGAACTTTTAAACACATATGCAAAATCCTTATTTAAGAAACATTTTTTAGTAATCCATAATCAAAAACACTTATAGTTTGCGTCAGCAAAAAAAGGCGAGAGGAAAACAAAGTCTGTGCTAGATAATTTTGTTTTACAATTTTGCAGCTCAAAAAAAATGCAAATATTGGATTTTATAGAAACCAATTTATTCCTTAACTAAAAATAAACCGCTAGGCATATCCAATGCAACAGGAATTAGTTTTCTCTAGTGGATAGGTATCAAACCTGTGATCTAAACCTGGGATTCGTGGTAAAAACCGAAGGGGCACTATGATTTACTGAATTTTGTGAAGTTATTGAAATGCAAAAAATTGAGACCATGATTCCTTATTTAAGTGTTCAAATAACCATGTAAAAGCATTGGTAAGGAATTGAAATTCTAAATTATAAACAGAATAATTTTAATGTCAGGCAAAGCCGTGTTCACCACGATGGAGGATTGTCACTGGATGTCACTCGATAAGAAATGATTTCCTCTCTCTTTTTTCAAAAATATTGATAAAAATTAATTTTCGGGAAATTTATCGTCACCTTTTGAAGATCGACTTCTAGCATTATTTGTCTTCCAACGCAACAGCCACAGATATTGAAATGTGAAAATATATCCACAAGTAACTCTTCCTATAGGTCGTCCCCAGTATAAATATTACAAAATGTATAAAATTAAAATAAACATATAAACTTGATAAATATACATAAACTTTACTGATATACATAATATACATAACCAGTATATATAAACAGTACTCTACGATAAACTAAAGCAAACGTTCTTTTTAGTTATAACGTTTTCCAATGCAGCAAGCAATTTGGCACACTATGCATAATTTATACATAACTAGTATATATGTATAAACAGTACTCTACGATAAACTAAAGCAAATGTTCTTTAGTTATGACGTTTTCCAATGCAGCAGGCACTTTGGTGCACTATACATAATACAGTCGATTCCGGTTAATTGGACCACAGGTTAATCGGACCAGCAGCATATTCGGACCGAATCCCGTATTGTAACATAGCACATGTTCATTTAATTGGACCAGCCGGTTGTTAGGACCAAAATAATCGCGTCCTGATGTGGTTCGATTTACCGGAATCAACTGTATATACATAACCAGTATTTATAAACAGTACTCTACGATAGACTAAAGCAAATGTTCTTTTTATTTATGACGTTTTCCAATGGAGCAAGCACTTTGAGAAAATTCGACATCCACATTGTTCACGATGACCATCACAACGCTAGAATTACTCGAATTAAAACTCCGCTGAAAAGAAGTTACGAGAGCTCTGTTAATAGACGACCACATTTATTTACAGATATTTTCAGATTGACTCATAATACACCAAACAAGGGGGCTTGTGGCTGCAGAGTGGTACACCGCGCTGGTTTTCGGTGCTGAGAGTGCTCGGATGGAATCCTGGTGTCGCGCCACGAAAAATGCCTCTGTTCGTGTGTTCCCTTCATAGGGGGTAATGCTGTCCGCCTATATGGTGCCCCACAATAAAATGGGCAGTAAAACTGCGGCGTAGTGTAGGCGAATGTTTGACGACAAGTGCCTCTGCATTGGGGAAGAAAACACCTAACAAGGACAACGAGATCTCGTAAACGACTACCCTCTGGCGATCATAGTAAACCATTGTAACACCCATAGCGTCTTTGTTGGGTTATTTAGTATGGGAGCACCTTATAGGAGAAACAACATTACAGTCTATGAAGGGACAGCACAGGAACGTCGTTCTTAGGATTCGAACCCAAGCCCACTTTATGGAACTCTTAATACTCTCCTCTAAAAGATGCAATTCTAACTTCATCTTCTGGTCCTATTTTGAAGATGTGTTTTCTTCCAAATTTCATATTTAAAAGCATATGGAAGCGAAGGCTGGGCTATTTCATTACATCTGGAATAAAAGCAATTGATATTTTTTTGTGTTAAAAGGTTTGTAAACTCAGTGGTATGTAAAAATGCAGTATTATGTATTAATTTCGAGCTATGCTTACGTATTGTAAAAATTAGCTTACGCAAACGCTTTTTTCTCTTCTCCCATGAGGTACCGCATAATTATATTACGGGAATATAGATGGCCTTGACATGATAAACGTCTGAAAATACTACTTAAGAAACATACATTATGACCAATAGACATTTTCTAACATCTTTATCCAATCCTTAAGCACGTGTGAGAGCAGTTTGCAAAATATTGAAGAACCAGATATACATTCAGAGCTGTAATGAACCTGGCACGCAATTGCTTTTGTAGAAAAGGATTTATCATAGCAATTAATAGTCACTCGATCCTACTTTAGTTTGTAGAATCCTCAAAGTTTCTCTCAGTTAGTGCACTGTTTAAGGGTAATCTTCTTTGAAGATCCCGCCGTATTAATGGTTTTACTTCCAGAATAATTTTGAGTTATCAAGGCAATCTCCGAATGTGGGGATTCTGATTCCTCGGATTTTTTCGTGTGGAACAGCGTTGAAAAAACGATTTTTCAAAAGCAGTCAGATGTATCATAACAGAAAAAAACAAATTTTCAAATGAGTTTGAGACCCTGTTTTGATAAATAATTCATTCTACCTCCAAATTTCTTAATAGCTGAAATATGAAATAATGTGGATCTTCAGTCTATACTTGTTGCAACATGTATTATGCAGCAGGATGTTGTATATCTTAATATGTTTTATGACGTTCTTCTTGTATCACTTCTTTTAGCTCTGACGAAAGATTCTTTGATTGCTTACGTCATAGATAATTATCCCAAGAAATAATCTTACACGTGTCAACCAACTAAATTAAATATTTTAGACATTACAAAGTAACAATACCGAACTTCTAAAGTGGTGATAGGATTATTCCTCACTGTATTACCCACGAATTAAAATTCAACATATTTATACTCATTTTCACTGAACGTAGTTTATCATCATAAAATGTACGCTTTGTGCAACAAATTTACTGCTTAATCTTTAGACTAACAGCTAAATAGTAGATAAATTTAAATTATAGTACATTTTCTAAACTGTATTAAATTCCGTGATGTAGAACATTGCGGGAGAATTCATAAACCTGATAAAATGTTCTGCAGATTCACACTTTAATTCCTAAGTAAACAATTATAATTTTTCACTAAAAGCCTGATTTTTAATTCGAAAAATTTTAATACATCTTGAAAAAAGTATACATTTAATAAATGCTTCTTTTCAAATAAGTAACATAAGTACACACGTATTCCTCAAATTCTGTTTTAAAATGTTAGATGGTTGATTGTTTATTTATAGGCAGGGAACCAACGTTAGAATAATGTAAAAAATCATTTTATCTAACACCTAACAAATTTCTGTAATATAACACCTGCCAGTTTCAGAAACATTTGTTGTAGACATTGCAGTCTTTAGATCAATATTTTCATGCCGTTGTCTATTTTTTTGTCTTTTCCGCCCACGTTAATATACAAGGATGATACAGGTTTAATGGGTTTTGAATAAATAAATAAATAAATAAATATATATATATATATATATATATAAATATATATATAAATATATATAAATATATGTATATAAATATATGTATATAAATATATATATATATATATATATATATATATATATATATATATATATATATATATATATATATATATATATATATATATGTATATAAATATACCGGGTGCGTCATAAATTCGTGCAAAGTTCAAAAATTCATAATAAAAGAAGCAATGCTCGGAAAAATTTTCTTTTTGCGCCAATAATATCAGAGGGACATTGGATTTTTTTCCATGTAAAAAAAAAAAAAAACTTTCCAAAAGTAACCGAAAGAGGGCGCTCACACGTCATACTGAGACGTGGCAGGCAACAAATCAGACAAACAGATCAGGCAAACTGGAACAGAAAAACAAACAGATCACAATAACATGAAACTGTGCATTTATTTTAAAGTTACAGAATTTCAACATTACTACCAGCACAAGGTAATAGGCAAGTGAGGCTCGTCACTAAGCCCATTACAGCTGATTGAGTATCGATGGCAGCGACTGTCCGTCGAATGCCATTTTTGAACTTTTCACGAATTTATGACGCACCCGGTATATATAAATATATATATAAATATATATATATATATATATATATATAAATATATAAGTATATATATATATATATAAATATATAAGTATATATATATATATATATATATATATATATATATATATATATATATATATATATATATATATATATATATATATATATATATATAAATATATATATATATATATATATATATATATATATATATACATTTGTACCAAAACCTCGGAAAATAAAAAGTTCTAAGTTAAAATATTTAATTTGGAGATTACCTGCATGTTCTCATTTATGTTTGAAGCATTCTCTTGTTTTATAGATATCGACTATAGAGTAAAAATAATCCGAAAGCGTTCATGATACTTTCGACCAAACTGTCTCCTCTAGATTTACTATCATAATATCTTACATACTAAAACTCTGAATAGTTCAGTTCTGTGTTGAACACAAAAATGGTGCATAGCAGCGCAACACTTTTAAGAATAGGGTTTCCTTAAAATATGTTAAAACAAAATTAATCAAATCAATTTTATCAAATTTGGATCATAAGTTTCTTAGTTATTCGTATTTTATTTATACAGTTGAGACTACCATTCCAAATAATGTACTTATTTTAAATTTCATTTGCTGTCTTCTATCGTCTGAAACAATGAATCCTTTATTTTCGTAGAATCATATAGCTGGCAACAAACTCATCAGGTATATTCAAAATTTCAGAAATGCTGTATAATACACTAAAGTTAGAGAAAATGTAATACATAAAGTTACAGATATATATACATGCTTTTAGACAGGAGTTTAATATTTTAATTCTTAAATTTTCAGCCGGAAAGCAGGGGAATTTATTAAGTAATCTGCTTCTGATTATCTGAATGGTTTCAAGCTGAATACTTCAAATTTTAGGGTTCAAATTTGAGCCCTCACTGTTAAAATAAAATTGCCCACCATTATATGCTTCAGCTATTTGCATTATGGCTTATGAAAATAGAGTCAAATGAGTAAATAAAATCATAAATGCACCATTCTTCCAAACCGTTGAAACGTGGGGGCCAAAAGGAAGGACAGGGAATCGTTGTTAAAGCTCTGTGTGTTTAATCTCATTTATGAAACTCAACTCTTCTAGAGATCATTAAGCTCTCGAGTGCTGAAATAATGATCAGCACTCGAAAACAACCTCATACACTAAAGTTAAATTTCGGTTGGAATTAATTTTTCTAAATAAAATGGGCTATTCACTTCTTTCCTGGGTGTTTATTCAGCCGAGTAAAGTATTGAGAGGACATGACATCAAAGAGGTTTGTGCGAAAAATGTGTTATAGCACGTAAGATATATTCCAACTTGTATCAATATGGCTCAAAATAAATAGAAATATGAAATCTCTAAGTCAAAAATGGCACTGGTAAAACATAAATATTGCATTAAAATTCTAAAATAAAACCGTATAGTCATCATTATTTTAAATCATATTGGCATTTCACGCAACATATTATGCTTTAACATTCAGTTTAAAAATGAAAAAGTTATTGAGGAATGTTAACGAAAATGGATATTTCTCGATGAATAAATGCAGCCGCATTCTATAGAGATTAAAAGAAATTTCTAAATAGCTGGGTTAATATAATTACGCTCCTATACTTTAAATTTTCATATAAATGGAAACGAATGATTAAAATGATTTCATACAAATGGAAACGAATGATTCCTCAACATTACAAATAATGAGCAAATTTAAGACAAGGATTTAGGATTTTTCTCTACTAAATCATTCTGAGGCATTTCATAAACTTATTTCTTACATCGAACTAAAAGTTGTTAGTTTAATTGTAAATAACACCTTTATAAATCCATAACAGAACATAGCAATTTCAAAAGATATAAACTGATTGATACACAAAACTTTATTTTTTTATATTTAACCGTACTTTTATATGATTTTTTCCCAAATAAGTTTTTATCTAATGATCTTTCATCTATAAAAAAAATAGTTGAACAGATCGCGATTTTGTTGAATTTGAAAAAGTAAACACGGTATATTTCCTCGCCCGCATATAAAGTGTTTATAGGTCAAAAAATCATTTTGGGAGAAGTTTTCGCTTGAGGAAAAATGTATTCAACGATAATCCTGGAAGCAGAACAAAGTCTCGCTGCACAAAATTTCATAGATATACCTTCCAAGAGATTTAAGATATTCCTTTTAAAAGTGGTGAACCGGAGAAAATACCATTCCAAAATAGACTTAAAATACGAATTTACAGCAGTACGCGCATAGGCTGTTTAAAGCATGAAAATGTTGAATCTAGGCAACCTAATCTCCGAACAAACAAGCGGTGTGTGTCATTTGATTCTAAAAGCTCTATAGTATATTTCAAGCCAAGAAATAAATCTTCTTTATTTGAGGATTTGCCTCCCCCCGGAAGTAGCTGGCATTTAAAGTTTTAAAATGTGTTTTTGAAGTAATTTGACGCCACCATTTCCCATGGATTATATTTCGGAACAAAATACGCTACAAGCTCATATTCCTGTTAATTCATGTGAATAATTTATTACCTTTACACGAGGCGTTTAGGTAGCCGTTCATTAAAGAATCATTAAACTACTTATCTAATTTTGGCTACTTTTTTTGCACGCTAATTAGGACAGGTACGCCAAGCTTCGTTATCTGAGATACTCATGTTCCGTTTTCACCGTAATTAATCATAGGCGAGACCTTGAAGATCGTCGGAACACGTGTTACAAATTATGTGCTGAACCTGAAGCCTAAAATGAGAAAATTATACAAACGAATTAATTTTGTTACATATTATCCCTTCATTCAATTTTCTTATTAATTAATAGCATTCGATTTACAAAAAGGGCAAGTAATATGTTTTTTTTATTTAGATACGTAATAGAGAAGTAAAGATAATTTCTGTCTTAATCCTAGGATCATCTAGTGAATAATAGATTTCTAGAAACTGAACCACACTGTAATTTTAAATATAAACATGATAAATACATACAGAATATTTTTTAATTTCCCTAAATGAGTATAAATATTATTTTCGAGATAGACTGGTGGCTATGTTAAATTATTTCATAGCCTAAATTACTCTTTACTTATGTTTACCTAATTTTAAATTAGCAGTCTAATTGACAAAATTTTCACAAATACTCCACATAACAAAACATGTCAAAATATCTTACAAATATGTATAAAAAAATTTCGCTAATCTAATAATCCCTAAGTAATTCCATTATATAAGCTTAAATATCTGGAAAATAAATTCCACGTCTCCATGAAATGTATAGAGATACCTGACTTTACAGTTTCTAGAATATATGTATATCGAAGTTACCCTCTAATAAAGTAACAATTGTAATTTTTCCAATAGATAAATAGCAAAGTTTATTATTCCCTTGACACATATAACGTGCAGTGTAAAAACAATACTGAGTAAAGACTGGTATCAAATGTTGTAAACACCATACAAGGAAATGAAGTTCAAGTACTCAAGATATATATAAAGTCAGACCAGTGATGCTGCACGGTAATCCACTATTATTAACACAGCAAACTCTTTATGCCAGAGTGGCAAAGACTCGCTTAGGCTTAGAACCGATCTAGCTATGAGCCACTGAAAACAACTCGCATAAACAGCTCCAAACAAAACAGTCTCACCAGAAATCTGGCTACGCGGTATTTATAGTAATGGTTTATGCTGAATTTAGCATTTTTTGTAGCCCCTTTGGATTTATGCAAATGCAATGATCGATTATTGTTAATCGATAATTAGGTAGACCTTACAAATGTATATTCTAAAGCAGGATTCCTAACCTTTTTCCTACATAGACCCCTTTAAAGAATGATTTTCTTCATTGACTTCCCCCCTAGCATTTTTCTCTATAATATACAGCATACAACATAATTATAATACTAATAATTGGACATAAAACACTTAAAGATAGCAATTTGACTAAGAATATGAACAAAAAATTAGAAAAAGTGGTTCATTAGGTTTATGTTGTATTATTTCTGTACTATTTCATTTTTAATTTCGATAAAATAAACAAGATTTCAGAAACACAGATTGTAATTGCACAAAAGTTCGATTTCAATTAATTTGGTGGTTGTGCTTGATTCAATGATACAATTTTTTTAACGTTTGGCCTCAAATTGCTTATCACCGTAAAGTCACAATAACTAACATAACGAATATAAATATATATTTTACTAAACAATTTTACTGACTTATATGCACTGACTTAATTTTTTTTTAATTTATTGCGATGGTTGTGATTGGTGCTTTTCCATAATACTTTTTATATTAGGTGTGAAATTAGTTAACAATCGAAAATAACCACGTTCTTTAATATTTAATCTATTTCTTGTTTTTCATAAATTGTTAACGTGACTAAATCCTGCCTCAACCAATTAAAAACTAGGAAAAGTAAAAATAATGGTTCGGTAACATGGGTTAATTTGACATATTTTTTGCGAATATCTTTACAATTCCAAAATTTAGCATAACCACTTGTTTACAAATTGATTTTATCTTCCAAATTCTCCTTCAACTTCAACCTATGCAAAAGTGCATTTTTACATATTAAAATGAATATTATCTAGTAGTTACAATACTCAAAATTTAAATTTTAAAACGGAAAAAATTATTATCGACCCCCAATAGACCCCTGTAATACTATAGACCTTTTTTTAAACTTCCATAAACCCCCAAGGGGTCCACCTGGACCCCGTTAGGAATGCCTGTTCTAAAGGTTACATTTTACACATTTTTTATAGGTAAGTTACCTTTCTATGGATTAACGTTCGAGGGGATATTTGGTTTGACAGATATGTGCTGCAAAAGTATTCAGAGTTACATCACTGGAATATTTATAGTGACACTATAATCATCATATGATCGTAACATTGCTCATTTTCTATAGAATGAAGATAAACACAGCATTCCTCTTCGGGAATTGTTTTAATTTACAAACACAGATCACAAAAACCTAATCTCATTGCCCGTAATCAATATTAATCGTAATTTTTTTCAAAGCCTGGTCACTTACACAGGCATTAAATGTACTGTGGGCTCTCAAAAGTCCCCAGATAGCTGAATTATCACCAAGTCGTCAAGTTTGTAGCCAAGTTCTTCACAATATTGCTTCCAATAGAATTTCACTGCACCAGGCGAGGTCCGTCATAGCTACTAGGGCCCTACAGGTTGTTGAATCCACAGGTGAAATCAGACCGCAACAGGTGGCCACCCCCAAGCACGACACCCCCACAAGCACCCAGGCGCACACACGTCAAGCCCACAAGAGCGGCCCACAGCAAGACTTTCAATAGAATCTATAACGCGCTATAACCAAATATAACGGAAGTGCAATCTTTTCCAATTTCATAAATAACAGAACTACAGTATCTTAATTTTTAAGTAACGAACAATTTAGGAAAATAATTATAGAATTCTTAGCAGTATCAACTTTATATAATGAAGCATAAATATATGATGTATTCTTCTTTTTCTTCACTAGAGTTTTGCTTTTTTTTAAATTTAATTATCTGTTTCATATGTTGTGACTTCTTCCGTTGCCACTAAATTTCTGTGTTTGTTATCTTCATCTCACCCTCCATTTCATATAAGCGTAACCAAATCAATTTTAAATGCATTTTTTTTACTGCTAAACCAGGGGGCTTGGGGTGCCTTGTGTGGATGGCAGATCTGTACTGTCTATCCGACATCCTCGGGCCCTACAATAATGAAAAATGTCACCAAATTTGGGAAATTAACCCTCCGTTGCGTATTCAGGTATTGCTACGTAGCGACCGGTCGACAGTTTGAACATAGCGTGTAAGCGAAAGATGTGGTCTCTGTAATTTCAGAATAGTTAACTCATAAACCATGGCATAGTTTTACATAAGTCACGTCTGTCACTTTAGAGTCAGTATCCTGTTTTTTTCCCAACTTCCTCCATGTTTCATAAATATAGCTTTTTCTCTAGGTTCATTCTTGTCAAAAGTATCTTTCATCTTGAAGCACCAGTAAAATGAACAAAGATCGTTATGTGATTTTGCAATCATAGAGTTAGAGCTTGTAAATTTTGTTGTTGTTTTTTTTCAAACAAATAAATAAAAGGAGTTGTGTAAAAATAAAACGTTTAAGACGTATTCATAGCTTTTTTACGAGAACACTAATCACTCTACTAATAAATGCTCATAATAAAGTTATTTTAAATATCATCACATCGTCATCTTTCGTCAGGTTTCGTCAGGTTCCATAGTCTAAAATTATATAATCGTAGACCTAATACTAATTGAGTTTAAATTTAAAATGAGACGATGTTTATTTCTTATACACACACACAAATATATATATATATATATATATATATATATATATATATATATATATATATATATATAACCCTAAGAGCCGACGTTGCCCCTCCCCCCCCAAAAAAAACTCTGGCCTGGAGCCGCCCCTGTCTACCAATAAGTATTTGGACACCCATGCAAATGACGTTATCTGCGGTCCTGATATATGCCACGCCCTCCACTGTTAAATATCGTGTAGGAAACAACGTTGGCATTAGTCGTATGCAAGATGCCACGAAGTGCAGAGTTATCTGATTTCGAAAAAGTTGTAATCGACGGGTATCACAGAAATAGCCGATCCTTAAGGGACGTAACTAGCAAGATGAATTACCCAAAATCGACAGTGGCCTATGTGATTCAGAAGTGGAAGGTGAGCGGTGATTGTTGGAATATGCCCTGAGTTGGCAGACTCAAGAAACTGGGAGATAGAGACCGATGGGTGCTGTCCAGAGATTAGGAAAAACCGCATCCAACCGGTGGCCCACATACTCTAGGAGTTTCAACAAGCATCCGGGAGTGTTGTTTCGATGAATGCCATCCATAAGGAAGCTCATCTGCTTGGTTTTCATGGTCGTGCTACTGCCCATAAGCCTTTGATCACAAAGTCCAATTTCGCTTCTCAGTTAATGTGCTGCAAAGCACGTCGAAAGTGTAAATCAGATCAGTGGAAACCTGTTCTCTGGAGCGACGAATCAAGTTTCACCCTCTACCGTTCGGATGGCAGGGTCTGGGTTTGGCGTCGGCATAGTCCCGCCAGAACGCATTGTGCCTACAGTAAAGTTTGGCGGAAGTGGAATTATTATGTGGGGTGTTTCTCCAGGTATGGACTAGGACCCTTGATCCCAATTCCTGGGAATCTCAACGTCGACGCCTACTGCACTATTTTAGAGGACAATGTGCTTCCTATGTGGTGGCAGTTTTACTGGTTGGACCCATGTTACTTCCAGGACGACAACGCCAGCTGTCATGTTGCGAGGTCCACCATGGATTGGTATGAGGATAATGGGGTTAACCGAATACACTGGCCTGCCCAAACCTCAGACCTGAACCCTATCGAGAACCTCTGGGACGAGTTGGATAGCCGAATTAAGGATTGCAACAACCGTCCAAAATCGTTGAAGGAGCTTACATGTCTTCTCTAAGCTGAGTGGAAGAAAATACCATTAGCCGTCATACAATGACTTATGGAAAGCATGCCCTGGAGGGTTCAGACTGTAATTGCCTCTCGTGGAGGCTCTACCAACTATTGATTATGAATAAATTTTGTTTTTCTTTTCTATCTCAGGTGCCCAATTACTTATTGGTAGATGGTGTAGAAACAAGTGGTCCCTGATCAACAAGAGGTTACTAACCATCTCTCTAAAAGAACAAAACAACATATATAACGTCTACTTCAAGTCGCTGACTCTACACCCATAAACAAATTCCACACTTCAAAATATGAAAAAGATGTAAATTGAATATAAAACTAAGTATATCAAACAATTAAACATTGAAATGAAAATTTATTTCATGAATATAATCTGATTTCATTATTACTTCAATTATAAAGATAATTTATCTGAAACAATTTGAACAAAAAAGTACTGTAATTACCCTAAACTTTAAAATATTTTGATCAGTTTCCTCCCTCGCAGTTCGTAATGGTTAATTTTACATAAAATCTATACTCACAAGACTCTTGTCTTACAAGCATCTGTTATTTTGTTCTCCTTTATTAATGAAACAATGAGTGCAGCTCCCAGTGGGGATACCAAAACTTTGATATCCATTCATTGTCCAATAAATATCTGATAAAGCATGATTGATCGAATAAATGAATAAAGATAATAGTCCATTACAGGAAATATAATATTATTTAAGTTGAATTGTTTCATCCAAAGAAACATGTCATACTATAAATGATGGTCTTTTTTATAATATGTTATTAAGTCTAATCCTTTCAAACACAAAGAAAAGAAAAATTAATGTTTCTTACCCTTAGTTTACTTTATGAACTTTAAAAAACCACAAGTAAGCCGAGATACTTTAGACACATTTTATAACTTTTGTCATGTTTATCCCCAAGGATCAAATATTAAGATAATGAATTAATTTAAACATTCTTATTTTTTACTGACTGATAAATATACGTATATATATATATATATATATATATATATATATATATATATATATATATATATATATATACCTTCTGGTTCAAATGCCCTATTTTACTGATTTTATTACTTACACATTGAAAGTTTTGTGCTGCATTTAATAAAAGATTATATAACATACATTAACATTTCATGATTAAATTACACTAGTTGCATTTTATAAAGATTCTCGATGTTATGAAACTCTTTGTGGGTATTTAATAATGATGATACAAATTTTAGAAATCGATTTAAAAGAGTGCATCCACCGTTTTGAATGTTAAAGATATAGTTCTTGCCATTTATGTATTTACGTACTGGTAACACAGAAAAAAAAAGCACCCAAGCAATAAATTCTCTGATGACGAAAACTTTGTTCTGGAATGTTTCTTCTCTTTAATGATATATATTGCTGCTATAGGTGTGTGTATATATATATATATATATATATATATATATATATATATATATATATATATATATATATATATATATATATATATATATATATATATATATATATATATATATATATATATATATATATATTTATGTACACATACATTACTGAACTTCGAGAATAAAATTGTTTCCATGCTGCAGTGATCATTACAAAGCAAACTGGTTATTTTACATGTGGTAATCATAATAATGTTTCAAAAAAGTTTCCTAAAACTAATTTCAACGTTTTAGAATTTATTATTATACTGCAACAACTAGACATTTTGATTTTCCTTCTCTGTAAAATCTGTTTCATAGTGGTACTTTTTCTCCCACGAGAAAAAAAAATTGTCTAATCTCTCTAACAACATCTGCTACCCTCTTTTAGCCGGGAATACAGAGCAACTAAGAAAAACATTCCTATTTTTTCCGTACTCGGGGATATAAAAAATAACATTCTGTTGTGCGACTACAAGAATAAAGTTATTCTTCGTTTTCTTTAAATTTAATCATTCTGGGCGAATACATGATAGGCAGAAATTTTATATATTCTCCGATGATACGCGAAATTCAAGTGAGATAACATTGGAATTGACAAAAGTGTGTCGAATCTCTTCTGAATATTTTAACACACTAATGTACTAAAAAGATAGGATTGTTTTGGTCTATTTAAATTTAGTTATTACCTATTTACAAGCAAATGCGTCATTTACATAATAATATTCTAAAATATAGTAAACTTCAAGCCACTGAATTTTACTTTACCTTCTGGCTTGACTAAAAGTTCTCCTCTCTTTCTCTCTCTCTCTCTCTCTCTCTCTCTCTATATATATATATATATATATATATATATATATATATATATATATATATATATTGATATTGATATTTTTTTCAAATGCGGAGACTTTGTCCCTTTAAACATTCGCTTGTTATCACGGCGGTTTTGCTGGCGTCTTTGTTATGGGAGCACCATATAGGTGGACCAGCATTGCTCCCTATGAACCGGTCCCAAAATTTTGAATCGAGTCAAAGTGGCGAGACCAGAAACACTGGACTCCGTACCTCAAGAGGTATTTTGGGAACTTGGAGGACATTGTAGCTACAATAGATATTTTCCGTGTACCAGCTGCCCTTAGTGTACACGGCGGTGGATTTGTCAGCGACGGATATCTAACCCGCAATTTGCAGGTAACTGGCTCGATGCTTTTGTCAACTGGGTTACATTTGCCCCATTTATATTGATATTAAGAATATATTTATTCGTTTGAATGTATCTTCAACATAATGATTCAATTCAATCGAGGGTAAAAAAAATGACCATCAGTTTGTGAGCCCGAATATTATAATAGAATGGATTTAGAAAGGAAATATCACATTTGTTATGCAAGAAAAATCCATGACAGTTGCAATATTATGATATTTCTTCCAAAGAAAGAGATGTGCGGCTTTCAGAATGCCGATTCTAATCTATGTGTTTTGCTACGGGTCCTGATTTCAGTTTTACGAAACATCTAACGGATAACTTTTAGTTTACACACACACACACACACACACACACACATATATATATATATATATATATATATATATATATATATATATATATATATATATATATATATATATATATATATATATATATATATATATATATATATATATATATATATATATATATATATATATATACATATGGGAATGTATTATCAGGGCTAATAGTCTAAACTTAAAATAATTTCTTGGTATTAGCAACTTTGACTCTGAAATTAATTTTGAGGTAACAGGAGTCATTCAAAGAGATTTTGCAATTTTACCTAACATTACAGAAAAACCTCGAAAATTTCTCTGTTAAATAAACTTGAGCAAATCACAATCTTCAGAAAAGTTTATGTTGCAGCGTCCCAATAAATGGATCAATATCGGAAGAAAAGGCTTTAGAAATTCCTATTCGGCAGGCTTTGTAATGTGACACAGTAATGTGATCACCTCAGGGTACAAACAATTTCTGACTTACTGGAATTTTCATCGAGCGATGTTGACGTCGACATTTCGAAAATTCTTTAGTGCGTGTTTTTTTCTCGTTAGAATTAAATAGATGCCAACACAAAAAATATTTTCCTAGACGACTGTTCCCAAAGACCAATTTAGTAACGTCAGTTACATATCGAGAGTACTCGAGAAATTGAAGCAAATGAATAATAAGCTAACAAAAATTACAATTTTCCACTGAAAATCAAAATTCCTTTGTGATTGAAATTTTGATTATTAAATTTTCATATTAAAATTACTTTTTCTTCTATTATCGGTGATTGTTTTACATCTTTTGAATATTTTTTTTTAGATTTTATGCATGATCTTACTTCAATTCTGTTGGCTAGTACGATTAAAAATATTCTTATGTTATTAAAAGTATATCGTAATTTAGAGGATATATATCGCTAATTCTTTGTAAACATTAGTCATTCGCTGTATATCAGTTTTATGTACGAATGTATTGATAAAGTTATTTCATAAAAGCTTTAATATATATATATTTATATATATATATATATATATATATATATATATATATATATATATATATATATGTATATGTATGTATGTATATATATGTAAGATGTTGCACATCAATAATGATGTGCAACATCTGCCGGACACACTGCAGTAACACGGGATGGAATGCTACAGGGTATAATATCACTTTAAACGTAAAAAAAGTGTAGACACGTCCTCAGTGGAGCACACGAGGAAAACATAGTCCACTCATTAAACTGGACATTTTTATTGAATCGACGAATACTTCACGAAAACTCGCAGACGACACATATCTTGAATTTTGGAGAATAGGCGCGGGACGAAACAAACACAGGACGGAAGCAACGTTGCAAGCACGAAGACAGAGAGAAAAGGCCCCGGTAAAAACCTTGCTGTGGCCTAAATAAACTTCATGAGGTCGTTGTCACATAACCCTTGCATTCTCCATTCACAGGTCAGAGCAGATTTCTGGGCTCAATCCCTTGGTCTGTTATATAAGTTTTGGCGTCCACGAGAATGGGGGTTTAAAGGGATGATATAGTAATTGTCTACTTTTGCTTTTAGGTTACTCACAATAAAACGAAAACGAAATTAGTTTGCATACGCCCAAGTAATTTTAAAGGAAAATGAAAAGAATTTGGAAATTAGAAAATGCTTTTTGTTTTGTATGTTATATATATATATATATATATATATATATATATATATATATATATATATATATATATATATATATATATATATATATATATATATATATGACAGGCGCTTGATTATCGCCTGCTATAATATATCAATTTGCAGTCATAATGTCCATTAATGTCGTTGGCGAGTGGAAAACACGTAGAACAAATAATCAATCCATAATTCGAATCAGTTAATTTATTTCTTCTTTAAGAAAACCACACTCGAAATATTTATTCCTAGATCGCCATTTTCAAAGCTCTGCGGCGCCGAGCAGAGCGCCCGCAAGAAACGAGCTCCCAATTTAATTTGCGTACTTCTATGTTCTATCATTGTGTCCCCCTTTACTGCGCATGCTCAAAACACCACTTGGTAATTTCGAGAATCGTCTTTTGTTTACGTAAGTATTAATTTTCGCGCCAAACCCTGTACATCAAAAATAGATTTCCCCGATGGAACTTCGCGAATCGAGGTCATCATCCAAAACGGGGAAAAACCCTCTTTTCCAACGCGTTTCGCCAATGATTTTAATGTTAAATTGGATTATTCTGAGGCCCCCCTTTCAAATTTAATTACTGATTGACACACACACACACACACACACACACACACACACACATATATATATATATATATATATATATATATATATATATATATATATATATATATATATATATATATATATATATATACATATATATATATAGTACAAACAAGTAATATATAAACTTCTTTTCAGAATATCCAGTCCCATTTTTAATGTTTTAGGTTTAACCGTAATATCTTTAATTTATGCGTCTACTAATTTTTACGCATGTTTACAGTTTCAGAGTTAATAAACTTCCCCCTTCTAGTCCTCATTTCTGACAAATTGTGGTTTCTATTTAATGCATCATGAGCAAATAAATAGGTGCGATAATTTGGACGAGAGAAATTAGGTCATAAGTAATTAAGCTGCGGAAATAGTAATTCTTGGAGATTCTGGCTACGTAACGGAAGAGTAATTCAAACATTATTACCAGATTCGTAATTTCAACGTTATTTACTTCATTATGATCATTCAATTTATTTTGGGCCTTAAATCTGGGAAAAGAGTAATCAATGTGTTTTACGCAGATAACTGCTTAATGGGTTTATCGATTCTGGAAAGAAAGCTTTGTTCTTTTATTTCGTGATGGGATACATGTTGTTAAAAAAAAAAGAGTGTGAAATTAAATCCTCCTGTGAAAGCAATTTAAGACAGTTGATTTAAATATTGTTAAAGCAGTGATTAAACAAAATGAAATAAATGTATCCAGACTAACATCTTGTAATCGTTGGTCACAAGAAAGGGGCAGAATATGTGAGGAGTAAGGGAAAAAAACAATTCCTCAGATTCACCAGGATAATGCAGAAGGTAGACAATCAGGTTCAAGTTCCGGAAACCGGAGTTCTCATCACAGCCTTCAAAGATTACAGCTATAAAGTTTAAGGAAAATTAGATAGAATTATTTATGGTCTTGAAAAGAATTATCATGGAAGAGTCTTATACACATATATTCGTATTAACTTACTTACATACCCACACACACACACACACACATAAAGCTGTGTATATATACATAAGACGGTGAAAGGAAAAATGGTGTAAAATCAGTAAGTAAAGTGGTGTAAGTCCAAAGCGTTTTACTGCAAAAACTACAAAAAAAATTCCACTATAAATTGAACAAATTATAATTCATAATAATTATCATAATATTGATAATATTGCAAATAATAATTATTGGCAATTCCACCATAAATTGGACATCTAGATTACATTTTTGCCCTCAAATAAAAAAAGTTGAAAATGTGACTTACACCACTTTACCTTTCCCCGCCTTATATATACACTAATGGACAAAAAAATTAGCGCACCAAGAAGGAGTCGTCAAAATGAAACGAAATTTTACATACGTAATGACTACTTTGATGTAAGTAAATGATAAGAAAATCAAAGAAAAAGGATAATTTATTTCAGAGAAAAAGGCAAAAGAACGGAGAGTTAATACTCCGTTGGACCCCCTCTAGCGCGAATGCACGATGCGATACGATCGGGCATTGAGTCATACAAGTTCTGTATGATGTCTTGAGACATTTCGTTCCATATTTGCTGTAACCTTGCCTCTAGTTCGTTCAAACTCGTGGGATGCCCAACTCGTCGTCCCAAATGATCCCAGATATGCTCGATTGGAGACAAATCTGAGGATCGGGCAGGCCAAGGAAGGGTAGTAACAGTGCGGAGACAGTCTTGTGACACCCTTGCCGTATGAGGCCGAGCATTGTCTTGTTGAAAAATGGCTCCTGGGAGCCGTTGCATAAGTGGCAACACATGTGGTTGCAGGATTTTATGAACATACCGCTGGGCTGTCATGGTGCCACGGAACAATACTAGGGGTGACCGTGTATTGTAGGCAATGGCACCCCATACCATCACACCAGCTGTGGTAGCGATGTGTCGCTGTACAGCAAAGTCAGGATTGAAGCGTTCACCACGGGATCTCCACACACGAACACGATTGTCATCACAGCCGAGATTGAATCTGGAGAGATTGATTCGTCGCTAAAGACGACCTGGTTCCATTCCGCTGCAGTCCAGTTTCCTCGTACGCGGCAAAACTCCAAACGGAGGCGTCGATGGGTGGGCGTCAAGGGCAGCACGCGTAATGGGCGCCGAGATACCAACTGTCCTTCAGCCAGGCGCCTTCGTATGGTTCGAGAAGACACAGAGGCCCCTAGTGAAGGTGCTACCTGTGCCTGGATGGCGGCCGATGAAGCAGTTGGCTGTACGCGTGCATTTCTTACGATGTGGCGGTCTTCTCGACGACTGGTCTGTCGAGGGCGTCCTGAGCCTGGTCTTCGTGTACATGACATCTCTCGGGTCCACTGGTCCCAACACCTCCTCACAACACAATCAGAGCGGCCTAATTGACGGGCTACTCGCCTAGCTGACCACCCAGCTTCCATCATCCCGACGATTCTCCCCCTCTCAAACTGCGACAACTGCTTATATTGTCTTCGAACACGGCGTAATGGTATGTCTATCTCAGCTCTTCCTTTGTAAATGATTCAGCATACTCAAACAAGCTTTGGTTACCTGTTTTATACTCCACAGAGTACGATGTTCAACGCCCTCTACCGACTATACGTAATGCGCAATCACGCTGCATGTCTAATCATTTGCATATCTCCCCGACATGTACCTTCATTGCAAGTTTCGTTACAATCCCGCAATTATTTCTTGGTGCGCTAATTTTTTTATCCATGAGTGTATATATATATCTGTATGTATGTATGTATGTATGTATATATATATATGTGTGTGTGTATGTATATATATATATATATATATGTGTGTACACAGGTGAAATAAATTAAGACAATTTGCATATTTTATCGAATTTCATGAAAAGAACTGAACTGAATTCTAGACAAAAATGCAAATCTTTTACGTCAAGTACGTAAGCGTACACGTGTGAGTAGGCGGAGCCAGTAGAAAAACAGGCTTTATAAGCGAGCGTAAGTTAAGACGCATTTCGTTCGCTAGCACACCTGGGCGAATTTCTTGGTGTTATTTTGCAGCAATCGGTTAATTTCAAATTGTAACAGTAAAAATGAGTAACCACCAACGTTTAGATTGTGGAATGAGGTGGCGAATTGTGGGGAGGCTGGAAGCAGGCCAATCTCAAGTCCAAATTTGTAGAGAGTTCAATTTAACGCCCAGCGTCGTGTGTAACTTATGGAAACAGTTCCAGGATACCGGATCCATTTAGAGAAAGCCTGGGCAAGGTCGTCCAACAGCTGCGACGGCCAGAGAAGATCGCCATTTGTCAATTATAGAGAGGCGTAACAGGAGTGCTACTGCTTCTCAGCTCTCTCGTGACTTGTATGCAGCCACAGGAACCTGTGTATCAAGGGTGACTGTTTCCAAAAGACTTCATGAGAGAGGGTTGTTTGTAAGAAGACCTGCTGTTTGCGTCCCGCTTACTTCTACGAACAGGAGAATCCGTTTATCATGGTGCAGGGAGCATAGAGATTGGAGTATGGATCAATGGGCGACCGTTCTCTTCACTGATGAGTACCGGTTCAGCCTAAACAGCAATTCGTCGTACGTTCATGTGGAGAGAACGAGGGACCCGCTACCTACCCTCCAATGTCCGCAAAATCGACCATTATGGCGGAGGAGGTTTAATGGTCTGGGCAGGCATCATGCTGGATGGCCGCACACCTCTCCATGCCTTTGGAAGAGGCACTGTGACTGGTGTGATGTATAGGGATCAGGTCTTGGAGCCCTATGTTCAAATTTCAGGGGTGCAGTTGGCCCTGAGTTCATTTCAATGGATGATAAAGCGAGAAAACACAGAGCTCTTCTGGTTGACGAATTTCTAGAGAGTGAGGATATTCGCCGGATGGATTGGCCAGCCAGATCTCCAGACCTCAACCTTATAGAGCATGTCTGGGAGGCTCTGGGGAGGGCAATTGCAACTCGCAACCCCGCTCCGAGAACCATCCAGGGTACGAAAACAGCGTTGCTGAACGAGTGGGACCAATTGCCACAAGAAATGATAAACTGCCGTATTTCAAGTATGAAATCACGCTGCGAGACCTGTATATCTGTAAGAGGGGATCGTACCCTCTATTAACCCATCTATTAACCCATTTTTTGTTTATTCTGCAACCGCTGTTTCATACGTTCCGACTGTTACGCACGATCAAGTGTGTGTATTACAATTAGTGAATGGTAATTTGTTTTGTATTGTATCAATGTATGTACATATCAAATTTCATTAAAATCGGTACAGTAGTTCTGGAGATAATCGACCAAGTCTGCAAATTCTCTTAATTTATATATATATATATATATATATATATATATATATATATATATATATATATATATATATATTATTGGGTAGACAGTTTTAAATAAAATTCTTAAACTTTTAAGACACTTATTAGTAGCATAAATAGGTGACATATATAAAACTTTGGGTAACATTTAGTTTATGAAAAAAATTCCATTTATCTCCTGCTTTTAGAATTTATATAAAAAAAAAAACATTTTACAAGCATTAACACGTACAGAAAATAGACAGATTTGAAAAGTTTTCTAGATTAAATTTTGAGGAAATATGATGGTTTCTTTAAAAGCTTCCCTTATCATAAATTGAATTATTTCAAAGGCCAGATGTTTCTCTCACCTAAATTTAAAAGTGTTTCGTTTAGCTACATTAGGATGCATCTGACAAATTTCTTATGTGGTGCTAAGTTTGCAAAAGAAATAGCGTGTAAAAGTAAGGATGGTTGAAGAAAGGATAAAATAAGTCTCGACAGTTTTAAATCATATATATATATTTTTAAATATTACGTACTGATACTACAGAAGGCAAAGCAATATTATCTGAAATACAAAAGGAATGCATTTACATGCATTACAAATTGCATTAATTAAGCTAATTTATCTATAGTGTTCATGCCAGTATGTTCAGGTAATACAGAAGTATATGTAAAAGATACGTATTTAAGGAATTAATGCAGTATTCCATTCATTGTAAGACATAAGTAGAGAAATAAGGATAAGTTGATCTAGAAGCAGAAGCAGAATTTTAGGTATAATACCTTATATTCTTCTGAAAAACTATGCGCTTTTGAGTTGACTTAGATCATAAAATAGAAATATTCAACTACTTGAAATAAATGCTATCATGTAGCAAACGAAGGCAGTTTTATTGAATTTGTTTCTTATTCTTTAAGTCTTGACAGGTTTACATCAAACTATTCCATTACTTCGAGAGCGTATTTTACACTCAAATAAAGTTTCGGATACGGTAAAAATCCAAGGACTAAAAAAAGTGCTACTTGTTAAACAGGATGACAGGAGTGCCTTTAATATTCGAACATGTCAACAGCCTGCTAGATATGATCATGCATTAATATTTTTGCAAGTTAAAAAAAAATTACTCAAAAATTTGTTTCAATACATTTGCTTTATTGGCTTGACATTAGAAAACACTAAAACGGGAACTTCAATTAAATATAACATTAAGAGCAGCGATCAATATTCACCTAAACAGTACTGAAGGTTTTGGAAGCTTATATTTTAGGGCATATACGGTTGGCAGCGATTTAATGTGTTAAGACATGATAGAGTGTTAACCAAGAACTTCTCAATGGCATAAGCATCAGAGTATCTACTGTTCCTTACATCTTTCATTTTCCCTTTTTATCTGTCTGAAAGTTACGATTAACACCATTTCTTAACTTTATGTTTACGAAGTGGTCCTTATCCATAACGTGGGTCATTTTCTTCTCTAATCTTCCAGGTTAACCCTTCAGCGGTTGCTCCCGAGTATAGAGTGTAACATTTTCGTAATTTTGAATGGTTTGTTTTTACATGTAAGGGTTGAATCTTCTAGGCAGTTTATATTTACAGCTACACCCTTTCTAATGCAGGTATGATTTTCTGACCCTGCTATTCCTTTCCCTTCATTGTAAGTCGTGGTTTGACCCTGGTAAACCAGCGATTAAACTGGATTACAATACGACAAATGCAGGAGTTGATGTAGTCGATCAAATGTGCAACTATTACACGGTATCCCGCATATCATGAAGATTTACTCTCTAATTGTTTTTTAGGTTTTTGGACATAATAGGAATCGATTTGCAAGTTCTCCTTAGATGCATTAAACCAGACAGTTTTGAAATAAGACGATTGTATCTGCATTCCTTGGCCTCTAATTATAAATATTTCTCAATATTATCAACATTTTATAGCTTTTCATAAAAAGTAGAATTATTATTTTCAATTTGAAAAGCAAAAGTTCATTACAAAAGGATTAATCAAGGTTGAAAGAGACGTTGCACCTTGTGCCACACGCGCCTGCTGGTGTTCAAAAAATTGGCGCGCCTGCTGAAGGGTTAAGTATTGAAAAAGAGTTTGTGCAGAAATTCAGTTGAAAGTTTAACTTTCACAGATTGGCTCAACATTGAACAGGATTTTCTAAAGTGGCATACATGTCTTTAATTAAAACCACCTTACGTAAATTTCAACATTCTCTCGTCTACATGCAGTAGGCTCAGGAAAATAAATCTATTACTTTATTAAAGATATAAAAAAAAATGTTAAAAGGATTTCAGATTCTTGATAGGTTCAAACACGGAGAAAAAGTTATAGTCAGTTCAGGTCTTGATTTAATAAATTATGTTGCGCATTTTTCTGCAGGCAAAATGTACAACATATTATATCACTTTATATTAGAGAAACTTAAACAATATATAAATATACCGGGAGGATTTCATTTAGGAAAACAACTCAAGCAATATCCTTAAAGTTTGATATGTTTTAGGGGAAAATCAAGATGAATAATGGTGCAGGATGATAAATTATTGTCAAGTCCTCGTTCCATAGCGATTAGGAGACGTGACGTATTACGAAAATGTTTCAAGTAAAAGTTCAATAAAATAAAACCTTAAAATATTTTATCAGATGGTAGACAGAAAAAAAGCATATTGTATCATAATTATTATTCTTTATACATTTTTCTGGAGAAAATTAAAATCAAAGAATAAGAATCTGAAAATATCAAATAAATGCAGAAAAATGTCATTGCAGACATTTTCAAAAAAATTTGTAGATGTTAGGCAGTTTATGGTAAGAAATAACAGTATTGTTATTTAAGGTGTATTTTTAAGGGAAAACTACTGAGTGATAAATAAAAACCTTTTAAAAGATTGAAAAAGCATCTGATTTCTCTGTACAACCATCAATAAGATTACATCGAATAACATTATAGAAATTAGCATAGAAATCTTTTAACAGTCTGCTTTTTTAAAGCGTGCTTTTATGAAATTGCATTTTTGTACCTTATTCGTGTTTACTTTCAACTGGATCGAATTCAGTGATTAAAAAATTTCTTTAAAACTGAAGCAATTGATACTTCACAACAAACATCAATGAAAGTGATTTTCAACAAAATAACAATATGTTACCCCTCCCACAACGTGTTGGTTCATACCGTCCTGAAAACCGTCCCGGTACATGCGTTCATACCGTCCTGGTCCCAGGGTCGGGGACAAATTTAAAATCTTTTTTTTATTTATTGAGTTAAATTTTTGAACTTTTTGTGTTGATTAATCATATAATTTGTAAACAAAATCACATCATATAACTTCTCATAAAAGTTTTTAAAAAATCTTTAAATTTAATTTTTTAAAAAGTGGGGTAACTTAAAATCATTATAACTCAAAATATTATTTGTCGAATTTCAATTTTTTTTCATTTAATTAAACAGAAAAATATAAGCTTTAATTTTGATTTAGCGTTTTTTAAAATATTAATTTTTTTAGACGAAAATTTTCAAAAAAATTTATGTAACTTATTTTTAAAAAATCACAGTTTCAAAAGTAAATATTTTTCAAATTTACTGAATCACAATTAAAGTAAGATAATAGAAAAAGACAAGTTCCAAGTTTGAACCATTTATCTTTAACAGTTCTTGATTTATAACAATTTAAAGACGAGAAATGGTGAAAAAACTCATCATGCAGAAAACGCATTTACAGGTTTAACGCAGATTAACAAAGATTGGCAGCTATTAGAATGTTGCAAAAAAATATTAATATCTCCTGTTATAATTAAGATATAAACGTGATTTAAACGACATTTTAAGTGGAAAAGAATTCAGAAATTTTTAATACAGTAAAACTTTTTTCGAAAATTTGAAGAATTGTGTGTCCTGTTAAGTGAATAATATCCATTTTGTTAAAAAAATCTTCACAAGAAACATGTTGCTTATTTCTATACTAATCGATGAAACAAAATCAGACCAAGCAGCTGTAAGCAAAGTATGACTATCTTCACAATCTGATGATTTTTACCATCCCTTAACAGTAGGGTGGAACGAAAAACTGTTTTTAGAATTTCAATATACTCTAGTTTTCAAAAGTTATCTTTTGCAATTAAAATAAATTACATAAAATTTTATTTCTTTACTAAAATACTTTTAAGTGCCGCAAAGGGCTTCAAAATTGATATTTTTATGAAAAAGTGATAAAATTAGTATTTTTTAAAAAATATCTTTATAGTATATTAAAATAATAATATACATTTTTTGTAAATAAAATATTCAAAATATGATTTACTTAGAATATCTAATTTTTACAGAAAAATTAGATATTCTAAGTACTTACAATTTTTAGATGCCATTACAGGAGCAATTGATTTTGTAGAATTTCGCGATTTTCATCATATTAATTTTACAGTGGCATATTCTTATAATACACATTGGAATAAAATCCGTAACCATCTCGCCTCCCTCAGCTTATCGCTTACAAGGCCTTGAAAACCTGAAGACCAGTCGCTGCGTAGCAATTCCTGCAAACTCGCCGAGGGTGAATTTCACCTGTTCGGTTAATTAGCATGGGTCTGGGCGCCGGACGGATAGTACAGATCTGCCGAACAATTGGGGCAACCCCGGGGCCCTTCACATTTGAATGGAAGAAAAACAATTCTTAATTAACGGACCTTAGTTAAAGTAAACAAATCACACTTATTTAGAAAAATATTAATGCAATTCTTTAAAGACAAAACGTTATTTTGAAAAAAACATTCATGTTTTTCAAAAGTCCGCAGTAATTACACATCGTTTCATTACTTATTTCACTGACACATTGAATTGTGTTGAAGTCAATAATTTGTTTCTCGTGATCAGATTCTTTTGCTTCCTTTATAAACAATTTTAGTTTGTCATCAAAAACATCCCTCGTCATAGGAGGTTCTGTTACTTTAACATCATTCCAACGAACGGATTCTCAACGAACGGACAAGCATAACTCGGTAACTAATCTAACAATCCTTTCTACTGCTTGTATGTGACATGGAAAATTATTGTAGTCAATACGTTGACTCGTGATCAGATTCTTTTCCTTCCTTTATAAACTGCTTTAGTTTGTCATGAGAAATATGCCTCGTCATAGGAGGTTCTGTTGCTTTAGCATCATTCCATTCAATCACATCAATATAATCCTCGGCATCAAAGTGTATACGTTGAATTAAAATCTTTCTGATGCCTCCTTCATTTTCAGCCCTTGCTTTTAGAATCCGGCGTAATCCAAGCTCTCTTACATGACTGCGATCATTTGATTTCATACAAAGGAGAATATTTTCAGAAGCAGCAAATTGTCCGTTTATTTGAATGACTGGGTCAATTACATTTTTGAACAAATTTGAAGCAAAACAATTTGAAACAAAAAAAATAATACCATGTGTCAGTGAAATAAGTAATGGAAACCATGTGTGATTACTATGGACTTTTGAAAGACATGAAATTTTTTCAAAATTACGTTTTTCCTTTAAAGACATTACATTAATATTTTTCTAAATAAGTGTGATTTGTTTATTTTAACTAAGGTCAATTAATTAAGAATTGCTTTCATTTCATACCAATGTGTATTATAAGAATATGCTACTGTAAAATTAATAGGGTGACAATCGCGAAGTCTACAAAATAAGTTTTTCTGTAATGGCATATAAAAATTTTAAATACTTAGAATATGTAAGCTTTCTGTAAAAATATCATATTTTGAATATTTTGTTCCCCAAAAAAATATATATATATATATATATTATTTTAATATATTATAAAAGGAATTCTGGAAAAAATACGAATTTTATCACTTTTTTCATAAAAATATCCATTTTAAAGCCCTTTGCGGCACTTAAAAATATTTTAGAGCAGAGCAAAATAATTTTTAAATTCTTTGTTTAAATTTCATAAGACAACTAAACTAGAGCATATTGAAATTTAAAAAAAAAAAACATTTTTCGTTCCATCCTACTTAACAGGCTTCAGACATTTCCTTTTTTAAATTGGTAACAATAAAACGGGAAAAGTACCAGAAAGAAATGAGAGATTTCATTTATTTCTTCATGCAGCAATGCAATGCACAGAACTAAACAGCTGAACCTAACATAAATATTTCACTAATTCAATAATTTTCAGCGTGCTTTGATATACGTCATATTTTGTGTTTTAAAAACAGATAGATTCTATACTGTAGAATATTCAATGATATATAAATGAGACAAATTCAAATCATTTGATTTCTTTTTGCCCGTGTTACCGTAACTACATATAAAAGCAAGTTACGATAACAATATCCTTCAAACAGTGAGCAAGAGCGAAGACCCATTGTTTATGGATTGGGATAATGTCAATATGGAATCTCAGCGTAGGAAACGAAAACCCGATAAGAATTTTCCATGGTCTCGGAAAGTTAATTTTTAATGCCCCTGTACTGAATTTTTTTTTAAATGTGCTTCAGAATCATAGGGTTTCTAAAGAACTTTCCCAGCAGATAAGCATTTTTTTAACTGAATAGCATTCACCCATGTTTGAAAGAATCTTTATATATTTTTTTACATTGAACTAATTTCAGTGCATCAAAGAAAATGACAGAATGAAATGCGCGACTATTTTCACTATTTAATGATTAGCAGCGTACTGTAAGACGCAAGTGCATTTAGTTTGTAGTGAACGTTTTTTTTTAATTAGAAACGCATTAATATGAAAAAAATCTTTGATAAAATATAACGTAGGCTTTATTTCCAGACGTACCAATAACAACTGCACCACAGAAAATAATACAACAGAATCATAATTACAGAGGCCTTACATTCCGCAATTTTCTGATCATAAAATATCAGCTTCTCCTGGGATGGATATTTTTTTTTAATTTTATTTCTCTTGGGAAAGTTTTTTTTGTGAATTTGTGTATTATAGTTGCGTTTAATATCCATTTTTTCATCTTTTTCCCCTCTGCCACATTATCATTTTTTTCAACATTTTTCCATCAAAGTTTGAACGAAATAGTCTCTAATAAAAGCATTGTGTTCGGTGAACTTAAAGAGGCGGAATTAATCAGCGTAGGTTTTAATATACGAAAAAAAACTCATATTTAACAAAAGTTTAGGTAAAATAGGGAGAGCTTTTTCATTTTCCATCTCTCTGCTCTCACTCTCTGAATAAAAAATTGGTTTACCTTGATAATTTTTTTATGTAGCTATTCGTGACTGGACATGAAATTCTTTATAACCAAATGTTCCTTGAAGTTTGGAGAGTTTTTAATCAAACTTCATTAAGTGTTATAGCTTTAGGTATAAAGCTCTGCGTTATTTTTAGCTTTAGAGTGGCTTCCTTAGCTTTCTATGTTTATTATTTCTTGCGACATATTTCATTTAAAATAATATTGGAATTAGTGCTTTGCTTTGATATAACGTTGTTTTAATAATTCATAAAATGCAGGAATTTCAAGAATTTTATCACATTTTCTCATATTTAACAAATTTTTCTTCACTTCAAATACATCTGACAAGCCCATGGATTAAACGCATGCATTATTCGGCGAACTGGAACCTATATTGCCCATTAAATGATCAAATCATATCCTAATATTTACCGATAGACTCCACATTACTAAGAGAGTTGATTGGAGGTCCCTGAACTACAATCAAAATTGCTTAATATTTTTCAGGCTCTGCTACAATGACCATCAAGTCATTTTTTATTAATTAATCAATCGTTCCTTATCTTAAAACTCAAATGCAGTCAAACTCGGATGGATAATCTAATCATTATACCTCTATGCCTTAGACCGGAGTTACTCAAACTGCATCCCGCGGGCGGCATGAGGACCAAAACATTCACAATCACTATCAGCAGGGGCTTTTGTAAACATAATTTTGGAAATTCGTGTCTGAAAAATACAAAGCTGTATCTTTGTGAATGCTCCATTTCCAAAATGAAGTGTGTGAAGAAAGTGTATTGATATCGGCTTACTGATTTTTACCTCGATGACGTATTGAGAGTATCATGTATCAAGTATAAAGCTGATTTGCCTAAATTGGTCAAAAGTTTATGTCAACATTAAAAAAAAATATCACTCTCATTTTTCAATAAACGTTTGAATGCATTTAGGTTTTGAATACATTTAGTTTTATTATTTACATGATTATATTATGAGATTTGGTGTACTATGTTGCGGCCCGCGTAACGTAGCAACCATAGGCATGCGGCCCGAGAGAGAAAAAGGTTGAGTACGGCTGCCTTAGACTGATCTTCACTTCGGGCCGCAAGATAGTACACTAAATCTCATAATATAATAATGTGAAAAATAAAACTCAAAACCTAAATGTATTCAAACGTTTATTTAAAAATGAGTGTGTGTTTTTTTAATGTGAACACTAACTTCTCATCCCCAGGATGAAGGAACCGCTCCACGGATTCCACCAGATATTCTGCAGGCTGTAGACCGCTCCATTCAAAGGATCAACAGATCAGGTGCTGCTAACGGCATCCTGCAGCTTCCACGAGGCTAGGAACGAGTGCTAAACAATGCTGGTTAATACTTTAAAGGGCTATAAAAGTTTCACCCCTGTATCTCTTCTGTATAATTTTTACATACCTAGTTGCCACTATTATATTTCCATCCTATGTATATATCCTATGTATAAAATATATATGTCTGCAATCAATGCGTAAAGAAACAGTATGACTGCATTTTGTTTATTTCTCCACTTAAACTTCACCCTAGGGAAATTAAACTTGTGTGAGTGATCGCATACCCCAAAAAAATTCTGCTCATGAACTCGATCTTAGATCATATGTTTTGTTCCAAATCCGGTGCGAAATCGATGTGGACAGAAAGCTGTCGTTCAAATATGATGTTTAACAAAGATTTTTTTGTTTTTCTAAAGGAAAACTTTTAATGAGAAATTTATTTGTGGAGCTTTGGATTTTACGTCTATAAAAAAAATACAAATGAAAACCTTCTCCGATTAATTTAAATTCGTAGTACGAGTAACACTGCATTTTATTAAATGTCGGGATGTTAAATGCCTAGATTTCCAAAAGATTAGTTTTTAATTACTTTTTTATGGTACTCTTAAGTGAAGTTTTTACTTAAAAAAAATTAAAGTTTCTTTGAATAAAGTAAAAAGACTTAAAAAGTAGAGAGTTTTTTTGTTTTGTTTTGTTTTTCTTTTATGAAAATTCCGATTTTTAAGAAAATGGAATTATAAATATTCCGCTACTGTTTTGTTTTGTTTTTTAAGCAGAAATAATCACGATGGTTAGGTTTTCTTATCTAATAAAAATATTAGCAAAAGAAATTCATTCTTTAAGTATTATTTTTGAAATCATCAGAAAAATTCATTTTTGAATTTTAAATTTTTTATCAATCAAACGTTTCAGTTTTCTAAACGCATAATGAACACAAAAAGCTTAAATATAATTCTCCTTAGAGCTTTTAAAGATTTATTCTAATGTTTTTATTTGTTTTTGTAAAAGCTTTCGCCACAAATTAATTAAGAATATGTTTTGAATTAAAATACAGAAAAGCAAATAAATTTGTAAAAAATTAATATTCAAGTTGTTTGAAGATAAATATAAAATTTTATGTCTGAAAGAAACATACTTTGAAACTAAAATTTCCTTTATTTGATTACTCTAACCTTTTCAATGAACAGATAAACACGTTTCTTGATAAATAAAATATTCAATTTCGACACATTTGCAATAATAGAGTATTCCTTGTTTTTCACAATGTCCTGAATTTGTATTCAACAAAGGAACTTAGGGAATACTGATAAAATGAAATATTTAATGAGATCAAATTTCGAATAAATACCATTTTATAATAAGTACACTTGGATGTTTGTCAAAATTTTCAATAAATTTAATAAAAGTTTCTCTAGACATCTTAAATCTAATTCTATGAGAAATATACGTGGAGAGAATAGCAGAAAAGCAATTCAAAATGGATTTTTGTTTACCTAATGAAGTCAGGAATTGACAAAAGATCTAAGTTAATGACTTGATCGTTCTACAAAATGGGGATGGTAGAAATCAATTTGCTAAGCTCTTAGAAGGTGAACTTTGATATAATGATGTGTTCTCAAAGGACTAGGCAGAATCTATTAATTTAAACTGAAATATAAGGATTTAAGAGAACGTAATTTGAAACATTCAAAAAACATGAAAAATTCAAAAAGAAAAAGAAAATTTATCAGCCATCTTCTAAATTATGTATAATTTATTTTCAGGTTGAAAATTACAGCATAACATAAATACCTTTTAGTTCTTTGATCGTTTATGCTAGATATTATGCATTTTTAGTTCGGGTTTTTCTAATACACGTTTATTCATGAGTTATAAATGAGCCAAAAGAATACTAATATACTATAAAGACAGACATGAATTCCTATGTATAAGTCTCTTTTTTTCAAATTAATTGAGTATTTCTGAGGAAAGATTATTTTAGAAGAAAGTGTTTCTCTTTCATGGCATACAATATTATAACTCTTAAAGCAAAATTTGAAAGTGAGAGGAAATCAGTTGAGAATGGACACAGAATGTATTATTACATGTGGAGTCAGTTATTTTATTAATATTAACTTTATATTTTAGTGGACTGTATAAGAATCCATTAACAAAAATATTCAACGTTCTTGTTTAAGTGCAACTAATCAATCTTCTTACTTCTTTTAATAAAGGTAATACTGTAATGGCTTACCTTTAACATCATCTGAATAATACTTGAATAATAAGTCAACACTAAAAAATTTAGTTCCATGCTTGTATCCTTAAAATGCATTTAATAATTGACTTCATTTTTAACACATGACTGTTGAATTCAAGACACACTGAATAACCCTTCGTAATTAGGTTTTACAAAATGAATAACTGACTGCAAAATGTCAATTTGAACAATAATCTGCACAGAATCTTTAACATAAAAGAAAAACGGAATCGCATCCAACATGGCGATTTTTGAATTCTTACATGACATTGATTTGAATAGAATATACACCACAACATATTAAACATTTCTTAGCCATTTTCTTGCCATTACTCAGAATCGAATGTGCAACAGCAACAGAATTTTAAAAAAAATTTTGATTGAAGTAAAAAAAAAGTTACATAGTGATGGCATCTGTTTACCAGAAACACAATTAGAATACAAATTACATACAATATGATGAATAAAATGAAACAATCATTAAAATGAACTATTTAAAAATTAAAATTAAAATAGAAAGTCTTTTATGAAGACTCAACACTACATAGTTATTTGAAACAAACAAATATTTTAAAAAATTATAATAATAAATTTCAAAACAAGACAATAAATTAAGAGTGCTTACAAATCTACTGCTAGATTACATAAAAATAATTCTTCAAGCAAATTTTGCAGGTCAGAGAAAATTAGTCAGATAAGTATCCGACCTCAAAAATTTTCGTAAAAAGAAACTTTTTTCAAGTATGCAATATTGAAAATGAGTTTAATATAATTTTTAATAGTTTTAAGCTGAATATGGAGTTTTGTCTGTACTTGTGAAGACCGGTTTTCCCTTATTTATGGACTTTTTATATACATATCGAGTAAACTTAGCGAAAAGTGGTAGTTTAATATTTTTCTGTCATTTTTCTATCCCGTATCTTTCAGTTTCTAAATACTGTATAGAATCTGTGACACGTGATAATTAAGTAAAAGAGAGGTACACATACATTAAATGCGAACTTATGTTTCTAATACATTCTGTTCTAATTCAGGAAAAGTTAAGATCCCCCCAAAGCATTGATAGTAACTAGTGTAATGATTCCTAACTGAACGTGGGAACCAATCCTAATTCTATAAAAAAAAATACGGGGTATTTCGACTGGCATCAAAAGTCTAATATATTTCTAACTCTCGACTGGATAAACATATCTGCGATTTCGTTGAATGTTTTTATAGTACACTAAATCCTCGATTAACTGGGACCATAAGCAATCTGGACAATCGAAAATCCGCATAATCCTGGTAATATGGGTAATAAGCAAAAAAAAAAACTTAACTAAGCAGACTTACCGTTTGTTACGAAAAAAATTATGTTTCGTAACAAAATTACATGGTATTGTTTACAAGACGAAAAAAATATATATAAATAACTTTTCACATTATTTCTTAGCGAAGAATTGGTAAGTCTAGTAAAGCTTTCTTAACAAAAAGCATTTTATTACCATAATTTATTGTAAAATCTATGCAGGAAGTGTACATTGAATCAAACTAAAATGCAAATATTTGGCGTACTTGTAGTTACGTTCTTATTATCATAGTTAAAAATTATTATATAATGAGAAAAATAAATAGAAATAATGTCTACAAGTCTGATCCGGATCAACGAGAGCCGGATAAACGATGTTTTACTGTACATAATTATGTTATTAAGCATATTTTAGCGTTACATTTGTATTTTAGATATTTTAATAATTTATATATTCTATTAAGAAACATCAAATTTCTAGTGATATTTCCTCCAAGTTATATCAAACGACCGTGTGGTTCGTTGTGAAAATTTTTGAGAAGTTTAACTTACTGTTATTCATACAACCTATCAGTCAAGTTAGAAGGGGTGTGCAAATTCGCTCCTGCGTAACAAACAGGCGGATTCAACGGATGATGCCGGATGATGGCCGAATGGCTAGATTCTGGGCAATGGTTTCTTTTACACAATAATGCTAGGCCCCACATAGCAATTTCTGTACAACATCTTGCTAATCATTCAATTACAGTGATAAATCACCCACCCACCATATTCTCCCGACTTATCGCCAGCAGATTTTTTCCTTTTACCGAAGCTTAAGATGGCCATGAAAGGATAGAGATTTGAAAACGTCTACGGTTGTTACTCGTATTTTGCGAACGGTTAGTTCGAACGCCTATAAACAGTGTTTCGATGACTGGAAGAAACGTTGGAAAAATTGTATAGACTCCTTTGGCTATTATTTTGAAGGAAATAAATTTACACTGCTGGCCACTGTAAATGCAACACCCTGAAGGAAACATGCAAATAACATGCAATTTACAACATGCATTAGCGGAGGTGAGATATGCAAATGATTAGAATTGCAGCGCAGACGCACATCACGTGCGCCTGTGGCGCCACTTCAAAGCGCTTTTTAAGGCTTGGAGATTTCGAAGATTTCAAGTTCGGCAATTCTGTTTTTCTTGTGGTTTTTCAAAACAAAAACGATCAATTATGCCTCGTCGAAAACAGCGATCATCTTTTGATCAAGTATCCGAGTTCGACAGAGGAAAGATAGTGGCCTACCGAGATTGTGGATTATCTTTCAGGGAAATCGGTAGTCGTGTTGGATGAAACCAAACAACTATAATGCGGATATGTGATCGTTGGATGCAGGAGGGTACGACGGACAGGCGTGTTCGATCGCATCCACCTCAGCGCACCACTTCACGTGATGACAGGCAAATTGTGCGCATGGCAGTGACGGATCGCTCAGTCACATCACGAACCATAGCACAGCACATGCAGTCTGTAACGCATCATCCAGTGTCTGCGCGTACCATTCGACGCCGTTTACAGCAGAGTGGTCTGTCCGCAAGACGTCCATTGCTTTGTCTACCTTTGACGCAGAACCACAGACGTCTCCGTCGCCAATGGTGCCATGAGAGAAGGATGTGGACGGCAGAATGGAGTGAAATTGTCTGTACTGACGAGTCACGCTTCTGTCTGCAACACCACGATGGTCGCATTCGAGTCTGGAGACACCGTGAAGAGAGGATGCTGAACAGCTGCGTTATGCACCGCCACACTAGTCCTGCACCGGGTATTATGGTATGGGGCGGTATTGGATATCACTCTCCAAACACCTCTAGTACGCATTGCCGGTACTTTAAACAGCCAGCGCTACATCTCCGAGGTGTTGGAGCCAGTTGTCCTTCCTTACCTTCAGGGCTTGCCCACAGCCATATTTCAACAGGATAATGCGCGACCACACGTGGCACGCATTGTCCAACGGTTCTTCGTCAATCGCCAGATTGAATTGCTTCCATTTTCGCCTCGCTCTCTGGATCTTTCGCCGATAAAAAACATGTGGTCCATGGTTGCTCTACGATTGACCCAGATTCCATCCCCAGCTGCCACAGCAGATCAACTTTGGCAACGCGTGGAAGCTGCTTGGTCTGCTGTACCCCAAGAACTCATCTAAAGTCTCTTTGAATCAATGACGAGGAGTGTGGCAGCGGTGATCTCCAACAATGGCGGCTACTCTGGCTACTGATTTTGGCAGGAACCACACTTCACAGAAGTCTATAAATTTAATCATTTGATACTTGGTCAACATGTTATCTACAAAATAAATTTTATTGTGATATCTCTTGTCTTTCTTGGTGTTGCAATTTGGGTGGCCAGCAATGTATTTGAAGGTGAGTAATATTTTTCCTATTTATAAAAAAATGTCCGGTTACTTTATGGGTGCATCTTGTATAATATAAATAAAATGAGAAAAAATATAGCATTGAATTTTTGTTATGGATCATATCATCGTTAAAAACTATGAGGCACAATCGTAATCTTCAGTTTCATAATTTGAAAAAGTGGGAAAAGTCCAACATTCTTAAAAGTTTTCTACAATTTTCGGATTTTAACTGAACTTCTATTAACGTTGTAATATATCTCAAGTTAAGTTTGTAGGGGGGGCACGTGCGTTCCCCAGTGCCCCCCCCCCCGACACTACGTTTATGGTTCGAATCCCACTCTTGGCATGGACGTTTGTAACCGTTCGGAATCGGCTTTAAACAGTAGGCCCTGGTCTAATTAGCCCTAGTGTAGCAAAAATTGACCGTAGCTCTCGAAACCAAAACCAAAACCAAAAGGAGGAAGGAGTGAAAGTTTTGGCTCATGGCTGTGGATGTATGGGTACAGGAATAGTAAGTTGACATTCAGCAACAGATAACAGTGTGTAAGGAATATGCAATGAACTTATCCTGAAATCTAGTCTCAAGTACAACAAATTGTATTACACACCCAACCTTCTTTCAAATTCAGTGTCGGATACTTTATAAGCTATCAGTGTAAATATTACGTGGTGACTCTTAAATGTTAAAGGGCTACAAGCAAACTAACCTTTTCCTTACGGGGTGGGATAACATGTATCCCAAGAATACAGGCCGAAGTATATATATATATAGTTATATATGTATAGATATAACCACCTTAATGGCCTGTTCTTAGGGTGTTTAAGGGTGTATGAAATTTTCCATTCTAATAAGGGAACCGGAAAATCGGCCCCGTAAGCTAAAGGTAAATTGATCTTAGGCCTTGTTCACATTGTCTGCATTCCGAAGCGTCAACAGTGAAAATTTTAACCAATCACAGAGCTCAACGCTATGACGTCCTCCGTTGAAGCTGACTCGGATTTAGTGCTGACGGATGGCACAATTACCACGATACGTCAAACCAATCACAGGTCGTGTTAGCAATTACTGGGCCTACGGAGGAATGCTAAACTATTATTTGAAAGCAATGTGGACAAAGCCTAAGAAGTCTTTCTTTACAAACAAATTATTACCCGACCCAGACCCTAAGGTATGCGGCATGAGTGACCTGAAGACTAGCCACTGCGTGCAATCCTGAACACACAGCCAAGGGTCCGTATGTCCGTAGTTAATTTTGGACTTTCTTTACTGGCAGATACTGCTTTTCATAAGTCTCACTTATCAGAGTTTTTTTTTCGCTTCCATTTTTTTCTATAAGTTTTATATTTATATCACGGAAATCTCTATGTTTATTGTATCCAACTTAAATTTTTTATCCCTGTGAAACTAAAGTTTATTTCTTAAATGTTATTCACATTTAAAATTTGTTTTTTAAAATGTTATTTAAAATGTTAATCCTTAACATTTTAAATTAAACATCTTACTTCAAATTTACTGCTCGCAAAATTATAACAGAAATATTTTAATAAACAAAAATTTAACTGACTATCCACATAGAAATGCACATAGTGAGACTCTTTAAATCTATTTAATTTTTTTTCAGTTCATTGAGAAAAGGGTAAGTATCAACAGAAGTGCAAAACGAAACAATGAGTTGATATCCTGAAACTATGAAACAATGAGTTAGCGGTAGTAAATAATAAATCACTCTAGTTATGGATAAATACATCTTTCAAGTCTATTAGCCTTTAGCTTACAGGATTGGATAGCATGTATCCCAGGAATGCAGGCCCAAGAATGAATATATATATATATATATATATATATATATATATATATATATGTGTGTGTGTGTGTGTGTGTGTGTGTGTGTGTGTGTGTGTGTGCGTGCGTGCAATATTAGCACTTCGGCGGGGCGAAGCTTAACAGGCCTGAAACTCATAGCCTGTCGGATCTGTAATGTGTAATCGAAGTGGCTGGAAGTGGCTGGGATGAGAAATAACTAATTTCAAGCCATACCAGAATGAAGAGGCTGCTGGTCAAAAAGTAGTTTTTTATTCATCCAAATGATGCTGAACATCTTTTATCAGGATTACAACCATATTAACTCCATAGATACCGGGGAAAAGGCCCCGACAGTGCAGAGAAAAACGAACAGTTGAGAATTACATGCTTGTTGGACAAAGCGAAACCACAAGTGTCCGCGATAAACTCTAAACTCTCGCCCGCGTACGATTAATTTGAACTTCCAATCTGTCAAAATTGACACCTGACTTTAACACATCATATAGGGTGATGGTTCGTCATACTTCTAGAACAGTGGTTCCCAACCTTTTTCAGCTGGCGACCCACCTTTCCTTATCGGAATACCTCCACGGCCCATTGGTCCATGGTGGAGTAAAAAACTTTATTTGTATCGTATCCCTTCCTTATGTATATATAATGTAAAATCAAATATTGAAAATATATATATATATATATATGCTTTTTTGAAGATACAGATTGATTATTGATAAACAATTTGTGTTCTGATTTGAAAATGTTTGACAAAATATAAGCACTTTGTACTTTGACAAAACATAAGCACTTTTTCTTATCTTTTCTGATGGTTTATTCGATAGTTACTGATAGTTTTAGGATCGAGTCGCGACCCACCTGTAACCCTTCCGCGACCCACTAGTAGGTCGCGACCTACCGGTTGGGAACCGCTATTCTAGAACAAGCGTCGTTATATAAGATGTAGGCGCATGGCTTGTTTAAAGGGAAAACACTATATATATACATATAGATAGATAGATAGATATAGATATAGATATAGATATATATATATATATATATGACGCGGAGCCTGTTACTACCTATCTCCATTATGTCATCTTATATCCAACGTTAGTCCTTCTTAATATATTCCTAAATCATTATTAATGTTATAGCAGTCAGTGATTAAAGGACTGTGGCAAAGAACTACAAATTAATTACACTTGAGAGTTTATTTCCGAATATTAACCTACCCGATTCATTCTATTTATTATTTTCCAAGAAATCATCTCGATTCTCATGACGCGTGACCAAACCGATTGAAAAACTCTCCCGCTCTGCTGAAAAACTCTATTGTTTTAAACCATCTAAAGCCATAGCGCATGCGCGTGTACGCATACACCGGAGATGAGCCAAAAGCGGAGTCACGTTTGATACTATTAATGGACTCTCTCTGTTCGCTCAAAAAGGGAATTCCCCTGAATTTGCGGCGCGTTTCAAAATACGATAAGAAAATAGTGGCGAATTACGCCACGAAATTAACTATCCTGAAGCCCCCTGTAAATTATTTAACTATTGTTCTTTTCCTAATTAATTCTTAACAACTTCCCCCCGTCCCCCTGGAGGCACGCACACAAGGAGTAGCTAATTCCATGTGGCAAGTCTTCAGAAGAGAAAAACACTAAAACTAAATTAAAAAATCTACATCATCATCTACCGAAAACAATGCTGAATAGGGCGACTGTCCCCAGTTAATACAAATCTCAGAAGAAAAATAATTAAGCCTACCCGAAAAATCATAAAATTAACCCTAAACTAAAAATTTATCTCTTCATACACCTAGCATGATATTATTCTTCATCTGTACACAAAACCCAAAAATATATTCCCGTAATAACACCATAGTTATACAATTGTTTTTATGAGATTCAGAGAGAAAAATACACACAGAAGTAGCTCAAAAAGAGAGTTTAAACAAGATAGCTTTTTTTTTTCTAAGACAACACACAAAGTTTAACATCTAAAAAATGGACTCGAAGGTGTCAAAAAAAAAGGGAAATGGATCTTTGAAATTCACATTATTATTATTATTTTTTAATCAAAAACACATTATAAAATTTATATCATCCTAATCAATAAAATCAAGAATACACAATATGAATTAGAAAAATATATGAGAAAAAGTAAATTAGATTTTAAATGTATGGAATCAACTTATCAACTTTCAAAATTATTTACAATACTTAAAAAATTTCCTTTCTCAAATTTTATTATTATGCATTTTTCATAATCTCTCAATGACCTACTTAAAACTAATCCTTATGAATTGAGGAAACATGTCAAAAAGGCTCATGCCTGGTCAAAATATTAAATCATTTTTATTTATAGACAAAATATGTTAAAAACTCACATTTTTCAATATTCTAGCAAAATCTTACCATTTTCAAGATTAAAATATTTCGTAAACCTTCACATCTTACATTACTGATAATAGCCTACAAATTCCACACCTCATTTTTTTTCTCTTTTTAAAATCACACAATCAATAAAATTGTTTAATGCAATAAAATACACTTAGAATAATATTTATAAAAAATGTATAGCAATAACTCAGGGTACCCACCAAAATCAAAATATAAACACATTTATAAAATTGTAAGATCAATGTAAACTGAAAAAACACTGAATAAAACACAAAAATATATACAAGGAATAACAGATCATTATCAACTCAGGAAAACAGAATTTGCAAAAAAAGAAAAATTTTAATTGTTCATAATTTAGCACATTATATTTTGTTCCCCCCCCCCTCCCCAAGAACAAGATGGATTAACAGTTTAATTTCATAACATAACAATATTAAAGCTTTTCCAATGTCAAAGTATTAATTCATTTTTCTAGAAAATATGAAATATTAAGTCTTTCAAACTCAAAATTCTAATCAAAATTCAAGCAAAACCTTCACAAAAAACAACAAATTTTTTAGCACGTCTGTTCCCTTTCTAAAAACCCATGGCTCTGAAGATTAAACCCCTTTGTTCATAAGCTTTTAATTAACTACGCATGCTCAACTGACGTGATTTGACTCTCATTACTTATGCGTGACATCACAAAAACTTTCTTTCGTGTCCCATTGCAAACGGTGCATGTTTTTTAGCACGAAGCCCAAGGCTATAATTCTATTTTAAGATTCTCCTCGTGTATCTTCGAAATTCGAATCAAGTCCAAACCTTAAAGTTATTTTCACTACTATGCATTTATTCCCATTATTTGTGATTTCCCAGTCTTAAATTAATAATTCTTATTTCTCCCTAAACAAAAGCCCCGTTTAAAGCTCACGCGATTGCTCCCCCCATATTTAAGCATTACATATATATATATATATATATATATATATATATATATATATATATATATATATATATATATATATATATATATGTGTGTGTGTGTGTGTGAGGAAGTTCAGATTCTATGTTTTCGCTTTATAATCGACTAGCTGAAAACCCGCGCTTCGCTACGGAGTACATTCAAATTAAATACAACGGTCAGTGTATGTAATTGATGCCAACATATATATATATATAGTAAATATGACGATCAATGTATACAATTGATGTAGAAAAAAATATATATTTATAAATAAATCGTAAGGGATATTTTTAAAGACAAAATAATGTCCAATCGTCAGAAAAAAAATTTTTTTTGTCTATTTAGTTGTTACGCACGTGACGATAATTTTATTTAACGTACCAGAAAAAGAAATCACGTGATCGGCATTTAATAAATTAAATTCTAAAAATGAATCTTTAAAAATTCACCAAAAATCAGAAAATGGAGGTAAAGATTCGAAAAAGATGTCATTTTAAAGGAATTTTTATGATCTTTCTCGTGATATAAATTTTATAACTCTCAATGTATTATTTTAAATGCAAACGTAAAAACAGTTTAAAAAACAGCTTAAAAATTTAATTTAAAAAAATCTAAGAAGGATTTTTGAAAAATCTTTCTTAGTGCACCCCTACACTATTAGAAGAATCGCCATGCAAAATTTCAGCCGTTTAGGTCCAGCGGTTTGGTCTGTGCGTTGTATGTCAGTCAGTCAGTGAATGAATGAATCAGTTAGTTACGGAACTGTTTTATATATATAGATTATATAACGGCTTGCGAGTTAGTCATGCATATTTAATTTTGAAAGAGTTTTATTCTCTATTGGTTGGAAGTTATGATTGCAAAAGTAATTAAACTTTTGACTTTTTAATTGTGTTCTTTATTAACATAAGCACTTTTTTCCCATTCTATTAAAGCTAAAGTTATGGCGGTAGTTTTTAACAGTAACTTAAGTTCAGTTCCAAACCCCATAATATCGACATTCAATGTCCAAGAAATTTTTTCATAAATGAAATGAGAAAATTATTCTATGGTTTCAAAACGTCACGTAAAAAAAAATCTTTTATTTATTTTCATGATGATTTAAAGTCGAAACTCATATTCAAGACATCCCATGAATACTAAATTTTATACTGTCACACATGATAATACGTTTACATAAGCATATTTTCTTAAGACAAAATTTTGCGATTTCACAGACAAAGAGATTACTTCTGAAATAAGGTAAGCATTATACTTCTTATTTCTGAGGAGTAGAAAAATCATGTGTTTTTTCTAAAATATTTACATTCATTTCTCAAACTATAAATAAATAATGATATAATTCACTACGATATGATGTGTAAGGCATTATATATTTTTTTCTATTCAATTCTCCATGAAACCTCTTGATGATACTCAAGAAAATTCATCATCAATACATGAATTATAAACCAAAGAAACTTTATCCGTTAAATGGATGTATTTTTATATTTGACTTGTAAATGAAAAAAAAATTATGTTGAAACATTCACAATGAAAATATATTTGCGAAATACATTGATTAAATGCTATAGATTCACGGGTGTGAATTACTAAGTCTTTTGCTGAATTTCAATATTCATTAGTCTTGATTTCAAAAAGCTTTCAAAGTCTACACAGATATAAGACATTGCATAATTAAGCTAATATTCTAATCGATAAATGGCAAATTTCTATTTAAGAGATTTCGGTAAATTAGTATTTCTCTTTTGTTTTAATAAATTATGGTTTGAATAAGTGAATAAAGTATTCTTTAATACACCTTGTGGATTTCAAAAGCTTTTTTTCTCAGTATAAATGTTTAATACATTCTTCCTGATCATAGAAATGCAGTACTATATTCGCAAATATCATAGACGATTAAAAGCATGGAAATAAGATAAATTTCCTTTTAGTTGTTGATTTCATGTTGCGTGCCATGCTATACCTTGTTTTTCAATAGAGTTTAATATTGCTAGATCTTACATTTCAATCATAAAACGCAAATTTGCTGTTGAACCTTATGTGTATGTATGTGGGTATTATGCATTTTTTTTGTTTTAGCTTGTATATAAGCTCTCCAGGATAGCAATTATTTCTACAATATAATAATTTCCTATGGGATTCAGCCAAAGATGCAAGAATTGAGTAAATTTCTATTCGATCTTAACTAATGATCATAACAATTATTTTTAAAGTCTCATTGATTCAAATTCCTTTTTAAGGGAACGAGGGACCTTCAACCTCGGTTATTCAAATTTTCAATATTTTACTCTATGTACAAAATGAGAATAATTAATATTATTTTTTACTTTATTGAATACCATTAGAATTCACAGATAAGTATTTTAGAGACGAATAAGACCTGTCTATCAAAGAATTCTTTTAAAAATGCTAGAATTTTTCAAAATGGTCTAAGCACATTTATTTTCGTCTGATTTATTTCCAGTGTCTCAGGATTGCTAATTGAAGAGATTATCACAAAACAGTGCATAATTCTTTAAAACCGCAAATATTTTTTAAATATATATACCATAAAATAAAGTAAAGACATGCAAAAACAACAACAACAAAATTAACAGCCAAATTGAAGAAAAAATTATCAATGGCTTTAGATCATACAAAAAAAATTGAATGCACAATTATGTTTATATGGTAAACTTATATTAAAAAACAAAAAAAAAATATTGAAACATCAAGTACTTTTTCAAATTTATAGACCATGAAATAAAGTAAAAGCATGCAAAAACTACAACAAAAAAAAAACAGGTAAATTGAAGAAAAAAATTATCAATGTCTTTACATTCATACTAAAAAAATTCAATGCACAATTATGTTTGTTTGGTAATATTATATTAAGAAACAGAGCATAATTCTTTGAAAGATCAAATATTTTTCAAATTTATAGACCATGAAATAAAGTAAAAGCATGCAAAAACTACAACAACAAAAAAATAACACGCAAATTGAAGGAAAATTATCAATGAATTTAGATTTACACTAGAAAAAATTCAATGCACAATTATGTTTAGGTATACAGTATATGGTAAACTTATATTAAAAAAACTAAGGTATTAAAACGATATAGAATGCGCTTGGATCAATTTGAAAAATGCTATCATTTTGGAAAAAAAAATTAAAAACGGGCATTTTTCTTCAAAAAAATCCTCATTTTTAATTCTAAGGGTCTTTATTGTAGTAAAAAAATCTTAATTATTCTAAATCTCTATATAGAGTTAAATACTTAAAATTAAAAAATTCGAGGTTGAAGATACCTTGCCCTCTTAAGGCTGCTATGTACTAAGAAAAAAATCGTATTCCCCTTTTCCTCTTCTTGCAAACTCTTGTGGTGGGAGGAGTCCAGTTGACAGTTCGAGAATTCCACCCCCCCCTTAGGATTGAATTTTGAGGGATTGTAATGGCTCTCCCTCTATAGGGGGGTCAGCTCTGCCCCCAAATTATTTATTTAAAGTATATTTTTGTCAACTATTTACAGGTACATAAATGCTGATAATCAAATAAAATTGGTATTGTCAGATAACCTGAACTTTTCTACAAAGCGCTACAGGATTCATTTTATAAATTTCGTCCATCGAAGGAATTTATAAGCGTTTAAAACACACTATACAAGATTTTTCCCCGAATAATTTAAATTTAAAAATATTAATTGCATTTTTTTAAAAAATGAAAAATGTACACAAATGTAAAATTTCTTTTTCTATGACGGAGTACAAATTTTTAAAAAAATCTTTGAATCCAAGTCGGCAATCCATGGACAAATTTTCTCCATAGGTTAAAATTGAGGTGAGCGAATCCAATGGGGTTAGTACATGGCAGCCTTAATGGCTCAAAATTTCCTTCCTTCTCACTACGCAGTACATGTGAAGAGAAATATATAGTCTTTCGATGACGAAATATTTCAATTAAAATTAAAATTTAATTTCGATGATCATAGACGGTCTCTAATGTAATTATGGAAACAGGGTATCATTTCTAAACCCTCTTATACATATCGCTCTAACAAGTGTACTTCTATCTGCTGAGAATATTATTGTAAGCAAAAAAAATTCCATTGAGCCTTTTGATATTATAAACATATAAATTCTCAGCTACTGGGTAGCCTAAATAACAGCTAATTAAATTACTGTCTGTGTATTAGTGAGCTTTTTAAGGTATAGCATATCACTAACAACATCCTATTTTCTGCTAATCCAAAGACGTCGGTGTAATTTATTCTTATGTGGCATTACTTAATTTGCCCTGACAAGATAAATGAATAAAAAAGATAAGTTCCGTTAATTACTTTCAAATGTGCAGACGATGAGAAGATTGATTAAAACTGAGAAAGTGTTAATGTTCTCTCCCAAGTTGTAGTTACTTTGAATCTTGAACCAAAAATGTCATCATTCGAACCTAACTTTGTTAACGAAAGAGAGAAAATTACCAGAGAAGAGTTTAACTATTTATTTCCATTCGAAAGCCTAAAAATAGGTTTAATTCAATGACATTCTTATTTAAAATAACCCTCGATTTTTCTTCATAATGCTGTCCACATTCATATTACTCATAACCTTAAAATTTTAAGAAATTGAAATTATTATTTAATCCTTACTTTTCATCTTTGAAAAACTTTGCTAAGAACAGTTTTTAGAAAACATTTTATTAGGAAAAGCAGTTAAATTTATCTACAAACCGACGAAAAGAAACTAAAAGTATCTCTGACGGGCGTAATCAATAATATGTGTAAATTTTAAATACGTGAAAATCTATACTTCTCCAGATATACCAACTATCAATTCTCATTCTTGTCTAGACCTTATATAAAGACCTTTTCTTATGGCTGTTATGTAAAGAAATTTTATTTCGAAAAGCAATTAAATTTATCTACAAACCGACAAAAAGAAACTAAAAGTATCTCTGTAGGACGTAATCAATAATATGTGTAAATTTTAAATACGTGAAAATCTATACTTCTCCAGATATACCAACTATCAATTCCCATTCCTGTCTAGACCTTATATAAAGACTTTTTCTGACGGCTGTTATGTAAAAAAATGCGCATATATTCAAACTGAGTATTTTTTTCACGTAGTTGCTAGCGAACAGGGTTGATACCAGAATACTTTTGATGTTACTTTAAACAGCAAATTACTTACAATAACTAGCGATTAAAAAGGAAAATATTCTTTGAATTTATATAAAAATGCTAAAAGTTTCATCACAGATACTTTACAGGGTATAAAGTAAAAAAGTTTTGAGAGCATTCTTTCATGAAATGGATTAATTGTATTTTTTAGACAGATTTTTAGTAAAATCTTATTTTTTCTTTCAAAACGAATTTTAATCTTTTGTTATGCATTTTACCTATACTTGGCCTTTTCAGAACCCTTAATTCAGTTACTCCAGGTTCTCCCTCATAAATGTGTTTAGCATGAAACCATACGTGCATCTAGATATTTAGACAGCGGGGCATATTTAATGATTATTTCTATTTCCAATTTCAACCTTCAGTCATTTGCACAAAGATTAGAAAAAAATTCTAATTTATAATTTTAAACGAAAATTATAAATCTCGATTTTCTAACTTCTATATCTATATATATAAAAAACAGTTCCGTAACTGACTGACTGACTGACTGACTGACAGATGACGCACAGACCAAACCGCTGGATCTAAAGAGCTGAAATTTTGCATGGCGATTTTTCTTATAGTGTAAGGGTGTACTAGAAAGATTTTTGAAAAATTCGTCTTAGATTTTTTAAATTAAGTTTTAAGCTGTTTTTGTAACATTCTTTAAAGTTTGCATTTAAAGTACTAATCTGAGGGTTATAAAATTAATATCACAAGAAAGATCATAAAAATTCCTTTAAAATGAAATCTTTTTCGAATCTTTACCTCCCCTTTCTGATTTTTCGTGAATTTTTAAAGATTAATTTTTACAATTTAATTTATAAAATGCTGATCACGTGGTTTCTTTTCTTTTTGTGATACTTTAAATTAATTTTGCGTCACGTGCATAACAACGAAATAAATTGACAAAAATATTTTTTTTCTTTCTAATGAGGCAGACGATTGGATATTATCCAAAAAATATTAAAATACAGTAAAAGAAATGTTCCTCAAAGTGTACTATATTAACTGTACTATAACATTTTTTAGTATGTTCTTTTAAATTTAATTTCAATATTTTCTTCTGCATTATTTTGTCTATAAAAATATCCGTTACGATTTTTTTATAAATATATTTTTTTTGGCATTAATTGCATGCATTGACCGTTGTATTTAATTTGAATGTACACCGTAGCGAAGCACGGGTATTCAGCTAGTAAAGTACCGGGTGGGCGAAAAGTCCTTCACACATTTCAGAAAATTATATATAAAATTGAAATTGCCTAAAATAGTTCAGTTTGCGGTCACTTCTTTAATAGAATGTTAAGTTTTTTTTTCAACAGAAAATTTACCGCAAGAGAAATTAATTTTTGAGACCAAATGATTTATATGGCATTAATATAAAATGGTTGACATTGTTACAATACAAATACTTCCATACTTTAAAATTTAAGATATACCAGCACGCTTACCGTTTTTGTATCCAAATCTTAGGATTAGCATAAAATAGGATGCTGTTAGTGATATGTTATACCTTAAAAAGCTCACTAATACACAGATAATAATTTAATTAGCTACTATTTAGGCTACCCAGAGCTGAGAATTTTTATGTTTACAATATCAAAAGGCTCGAAAGATTTATTTTTTTTTGCTTACAATAACATTCTGAGCAGATAGAAGTGTACTTGCTAGAGAGATATGTATAAGAGGTTGAAGAAACGATACCCTGTTTCCATAATCACCTTAGAGACCGTCTATGATCACCGAAATGGAATTTTAATTTTAACTGTAATATTTCGGGATCGAAAGACTATATATTTCTCTTCACATGTACTACGTGAGGAGAAAATTTGAGCCACAAAGTGGGCAACGGATCTTCAACCTCGTATTTTTTAAGTTTTTAACTCTATATACAGATTTAGAACAATTAATATTTTTTACTACAGTAAAGACCCTTAGAATTCAAAATACGGATTTTTTTGGAAGAAAAATGCCTGTTTTTCATATTTTTTTTTCCAAAATGCTAGCATTTTTAAAATTTGTTATAATCTCTATTGAACGGCCGTCAGGGTGTGGGAAAAAGTCTCGTTATTTATCTACAATGGCCTTGATTGAATCATTTCTCAAGAAAGACCATCATGTCCTCACCAACTGTAATTTCCTTATTCGCCCACTAGAGAACCTCACTAATCATTCGGCATCCATTACTTTCTCTAACCCTCTTTTTGTTTCCGATCTCGTCAGAGGTCAAGTCACTTGGCTTTAGGTTTTATGGCTCTATGATTTCTGACCCTTAAAAGAATTTGCATAAAAACGCTTTCTGTTCCATTTGTCCCACTGTTGACTTCAAACCCAAATCCCCTTAAGACACACAAAACATCTCGACAGCCAAAATGGAGCTGTTTGAGTGAAATGTTTATGAGCCTGTATTTAATTGCATAATACATATATATGCAAAATATTTACATACCAATTAAATACATACATTATATTTTATATTTAAAGTGAAATGGAAGAAAAATGTTAAAAGTAGGAATTTAATTATTTCAAAAAACTTCTTAAATGTTTGATACTATTTGTCCGTTAGGTAGAATTTTTTTAAAATCTATTGAATTTATCTATTCCAAATTCGGTATGATAACATAAAATATATTAGTTGACAATAATGCGAAGTATTTTGCTTCTAGGTTAGAAAAAAATAAATTAAAACTTTGTTAATGGAAAACTTCGAAAAACATAAAAATTTTAATTACATATTTTTTGTTATTTTCAATTTCACTACACCTAGAAGCAAAATACTTCGTATTATTGTCAATTGATATATTTTATGTTACCATACCAAATTTAGAAGTGATAAATTCAATAGATTTTTAGAAAAGTCCACTTAACTGACATATAGTATCAAACATTTAACAAGTTTTTTAAAATAATTAAATTGCTACAATAAACTAAATTTTTAACATAATTCTTCCATTTCACTTTAAATATAAAATATGATGCATGTGTTTATTGGTATATAAATATTTTCCATATATCTGTACTCTGCAATTAAATACATGTTCATAAACATTTGACTAAAATCGCTCCATTTTGGTTATCGAGATGTGTTGTGTGCCCTTAATTGAGATATGTCGTGATTTTGCTTACTATATGCCACAGTGTACGTGCCAACACTAGAGCTAATCGGAGACGACTACATGAGCCGCCTCAAAGTCCTTTCATGCCACCTCAAAAGCCGTTTCTAGATCCTCATTAGATACACCAGCTCAAGTAACGGCTTTAAACCAAAAGCCCCTTAATTTGGAGATGTAACTATAACTGCTTGATGTATGCCATAGTGTAAATACTAGAACGAGTGGTAATCGAAGAAGTCTACTTGAGCTTTCCTGCCACCTGAAAAGTCGTTTGGAGAACCTCATAGGATATATTACCTTAAGTGGCATTCTGATTCGATAGAGAAATTTGATTTTTGCAGAGACTATGGCAAAAACACCACCCCTTATTCATTTGTTACATAGGAATATTTCTGTCGTTAAATCAAAGTAAAATGCCTCATAACTTTCCTTTGTGTGCAACAAAACTTCATATCTAAACAACAGTTATAGATGATCAATTCATTTCTTATTGCCCGTTTTACAATCTTAAATAAAATAAAAAGGGAATGATAAAAGCGTTTGGGATAATAATACCCTTGTTCCTCAAGAAAGAAAAAAAGATAATCGTTAAAACAATACGTTGAAAAAATGAACAGCATTTGGAAGGTATCCAAATATCGATTTCAAATTTATGGAAAAGCAATCCATTTTTGAAGGTTACAGAGAAAATAACTCAAGCATAGTCATTTGTTTAAAATTTAGAACTACAAATGATAACACTAGCAGCTTTTAAGATGGGGATTAGCTTATTGCTCATCCAAGCCTTATTCATTTATTTTTTCATTTTGCTGAAAAATGCGAAAACTTTCCGAGGAAATTCTTTTTATCTGAAGCTTTAAAGAAACGCGTTTTCTGAAACTTTTATCTATATCTGTATTTTGGCACAAATAATTAAATTTATCTTTTTTAAATGTCTCTTTAGTATCATGTTAAATAATTGGTTAGAATATATGGATATATACTATTTTTTGAAGGTTTTAAAGAAGCTGATATTGATTAAATCAGCAAACTGTACGTAGATGAAGGTTTGGTTTGGAGCGCTACGGTCAGTTTTTGCTACACGAGGGCTAATTAGACCGAGACCTACAGTTTAAAGCTGATTCCGAATGGTTATAAACAACCATGCCAACAGTGGGACTCGAACCCACAGGATCTGAACCGAATGCCAGCGCCCTAGTCATTCGGTCATTACCTGGCCGCAGATGAAGGAGAAAGCAAATATGACTTAATATTTGGCTCTATCTTAAAGGATTTTTTTAATTTATTCTATTTCATTTTTTACTTAAAGAGGGTGCTTATGATTAAACCAACAGTGCACAGATATGTAGATAATTCAGTCGATGTATATACACTGGAAATTTCCGCACATTTTTATCCGACTTATCGGAAGAGAATTTGCAATTTAAAAATACAGTGAAACTTCTCTATGGCGGCCAGTAATGGTTCCGAAAAAATGTAGCCGTTTTCAGGGGTAGTGTTGCGGTCCATGCAGGGCCGCCTATATTCACTGAGTTTAATGCCTGTGTAAGTATTATAACTTCCGTGGTGAGTGTCCGTCTTTTATTGCTACGAGACGGAAGTGCACATGTTACACGGCTTTGCCAATTCATTGTGATTAACGTGTGCATCGATTAATAAATTTATATTGTCCACATTCGTTGTTTTTGTTTAATTATAAACGTCTAGAAACCACCAAACGCCAAAACAGGTGGCCTTGGAAAAGGGGTTTCTTCCATAACATTGGCTCTATGAAGTCTGCATTTGGTTCTGAACAGAATGTGGCCGTTTAGAGGGGGTGGCCGTCTAGAAAAGTTTCACTGTAGTTTATTTTAGTGCCACCATATGGCATTGGTTAGCTAAAACAAAGAGAATGTATTATAATCGGCGCAAAATGTGGCAGAAAAATATTAAAGTTAAGTCCAGATTTGGTTTTAACCATGTATTGGGAAATTCCTTGAAAATTTTTCTAATTTATCTTTCATTTAACCTTCAGATACTTTATAATACTTGATTTATTATATATTCAGTAAACTCACCATCTTTCACACTCGTCTTCTTCTTTGGTCTCTGCGACAGGCCAATCGATATCTACTGAAAACTACATTCAGCTCTCCAATATCATTAAATTAATTTATTCCATTCTTTAGTACATTAATTAATATATAAATGTCCTTTCCTTAAACATTTCAGGCGATGTCCTACTGGGTCATTCCTCGCAACAGCAATTTCTTGAATGGCTGTTATCAGATTGCGCTATTTTAGGCATGAGATAAAAATTTATTTGTCATAAAGTTGGTAAACTCAGCGTGTTATCGGCTGTAAAGGCACGAGTAATTAGCTTATTCTTCAATGGAACTTTATAATATATGTGTGTATATATATATATATGTGTGTGTGTCTGTGTGTGTGTGTGTATGAATTTATTTCACAAGTGAACTTACGGAAAATTTACTACGAGCGGGAAATGACAATGTACGGAATATTAAGAAAAACGGAAAAGTACATATTTTAGTATCTAGAAATATTAAAACGATGGTTTAAATAGTAAAAAGTGAGGATTTGAGACCACAGTCAATATTCTAAACGGTTATTTAAGATCTACTCTAAACATAACATACACTGAAACCGCGCCATTATGTTACACTGAGGACTTGAAGAAAAATTCACAACAAGCAGAAAAACAAAACATGCTGGAAAATTGGAAGAAGAATTCATAATGCATCATATGCTCTATGTGTACAATTTTCTGCCTAAGGATACTAAATGTTCATTATTTTGTGCATCATTTTTTATAATACATTTATAAAAATTTAAATAAAACTGTAAAATATTTAATTATAGTTAATGTACATTAGCACTCCTCTTTTGCCCTAAATAGAAGACCAGGAGAATTCAATTTTTTAATAGTCTTTTCGGCTTTTCGTCTCTTCACTTCCTGGCCAAATTACGAAACATTTTAACCTGTTAAATCTTCATTCTTCTTGTTTTCGATTATGAACAGTACTGATAAGTATGCTTCAGCTTCTTACTACGGAACTTCTTCTCAATAATAATATTTATTTTACTTAAAGGTGCGCTGAGCATGTTTCAAAGCCATCGAAAAGAAAAATGAATGTCAGGAAGAACCCCGCATGGCCTCAGCGTCTAACGATAAAAATAACACGTTCTAAATATTTAACTCATATAAGGCGTCTACGGGTGGATAAATCGTCTACGTGCATATTCAAGATGCAAAAACCTTAACTTCGATTTTCAATACACTGCACCTGGGTCTTGGAACAACTTTCACATGAATCAGGAAAACGAAAGAAGGACAAAAAGGATTGGAGTCACTAAAACGAACTAGTTTTATTCACAAATTCTCCAACATATGTTCTTCTGATAATACCTAGACACACACCTTTTCTCTGTCCCTTGTCAAGTATATCCATACTCTGTATGCAATCAGTTGAATTATAACTACTTAGTACGACCCAGGGGTGGCACTCCCTGGAGTTTGGACTGGAGCCCAGGGGCTCCAGTCCAAAAATTTGGGGGGGGGGGGCAACGTGAGGCTCTTAGGGTTATATATATATGGGTCACCCAAATGAAAGTGGCACTGCCGTTATTGCGCCATCGTTTTAAGATACAGAAGACTACGCATGCGGCTATAGAGGGCGCTGAGTGCTGGGAAGGCATGCCATATCGTCAGATTACTACAAATACTTGTATGATAGCGTGGGAGCAAGGTCAACAGTATCGCTCGTATCATGGATGTCTCCAAACGTTGTCAACGTGCAGTCGTGCAATTTTTAACGGAGGAAAATGTGAAAATTTTATCATGAAATGCTAAATGTGTATGGCACAGAGTGTATATCACGCAAATCAATATTCAGATGGTTTATCGATTTTCGTTACGGACGAAGCAGAACGGACGACAGGGCACGACCAGGTCAAGCGCGTGTGGTTATCACCCAGGAAGCAATTGCAGCTGTGTACAGTCTCGTGAGCAATAATCGGTGAATAACCACTCGCGAGATGAGCGAAGGAAGTGTTCACACAATTCTGCATGGTTCCGCTGGTTCCACTGCCAACCCTGGAGTTCCTACACCCAAGGTATCCATCATCTCGTGGACCTCTGGGACACCTGTTTCAACCTCCAAGGCAATTATGTCTAGTCTATATGTTCTATATGTATTTCTTTTTATTTTATATACTAACTTACAGCAATACCATTAAACCATTTGTCACACCGACTGTAGAGCCACTTTCATTTGGGCGACCCGTATATATATATATATATATATATATATATATATATATATATATATATATATATATATATATATATATATATATATATATATATATATATATATATGTATATATATATACATATTTATATATACATACATATACATATATATACATATACACTCATGGACAAAAAAATTAGCGCACTAAGAAGGAGTCCTCAAAATGAAACGAAATTTTACATACGTAATGACTACTTTGATATAAGTAAATGATAAGAAAATCAAAGAAAAAGGATAATTTATTTCAGAGAAAAAGGCAAAAGAACGGAGCAGTTAATACTCCGTTGGAGCCCCTCTAGCGCGAATGCACGATGCGATACGATCGGACATTGAGTCATACAAGTTCTGTATGATGTCTTGAGACATTTCGTTCCATATTTGCTGTAACCTTGCCTCTAGTTCGTTCAAACTCGTGGGATGCCCAACTCGTCGTCCCAAATGATCCCAGATATGCTCGATTGGAGACAAATCTGGGGATCGGGCAGGCCAAGGAAGGGTAGTAACAGTGCGGAGACAGTCTTGTGACACCCTTGCCGTATGAGACCGAGCATTGTCTTGTTGAAAAATGGCTCCTGGGAGCCGTTGCATGAGTGGCAACACATGTGGTTGCAGGATTTCATGAACATACCGCTGGGCTGTCATGGTGCCTTGGAACAATACTAGGGGTGACCGTGTATTGTAGGCAATGGAACCCCATACCATCACACCAGATGTGGGAGCGATGTGTCGCTGTACAGCAAAGGCAGGATTGAAGCGTTCACCACGGGCTCTCCACACACGAACACGATTGTCATCACTGCCAAGATTGAATCTGGATTCGTCGCTAAAGACGACCTGGTTCCATTCCGCTGCAGTCCAGTTTCCTCGTGCGCGGCAAAACTCCAAACGGAGGCGTCGATGGGTGGGCGTCAAGGGCAGCACACGTAATGGGCGCCGCGATACCAACTGTCCTTCAGCCAGGCGCCTTCGTATGGTTCGAGAAGACACAGAGGCCCCTAGTGAAGGTGCTACCTGTGCGTGGATGGCGGTCGATGAAGCAGTTGGCTGTACGCGTGCATTTCTTACGATGTGCCGGTCTTCTCGACGACTCGTCTGTCGAGGGCGTCCTGATCCTGGTCTTCGTGTACATGATATCTCTCGGGTCCACTGGTCCCAACACCTCCTCAGAACACAATCAGAGCTTCCTAATTGACGAGCTACTCGCCTAGCTGACCACTCAGTTTCCATCATCCCGACGATTCTCTCCCTCTCAAACTGCGACAACTGCTTATATTGTCTTCGAACACGGCGTAATGGCATGTCTATCTCAGCTCTTCCTTTGTAAATGATTCAGCACACTCAAACAAGCTTTGGTTACCTGTTTTATACTCCACAGAGTACGATGCTCAACGCCCTCTACCGGCAATACGTAATGCGCAATCACGCTGCATTTCTAATCATTTGCATATCTCCCCGACACGTACCTTCATTGCAAGTTTCGTTACGATCCCGCAATTATTTCTTGGTGAGCTAATTTTTTTGTCCATGAGTGTACATATGTAACCAACTGGTTTAAACAGAGCATCATTACGTAAAAACTCTCCTGATGCCCTAAGAGAGTAAAGCGGCCTTGCGAACAGCCGCCGGGATCGCAAGAAGCAATCCCTAAAACTCTGACTCCGTGGACAGAAACAACCACTAGCGTTCATGCCGACACCCTCTGAACTCTGCTTGCTGAGAAACGATGTTTGTCAGTCGGTACAATGTTTTCCTTGCTGGTAGCAGCATATTTTCGTGTATGCCTGTATATATCTTAAAATGGTGTAGTTCTGTAAATAATTGTTATGTTTTCATTAAATTAGTTAAAATGTCACCTAGGGTTTCATTTATTTATTGTCGGGATCGAGTTTACTTTCTCCCTGAAGTCAACAGGTCTCGGTTGTTATATGACTGTTCAAACAAATGGCCACACACACACACACACACACACACATATATATATATATATATATATATATGTCAAATTTACAAAAAAGCACATTTAACGTAATTAAAACCTTTCAGGAACTTCTAGCAATTTTCAGACATTCGGGGTGTTAATAAAGAAGAATGAATATGAATATACTGAACTCTACGTTCGCTAAGTGTTGTTGTTATCGCAGCGGAGAGTTCATGCTCATAGATAATTAATTGCTCACACGTGCTGTCTGACGCAATCGTCAAATGTTCGAAAACACGAGAGAGGGGCTCATGATGCTTGGCCCGTTTTGCATAACGCGCGGAAAAGAACAAAGCGTTTAGTTTAGGCATATCTTTCATAGAGATAGAACGCACGTTTTCCCGCTTAGGGGCTCTGTCGAATTGGCGGATCGAACTTGTTAACTAATTTTTTAATAAACGCCACGACATTAATATGGAGTTCCTGTAATCTCTCAGTCTTCATTTTTATGTATTTCGCCCGCACAGTGGACTTATCTACGATTATCCTGCAGCTACGTCCGAGTCGTATCATATATACTGGGTGGTTATAATTAAACTTCTCCTATAAACAGCATCCTATAGCGCAAACGGGTGAACGGAATGCAACGAAATTTGGTATATGGGCTATACACGAGATGCGCTCACGGAATTTAGAAAAAAAAATTTTGTTCCAAAACGTCTACCAGAGGGCGCCTTTTCGGGAAAAACATGAAATTTTACACAATAAACGACCAAAACGGATTACAGAAACAATATTAACATTTATTGACCAGTTTCTGATCACCTTGTCATCGAACCACATTAAGTAAAGGTAAGGGAGAAACAAAAACAGTTCAGTTTGCAGAAACAAGAACAGATTAGGACGAAATTGCACAAGAGAAGCAGTTGTTAATCGTGTCCAGGACGATGTAGGGAAAGGTGCTCAATGTGACACCGTCAGTCACCTGCAAACATTTGCCATCACAACTGATCAGTTACGATCTGCTGTTGAACACACTGTCCATCGGCTTGAAACTTTGCAGGTGACTGACGGTGGTCACATTGAGCACCTTTCCTTACATCATAATGGCCAGGATTAACAACTGCTCCTCTTGTGACATTTCGTAGTAATCTGTACCTGTTTCTGCAAACTCAATTGAGTTTTATTTTCCTCTCAAACAGCAATGGCGCACTGTTATTTATTTTCTTGCCTTTATTTAATGTGGTTCGATGACAAGGGGATCAAAAACTAGTCGATAAATGTTCAAATTGTTTATGTATTCAGTTTTGGCTGTTTATTTTGTTAAATTTCATGTTTTTCCCGAAAAGGTGCCCACTAGTGGACATTTTGGAACTAAAATTGTTTTTCGAAATTCCGTGAGCGCATCTCGTTTGTAGCCCATATACGAAATTTCGTTGCATTCCGTTCACCCGTTTGCACTGTAGGGTGCCGTTTATTGGGAAAGTTTAATTATAACCACCCGGTATATATATATATATATATATATATATATATATATATATACCTTCTTCTTCTTCATCAGCACTACCGCCTGTCACAGGCTAAGGGGCTCCATGAGCCTGAGTATGACCAAGAGTTTTAACATTACTCTAAATACTTTCAGTTATCAAATTTTAATACAATTGCAGTATTCAAACTTGGAATATTGAATGTATGTAAGAACATCAAACTTTGAGCATTTAGATATTATAATTTATTTATTTCAAACAACATACTTAAAAAAATTACATTCAGTGTTTTTATGTTGATCAACGTTCACAAGAAAAACAATTTAAAGTCAAAGCCAGTTTTATGAAACTTATTAACTTGCTCATTAACCTGTTATAACTGTACGTTTTCATAATTTAGTAATTTTTTATAATAATTTTTCACGTTTAATAACTTTTAAATGAATAAATAGATTTTGAAAATAGCTAAGAATAATAGATTTTGAAATTAATAGAAATGACTGTGCTTTATTTTAAGGGAAGTTTTGCACTTATTGCATATAAAAACTGACATAAAAAGCACAAATATACGTTCCTCTGTTTATATTTCTACTTCAGATATTTTGATTTAATAAATTTAAGCAGATCTCGCAGAAGGCTGATAGCCGTAATTGAATTTTTTTTATTATTATTCAAATTTAATTTCATTATTAGAGAGCATAAAATTGATTTTGAATCTTCAGACTACTCTTGCATATCAAATATTTAATGAAGTTGCCGTCGATATAGATTAGAGGTAAGAATAAAACTTTTACTTTAAACGTTAAGTCTCATTTTCTTAAAATTCTTCCGCTGATGTAAATAATCCGTTAGTTAAATTGTTTTCTCATTTCAGTTTATTTTATTAAAAAAACCGTGGAAATGTGGTACTGTAAAGGTACATCAGAGTTCAGGTTGAAACGCAATGCCATATATTTAGTTTCTAATCCTTACTTGCATAAGTTTACTTTCTTATCGCTAATCTTGTAAACTTTTTACAGTCTCGTGCCTTTTTCCCCTGGGGTCGTAAAGAAACATCAAGATGGAAATTTGTAGACCAATTAGGAACGAGTACGTAGAACGCCAGAAAAATCAATGTAAAATTTTCTTTAGAAGTGGGTGAAAACATTAATATTTGATGAAATATTGATTATATATAGGACACCTACCCATACGTATAAAGACGAAACCAATTCAGAAAGTTGTACGCTAATGAAGAACGATTGCATAAAACACCAGCGAAAAAACGAGCATTTTCCCTTAAAACGGGAGAAAAATATTCATATACGGTAAACTATTCACTTTTTATTGGTAAATCAGCTAGTGTGTTAAAAGGTTAAGTTGAAATTGCAAAGATGGTTTGAAAAACTGTTGTCTCTTTGTCAGGTCCGTGCTTACGGGGGGGGGGGGGTCGAACTGGGCAACCGCCCAGGGCCGCTAAAATTTAGGGCCGCTAAAAATTTTGGGCCGCCATTTTTATTCATTATCGCAACACTTTTCTAAATGTTACGGGTTTTTTAAGAAATGCCTCATTTTTCGCGGTTTTTATAATTCAACATATAAAAAAAAGTTTCGATTTTTTTAAAGAATCGTAGAAAGAATCTTAATTGACAAACTACCCTTTTGGTTCGAAAAATTTCTCGTTAGAAAAACAAGATTTATCTTCAATTCAGTTATAGTAAAACCTTGATTATCAATCAAATTTATTTCCCACTTTTCGAAGAATTGAAAATATATTTCAAAGCAGGTACAATCAGTATGCTTTGAATACAGATTTTTCGCCTGTCCACTTTGGCACTTAATTCTAATGAAAATGATCTCTCATCATCTTTGGACTTTTCACTTATAATAGACAATTTTGCTGCTCAGAAAGCAAGAAAAATTGCTTTATAAACAACAAATTCATACATGTAAGTATTTGTTTTTAACAATTTACATTTTCTAAATCGTGTAAATAATTTTTCCATTGCTTCATTATTCATACAAATTGATTAATTTATATTTAAGTGGACCAATTGTAATTTCATGTATAATATTCTTTGACGTAGCTAGAATGTAGGATTTTTAGGGGGATCGGGGTTGTCTTACAAGATCCATTACTCAGTATGTAGAGAAATTTGATTGCCAGTAAATGTGTTTCGCCCAGGGCCGCTAAAACCCTAAGTATATCCCAGGGCCGCTAAAACCCTAAGCACGCCCCTGCTCTTTTGTGCGAATGAAGAAAGAGAATGCATCTGAAAACTTTCGGAGAAATGACGCGGATGCACTTGTTTCAGGACTTCAGTTAGAGCAGTGGTAACTGCAGTACATGGGCCGGGCCCTCCACTGTAGATGATATAGCAATGTACAAAACTTCAGTGATCAGTATGAAACGAAAGTAGGGAGGTAAATAGAAAGTGAGGAAAATAGAAAGCTTCGATAGTGCAAGTAAAGGTAAAACATGAGGAAAAAAGAGACAAAGCGAACAAAGAACAGGACAAACAATTAAAAGTTACGAGCAAGAATGGCACGGGGCCGTTTCTTGTTAGCTGGGTCAGCAGAGTCGTAATCGGCAAGATTTTTAATAAGATCATTTGGTAAATCTTTATGGAAGTTAATAGCAAGCACAATTTTGAAGATAATTTGGAATAGTGGAGAGATTTATCTCCCTATAAATGTCAACATGGCGAAAATACCATGGGGAGTTAGTGATTTGCCGAATAGAGGATGCACTTGTCGTTAGACATTCAGACAATATACCGCGGAAATTGCTGACTATTTTTTTGTGGTAACACCATTTAGGTGAGCTTACATTGCATGAACCCATTGAATGAACCTAAGCCCACTGCATGGACGCTAAACTTTATACCATGCGGGCGTCTAGAAATGAAGCTTAAAATGGCAGCTATCCTTAACGCTAGGGTAGAATAAGTGTATGTGCACTGATTTGCAGACCGCGTGGTCTAAGGTTGACACTCGCTGTCGTTTCAGTAGTGATCGACCACTGAAGAGAAAGATAATGGACCTTCATTTAAACACATACGAGTAACTAACATTCACTACGAGTGAAAATTCTGCACTCCTTAACCGTCCAAAATCCTGTTTCACCTGTAAGCCACTACTATGTCATGACTCGTTATCTCTTCAAAAATGACACTTCACGATTGATTCACAAATCCTTTTACAGTTAAGTATGCGTTTGAACATATAAGCGAGGCATGTAGCTGGCAATGATATAAAATTTTGTATTCCAAGAAAACTTCAAACAACTATCTTCATATCCTTTTGTAGCTCTTGATCAGTTGAAAAACGTTTCTGTGACAATAACGAGCCCTTCCTGAACCTTTTTCTAACATTCCAACGCAGAGGATTCTAGAAAAGTATTCTAGAAAAGAATTCTAGAAAAGGATTCTAGAAAAGAATGAACAGGATTCTAAAAAACAATGCCATGATAAATCAAAGAACAACTAATATATAACTTGAGGTGACAAATTTGTAGGGGTCGTGAAAGCAAGTGATACTTTTTCCTCAGAGAAAGCATCTTGTTCTAGAATTCTTTTCCTGTTCTAGAAAAGAATTCTAGAACAGGATTCTACAAAAGAATGAACAGCATTCTAATAAAACAATGCCAGGATAGATCAAAGAATAACTAAAATATAACTTGAGCTGACAATTTTGTAGGGGTCGTGAAAGCAAGTGATACGTTTTCCTCAGAGAAAAATATCATTTTAAGAAAAGGATTATCTTTAAAAAAAATTTCAAATAACGTTTCTCTGTATATTGATCTAGTTATCTCCCCTGTGAATAAAAACGCACTTTAAATGTAGGTTGTCTTTAAGATGCATAAATAGAAAAGAAGCGTAACATTTTATTATCTGAAGGCTCAATCAGAAAAAAATGGCATGCCTTACCTGTATGCCATTTTCCCGTTATCACTGTTTGTAATAAAATTTTAAGTAAAATTCTTGCAAGCATATGCAGAGTAATGCGCAGTGTGAATAAGTGGCACTTCATTAAAATTTCTAGGCGAAAATTCTCGCAAAGTGCTATTTCTATAATGGCTCTTTTAGTGCACCCATTTTTAAAACTGTTATAAGGAAGATTTCAACTTTTCGGTATACTGCCTAAAGCTTTCAAGCAAAACTCCCTGAAGTAATTTTCTATTTTCTAAGTTTTAAATTCTCCTTAAGCATAAGATTCTTTTCTGAAAAACAGTTCCGAGTTTTTTGATCTCCCATTGAACAAAATATTACATAGGAAAAAGAAAAGAGACTATCCTATGATATAGTCATGAATTTTCTTACATACCTAATGTATTTTTAAATTTTAGACAAACTTTGGGAGATAAAATAATTCATTTAAACATTCAATGTCAAGATCGGAAACTATCTAGAATATATGATTTCATATATAACGTATAAAATTATTCTAACATACCCGTAACTTATTTCAAACATTTTTATGACTTCAAAGAACAATACTTTTTTCAAATGTGCTTCTTCTCGAATTAAATAGAACAAGATAATAAAACGTATAGCAGATATTAACAACAATTATTTTACATGCAAAAATCAGTATCTTTAGAGATTTAATCGTAGGAGGTTTCGCATGAGATATGAACTGCTAGACATTACATTGCTGACACCTTCATTAAATTACATCAGGTGAATTGCTGCAAATTTTTATTGGTACCTGGCAATATTATCGGGAATGAAAAACGTCTTAAACATCCACAATAAAAATTAAAAGGATAGCAACATGTTTTGAACTAAATAGTGGTTCATCGAGAGGCCGATGTGCATTAGATGTGATTGTCGCTACGAAAAATGCACAAATGCATTTGTGAATACGGGAAAAATTATTCATAAAAAGCATGTTCAAACCGCTTTCTTAAAAAGTAAAAGTATCTCACAACAAAAACAAGTTCTAGAACTTATCACTCTCATTCTCCTAGTTATGTAGCCACAGTTTTTCTGCCGTGTAAAGTACCCAAATGAGTTAGTTGGTTGTTTGGTTGATTCGGAGCGTCTTCTGCAACACGAGGATTGAACTGACGGGGACCTACATCTTAAAAACGATTTTGAACAACTACAAACACCAATGTCTTGTACGGGATAACCAGGAATGTAAAAAACTAATATAGAAGAGAAAATACGCATAGAGATAATTCTGCTACAAGTTAAAAGCTATTTGTAGCAAATTACTTTAATCACTCCCCACATGATTTGAAAAAATTGTTCAAAAGTCTTGTATTTTTTTGTCACCTCCTTAATAAGCATTTATATTTTAACGTTGTATTTTCCCTTACATATGAAATTACAACGGTATGAAAAAATACATTAAATATTAAGTTTTGTTTAGTTCACATTTGAATTTTTGGAACTGGTGTGGTAGAAAGGATGTTTACGAACACGATTTTGAAGTTTATACTCCGGGATGAAAATGTTTCTGAAGTAAATAAGGTGCAGGAAAAATAGTTTGTAATACAGATATTTGTACAGGTTTCACTGGAACTCACGGTGCCAAATCTTTAGGGGAGATTTCAAGAAGGTATTTCTGTGAGGGTGAGTTCAGACGGTATCATACATCTGTACAAATGTATTCAGTTCTGTATCCTATGATGTAAGTGAAGAGAGTTCAGGAGGTGTGGGAAACGCCGATGAAAACTGTCCGCATACTCTACGACGCAGAATGTCACACAATGGAAAGTCGATAATTCTGTAGTATCACAAAAAATATCCGTCTATCAACCCTGTAAAGCTGCACCAAAAGCTGTTAACAAGTACAGTTGGTATAAAGTAATCAGAACACTTGGGAGACAGCGATCAGGAAACAAATCATATGCCGGATAGTGGTAGTACCTATTGCAGATGAATCAATCATCAACAATTTGTGAACCGCAGACACCTGGTTCACAACGCCAATCGCATACACGGGATAAATAAAATTCTAACTCTTAAAAATCCAGTCTACAACTTTTAAAATTAAAATGTTTTTATTTTTAAATTGCTTTCTTCGAAGAAGGTCTGGATTAACAAAATACTAACATCGTACATGATGTATATCTCCATAAAACTGCATACAGTAAGGACCTTGATGGTCTTAAAAAGTAGGAGACACGAGTATGAGCGACCTAACAGGAACGCTTGCAAAGCACTTCTCACAAATATTTCGGCAAAGAAAAATGGCTTCTCCCACAGGGTCGAGCCGAAGCTCTTACCCGGGGGAAACTACCAATTTCACACACACTCAGTAAGTGAAAAACTCAAGTCTGTAATTAATATCCACTTTTTTCAAATCTGGACAGAGCGGGGGAGGAAGTAAGGTTGCCATGCACGGGAAACCGCCAAGCGCGGAAAAGGACCGCCAAAAATAATGTGCCAACAACATTGCGTGCTCACTAGGAAACGGCGAAAAACGCGCCAAGCTAAGTACTTAAGTTTCGCCAAGAACACGTATTAGTCTCGGCATACTTTGACGTCAGCAAACCACTTTTTTTCGAAGAAAAACGACGAGTTGGACCCTGATGCGAGGCTAGCAATTGACAACAAACCAGTTCACCCTACAGATGTTAATAATAATAGAACAGGTCCGAGAATCCTATTGGACGTGGTAACACTGGGTACAAAAGCGATTGACATGTAAACGCCCTCCTTTCAAGCGTACACAAGCTGACGTGATACAAATGATACCTTAAACTGAGTCCAACTAGGAATTGTGCGAAATACAATTATCTTTAAGAAAAACCGTTACTGGACCAAAACACACGCAGCTTGGGAATTCGAGGAACGACCACGAGTAATGGTCAAAAAAAGGGACCATATATTAATTGAAAGAAAGTAAACTAAATTAAAAATTTGGACTAGGTTTACTAAAAGTTAATAAAAAGAGGTTAGATTTAATTAATTAAAACTGTAACGAAAAATCGTCGTTTCACAGTTCATGACTGTTTCTGCTTTCAAATTTCATTGAATAATTGGTCTTTAAGAATTTCTTTTTGAAAAATTAATACAACTTTTAGATAAGACTTGTTCTGAAGCATACTTACAAAGTACTTCTTCACCGGTATTCCGGTTATATTTTGTACCTTATCTCAGTCCATTCCTATTTATTTTAATGCAGATGAAAACATTTGTACTCTCTGGTACTTTTATCTTATATCTTTATTGGGTATAATTTGCAAAAAAAAAGGCTACCAACTGAAATTCCTGATAATTCAAAAGAATGTTTAATTTTCTGCAGTGCACCAAATAAATTCGTAATTTCAACACCTACAAGTTTGTCACTTCTCTTTATCACAATTTAATTTGTAAAACAAGTTGTTCCATCTCCTGGGATCTGAGGCGTAAAGTAGCATAACATAATGCTCCCGTACATCGTTACTTGTCATGACACAACACAACCAAATTTGTTCAAAATAACACCTGTATAAGAAACGTGTTCAAAGGTTAAGGGGCTAGACCAAACACACTCAACAATGTTTGGAGCAAACCTAGTTAAGAATTATAAAAACCAGTCGAGGTGAAAAATTGTGGTTACGTACAATATTTCTTTTAAGTTTGTTTTTCGGTGAAGTTTGTATTATCATTGCTGAAAGTCCCTTTTTACTTAACGATTGGAACATTCCGGTGTAATTTTTTTCTACTAATTAGACCAGGAGATATAAAGGGGATTGAAACGTAAAACACTTTCAAAAAATCGGTTTTTAAATTTTTTGTTTTAAAACAAAAGATATTTTGCCGATTCTAAGATTCCATAATTTTTGTGCCTCTGGTCTAACGACAAGTGGAAGCTATAAACATAAAAAATGTAAACACTGGCTGCCCATTTAAAGGACCTATAGTGTTCTTAGAAATTTCCATTGGAGAATTTCTTTTTTCATTTTATTTTTACCTTTAATTGCATGATTATTTATTGAGCATGTAACTTCCTACATATACAGGGTGCCATAAAAAACTTTGCCGATATATGGACCTCTAGCGGCTGTTCCGTTCAACCGATCGAGATGAGATTTCATTTATAGTTATTCAGAGGATCTAGGGATCTAGGGATTCTGTGTACGGCAACCAAGTGGCGCTCAAGGTTGCGGTTATAGATACAGAAACTTGAAATTTTCGAATGGCAACGACCAATTTTTCCCGTCGCAAAATGCTCAGCGCATGCAATAACCCTAAACAGCGTTGGAACGGTACGTGTATCACAAAAAAGAGACGAGTTATGCACGCACAAAAAGCAGCTCTGCGAACGGCCTGTGATGGCATCAATATGGAAAATGAGTAATCCAAATAAAAATTTCTTTTGTCCGATCTGTGTTGTCCTCAGTGATTGGTGTCTTACCTCTGTCGTATCCAAATTTCCTCCGTGTTTTTGTAGGCCGTTCACCATCAATTTCATAATCAATTCATAACCATATATATAAGTGCATAGTTAAAATATTTCACTAGAAACAATATGTATCCTTGAAATGACATCGTAAAATTATATTTATAAACATCAACAGTCAAAAAAAAAAATCTTGAACTTCTTGAAATATTTAAGATGGTCTTTTTATACTTCAGTTAAATATTCATATTAATATATTCATTTTGAAAAATGATACATGGGTATTTATACGGTAGTTTAAATTTCTAGCATTTTAGCTGTTCCTCCTTCTCTTTCGCTTTATGGGGTTAAAAAAAATACACAAATGTAGAAACTTTTAAAATCAATGCTTCCGGCTTGTATGATGACTTCTGTTGCGCAAATTTATGGCTAGCACTAGACGCAAATTGCGTCGCGTAATTTACGCATAATTTATGCTGCCGTGTAAAATGTATTGGTAGTAGCACACTACATTCATATTACGTTTTTACACTGGAGTGCGTCCAATTCACTAACTCGTTGCGTTTAACGTATGTAAGCACATTAAGCGCGTGAATTGCGTGATTTTCGTTTAATGAAGAGCTATCTTTCGTAATACTTGTAAATATTCAACCCTCAGTTTTCTAGAGAAATTCGGTCGCATAATATTAATGCATTTGTTTTGCTAACATTGCTATCTCACCACAAACTTATCAAACAACGGACAATCTCAGAGGAGGGACTAATTGTATATCTGAATCTTTTAACTGTGCTGCCCTTCATTATCCCGCATTATTACAAACATACTTGACCACCAGTGATATGTTTTATCTCCCGTTGTTCATAAATTGTGAAAAATCGGTGTCCCATCGATTTGAGAATTTATTTTTAGATAAGTGTTACATTTCACTCAGTTCGTGTTATTCACAATTCAAGAAAGGGAATAAAACATTCATCATTTACTTCGAAAAATAAGTTGCTTGGGATCGAAAAAAATGCATTTGATGACATTTGTGATTGATTTACCATCTTTCAAAAATACTCTAACACTTTCTGTTCTTTTTCCTCGGCTTCGAGCCATATTTCCCACCTAATTCTACTTTTTAGAAGATAAAAAAGTTTTGACTTAAAAGAACCTCTCTATTGCGTCCGTTCCGGGACACGGCTAGTTCTCTCCTGAGTTGGGTTGGGAAATGAATATCACCATTGAAGACAAACTAGTTTAATCCATAGTGACAAACATATAAAACTATTTACAAATTATTTTCCCATTAACAACCGCATACACCACAAAGGAGTAGGAATCCTGCATTTAAGAAATAATATTTTCAGATCTTTTTACTGTGAGTAAAAGGAAACTCTACTTTGTAAAAATGCAAAAATATAGCTGAATTGTCCTTGTAAATGTTATTTGGTTTTTTCCCTTTTAAATTCGCTGAATATTTTTGTATTCAGTAATTTACCAACTTGACGGTTATATCTCTAGTTTCAAAACTTGTAATCTGAGATGCTTTGATCGTTTATTTATTTTTTTTCCAAAGGAAGATAATTCAAAGCATTGTGTGATTAAATACTGAATTGACTTCCTATTTTATTAGTCCTAATTAGAATTTATTTGTGATTTTTGATATAAAATGTTTCTTTTCTTTTTAAAGGCTGCTATGATGTATTATTTATACTTATCTGCAAATAAAAATACTCTTATATTACTATGAGTTTGTGTGTTTTGATTAATCAGTAGCATTTCTCACAATTCTTTTCCCTAAAAGATTTCCTTCACAGTTCTTTTCTGCAATTTCATTTCCTGAATTATCCAATTATTACAAAATTTTGAACTCATTTATTCTGAAACTAATACACAATTATTATGAAAAAGTTTATGTAATGAAGTATGTCTCTTCATGTGTCAGATATATGTCATCACATCTTTGGACATTGCATACTCTGTAGATGCAGCTCATGTGTCCTCTTATATGTGTTTGCACAGAAGGTCGTTCTCACTTTATGGAAACGATTTTGATACTCGTAGTTAAGTTTTATGTATACAGAGGCTGTTCACACATTTTTAGACGATGTATATTGTATTCACAAAAGTAAATTACATAAAATTCTTGTGTTTTAAATGTTCTATTTGACATCCCTTATTCTGAACTATCTTTCGACACCGCAATTTCCAGGATAATAATGCCTTTTAAAGTGTCAGAAGAGGTATTCTATCCCATTCCTCCTGAACAGCTTTCCAGAGTCCTGTAAGGGTTTTGGGACGACGTTTGGATAATGCAGATTTTAAAAGTCCGAAAGCACAAAAAATCCATAGGTGATACATCGGGAGATTTAGTAGGGATATCAGTGAAGGGTATGGCCTTGATACCAGTTTTTGTTCCATTTCTTTTAGGAAATTTACAGTGGATTTTGATGTGTGACTGCTAGCTTTGTCCTGATGGAGTCTCACAGATTGATGGCACTGTGAGTAAAGCGATGGTCTTTCATTCAGAAAAATTGGCGATAAAATATGTTCCTGATAGTATCTGGAGTTAATCTTGACATTTTTTTCCACTCTCTTTATTTTTAACTTGCCATAATAAGAAAAACCAGCAACAATCATGAATCCCTTAGAAAAACTTTCTTTCGATTCTTTGAACCATGTACTTAAATTTTTTCTCCCCTTTTATGATAATAAATGGATCTTTTTTGTTGCAATCATTTAAATACACCCATGATTAATCTATTGTGACAATTGTTTGCCATTTTTCTTTGGATAAGTGTTTCTCATGTAGAATTCTGCAGCGTGTCCTGCGTTCACCCTATTCCTCTTGGACCGTTTTCCAAAGTCCGTTCAGTATTCTTGGATGCCGTTTTTCCTAAGGCTCGTTAAAATAAACCGAAAGCGCAAAAGTCCATTGGAGACGCGTTAGATGATTTTACGGGTATTTCATTAAATGGGATACACTTTATTCCTATTTGTGATTCTTTCTTTGCTACATAAGCGGCAGTAAATTAGACGTATGACTAGAGAAATTGTCCATATGAAGCTCAACTTTATCAATGCCTTAACCATATAAGGTTCAAATTTCTTCTTCAAAAATTGGTTCTAAAATTTCCTGCTGATAGTAGAGTGAATTAATTTCGGCTTTACTTGAGACTTTTGCGATTTTTAATTTGTCGTTGTGACAAAATCCTGCAACTATCATAAATACCTTTGGAAACTTTTCTGTACATTGACAAAGCTATTTCTTACGGTCATTCCCGTCAGTTGAGCAATAGAAAATTGATCTTTTTTTATTACAGTCTCTTAAATAAATCCATGCCTCATCGACTGTTACCACAAATTTCCCTTTTTCAGCAGCTAGGTGTTTTTCATATAATTTTCTACAAATGGTTTTTCTTTCAGCAATATGCTTTGGCTAAAGCAGATAAACTTTAGGTTTAAACAACTTTTGTAACTTCGAATCTTTATGAATGATTTTACTTACAGTGGCAGAAGACATTCCTAGTTTCGATGCAATAGATCTTTGAGTCGGCAGATTTTCTTATAGGATCAGAGACTTCCCTTTCTTGATATTTACCTGCGTTCGAACACTCTTAGGACAAGGTTTCGCGGTCATGTTTTCATTTTTGCTTTCAGTTAGACGCTTTTTTCCTTTCAAATTTAATATATTATAAATATCTTTTTTTTGAAACGCCATATCCACGATTTTTACACCGCTTTATAATTTGTTGATACGAGTATTCTCCTCGGAAAGCGCAGTTACGTAACCTTTGAGCCATCTATTAATTTTTGGGGCCATTTTCAAAATAAATCTTTTATTTTACATTCCAATCAAAAGAAAACAGTAGCAGAAGATTATTTTGAAGTTGCCAAACTTTTATCTCAAAATGCAAACGGCAAAACTAAATTACAAAATCGTTTCATAAAGTGCGAACGACCTTCTGTAACTAATTAGCTTTAGAAAATAATGTATCATTATTTACTCATTTCCTCTAACAAATTTAATGATGTTTAGTAAAAAAAGCTGTTCAAACAAACATTTTGAATGAAAATAAACAATAGTTAATTTGAATAAATGAATTCATATTAAATACACAGTAAAAAAAAACTTGTTTTCTCTTGATAAATACCGAAAATCCATATGACTGCCGTGTAAAGTTCATGCCCTATCGGCAAGCACGCCACCTAGTGGCGGAGATAAAATGTCAGACACTTTTTTAACACGGAGCTACTCCTCCTTCTTTATCTTCATGCAAGTGACAAATGTGAGCACACTCCAGTGTTGCCAACCTTCAAAGACAAAATTATGAATTCTAGATCCTATAATTATGGCATTAACGTAAAAAATATCGTACAAAATTTAATTATTACTAGGGGCTTCGCCCCTAGGCCCTAGGTGAATCAAGTGAATGAATGACTCAATAGTTGTTTACAGCGATTGAGTCATTCATTTGTTCACAGTTGAAGCTTCCCCCCCACACACTTCCCGGCGAAATGGATGAAGCCCGCCTATGGGTGAAAAATTGGATCTTCTTTCATGTCCTTCTGCAAAGGAAGCGAATGAGAAGATTTTTTTGAAGTATTTCTTTAAAATTCAATTAAAAATCGAAATTTTAAGATAGAGACTTGAAATGAAGTTTGTATGAATGAGAAAGCTTTCATCTTCCAGTTGATATAAATATTTTCTTTGTAACATAATAAGTCTGAGAGCATCGAATTTATATATCTCGAAACGCATAAATTTTTCCAAAAAGTAGGTTTTCAATTTTAATAAAAATATCAGTCTGTTTTAAATTATTTTTAAACAAATGAGGTCTTGTTTGAAGGAGAAATGTCTGTAGTCTTAGATTGTAAAAAAAAATTCTACGATCCTTTTTTGGCGAGTTATCGTAATCTGAACATGAAAAAGTCAATATTTTCCCACAAAACATAAAATAAAAAAAACTTAAAGTCCGACGAATATGAGACATGTCTTACTTTCTTCCCCACATTGTTCTGCATCGATTGGTATCGGTCTCGACCCCATACCCCCAGCGGTTTCGGAGGAGATAGCATGACAAGCTTTTGACAGCGGCGTTGCAGGCAGCGGCAGCGGCAGCGCCAGTTACTTTTTTTTAGAATAGAGAGATTATTTTTTGAATAAGAATTTTTTTTCACACGGACAGGTAAAAATCTCCGAGGACCGGTCGAATTTTTCCGCGGACCGGTAGCGCTCCGCCGGACAGGCGATTGAGACTCATTGCTCTACATCAGGGGTGGGCATTAAGTCGATCGCGATCGACCGGTGAACCACCAAGACATTTTGGGGTGACCGCCTTTACTAAGCCCTAAGACGCGCATACTAAAAGAAACATATTTTTGGACCTATTATTACGTTTGTATCTTGAACACCTTGAAAAATTAGAAGTAGCCCGTACCCAGGAAAAGTCTGCCCACCCCTGCTCTCCATTGTGTTACCCTTCATTCTTTATACAACTCATTTCAGGGGTGCAAACACTCTTACAAATAAGACACTATTATTACAAATAAGGCAGTTTTGTAAATAATCTACAATGTTCATTTATAATATTTAAACTTGAGGGAATTTTCACGTGATAAGCAATGACATGTTTTTCCTATAATGACAAATATTCAATTCTACTGAGAATAGAAACACTGATATTTCTGATCCACAACAAAGTTTAATACATTTTAAATCAAACCTAATTACATTAATCAATATGACCTGATAGCAATCGATAAGAAACAGATGCACAGCAGCTGGTTATTGACGTCATGGGTTTATTTTACTTTTTGTTTGTAGTTGGAACACGTCCAAACCCTTTTACACATCTTTTGATATTTTTTTACTCCAACAAACACGATAAAATGAATTCAGGCAGTTAGAATGAAGCATTTATAACTCTGGAAATCTATACCTAACGATTTGTCTGTCTCCATAAAAGCAATAACAATTTTATTTAACGTTTTCAGATTTTTTTTTTCTGTTTTCCCTTCTTTTGTATTTCTGTAGCGTTTTGAAAATAAAAACTCTTTTATTCGTTGTCGTTGCTGTTTTCAGCCTATAATATGTCTGTGTCAGATTAGTATTATAAATTACCTCTGTAATGTACAGATAGGGTGTGTGGTGTGAATTTTTGATTGATTGTCTACTCTTTAGATTCCTTTGGTAGATACTTGCAATATTCATTCATCTTTATATTATATATTAATGATTGATCGTACATATAACGGGATTCCTTTAATTTTCTAATGTTGTTTTTGGTCCTTTTGCCTATGTAATACTAAACATCTGAGTTTGTCTGTCGGTCAAGATGTATACGGTAGATTTGAATTTCCTAGATGTTTGTAATTTCATCTGCAGTTCTATTTTCCTGAAAATTATTCAGAGTTGAAATGAAATAATCTTAAATGCCCCGTATTATCTTGTAACTAAAATAACGGATGAAGGAATCTCTTCAAAAGAAATAAAGACTTTAAAATAAACACACACAAAGGAATTTAATATTTCGTATAATGGTTTTACATTTATTCCTAAATTAATTAAATGTCTTTCTTCGTGAAGGGGTTATATTTGTTTCTGCTTGGTTTGACATTACTTTTCATTTTTGCAAATTCTCAAAACTAAAGTCTTAGTATCTTTAATATATATTAATATTTAGGTTTCTTCTTATTTCGTAAAGTTTATTTCCTTTTAAATTATCCTAGTTTTTCAGTGACGGGAATTCAGTGTATACCAATATATTTCAACAGTTAAATTATAAAGTTATAATCTTTGGAAAGGTAAAACTTTCACTGTGGAACAATCAGTTTTTATGTAGTGTAACAATTTCCGTACAATAGCGAATATTTTGTGCGTGGAAATTCCGGGAGCACCAGCCAACGGGCGGTTTGTGCTCATTATTGATTTGGACGGCTGGTGACAGACAGTCTTCGCGACATAAAGACCGGAAGTGCTACGGACAGCTGGAGGAACAGGTCGTCAGCTACAAAAGCGAAGTTGCCGACCGGAGGCGCCTAGTCGTCTGGGAACAATAACTGAATAAAGGAACAATAACTGAATTTTCCAGACCTTTCGAGAACGTTTAGAGAAGGTATATAAAGTCGCCGGATGCGAGTTAAAAAAAGTCAGTGATCCAGAGATTAAGTGTCAGAGTGACGCTGGAGCCGGAGACAAGGAGATTCTGTCGGGCCTAGATAGACTTGAATGAGCGCAGCGATAACTCAAATCTGACCTTCCTCATCGATGCCGTGAACCCACGAATTTAATCCTTATATGTATATTATAAATAGCCTGTATTTAGTTGGGAAATGCAATGAAAGCATTAAATACAAAAAGTCTGGCAGTCTTTTATTTAAGGAAAAGTCCTTAGATTAGTGTACAATTTTACTGCAAAGAATAAAAAATCATATTTTATTTTTTTCCATACAAATATAACGTGGAATTGAATGCCTGATTTCGTTACAAGTCCTGAGCACTGCCTAGAGTTTGGTACCCTTTAGCATAATCACTCACGATCCAAGTTCTTGAACTACTCGTGAATAAAACTTTCTAATAATAAATCATTTATAAAAATGGAAACATGTTACTAAAGTTCATGCCTTTTTTTTAATCCCTATAACAAAACATTTTCTGCTTCACTCAAAAAACTAAATTTTTTTTTTAAAAAAGGGGAAAATCTCCATAACTTTCTTTCTTTATGAGTAAAAATATTAAGTTAACTTATTCTTAACGGTGCTTTGACAACAATGAAATTTTTTCATCTAAGTCACATATGAAAATGCATGACTGATATCATCGCAAGTCTTGGGCACTGTCTAAAGTTTGTCGCAATGAATAATGAACACTAAAGAACCAAGTCTTTGAATGGTCGATAGTCGAAACTTCATAATAATAATAATAATAATAATAATAATAATAATAATAATAATAATAATAATAAATTCATAATAATAATAAATAATTTTCAAATTGAACTAAAATAGAAAGATCTTAAAAAATTCTAGCTAGTTTTTGAAATGGAATAACCAAATATATTCTGCTTCATTTACATTTATGTTTTAAAGGAGAAAAGGAAAATGTTAATGACTTTTACGGCATAAATGTTTCAAATAAATTAAATCAACGTGTTTTCAACAATGTCTTGAAAGCAAAAGAAAATTCAAATTTGACATACGCTTTTGAGTATTGAGACATGGTAAGTATTAATAAGTCGTATTCTCTTATTAAATAAAAGAATGTTTTTTCCTGCTTTTTTCATTCAAATATGGGCTTGAGATTAAGTAGCTTCTAAGATCCCTAAGCGTAGTAAAGGTTTTTAAAATTTGCTTTTTGTAAGTTTCAGACTTGCAACACTCCGTCTGGATTCCAATTACCACTTCAAAAATAGATAATGAGATCCTAGACGCACAAATCTCTCCGGAGAAGTGCATTAACATGTTTTTGATTTAAGGATCCTCTTAGAAAAATAAACATTTTACGGTGCTCTTTGTCCAGTGTTTGAAAAAATAGTGCCACTCCTTTAAGATCTTTAAAAGCTATATTTAAAGATCCGCAACTCTTTCATTCTGGAGAAATTTTACGAAAGCTCATTTTGTAAGTGAAGTAAATGTATTTTGATTTACAATAACTTCATACTTCACATTCATCAATGCATCTTAATAGTTAAATGTAAACTGATAAAATCTCCTCTTTGGATAAATATATTCTCACTCCATGCAATTAAATTTTTCTTGATCATAGGTGTGCTTTATATTAACTCTCGTAGATCTGTTTATCCTGTATAGTAGCTCTGAGATACAGATAAATGCTGCTTATTTAAGTACACCATACATTATAGCACGTGAGAAGTATTATATGCTTGCAATCTTTAAGATCATCAAAATCCACTTGTGGGAATACTCACATGCAAATTGTAAATCAATCTATAAAGTTTTCTCTAATTAGAGTTGCTTTGTGATAACATAAAGTTATTTAATCAGAATTGAAACAAAGAGCGAACATAACAAATAGAGTATTATAATCTGAATTTAGCTCACAGCTAAAAAAGAAAGGACAAAATAGAAAATTGTCAAACTGAATCTATTCAGGATCTCTAACCTGAAATGAAATCCCTAACGACACAAAACAATATCTAAGTAATTACCTGTTACAATTTACATCCACTTCGTTGCTAACATCTCTCCAATGACCGTCTTAACCTTTAGCTTACGGGGCCAATTTTTCGTATTCCCTCTTTAGAACGGGAAATTTCATACCCCGTTTCTAATACCGGCCATTAAGAGGGTTATGTATATATATATATATATATATATATATATATATATATATATATATATATATATATATATATATATATATATATATATATATATATATATATATATATATATGTGTGTGTGTGTGTGAATGTATATATGTGTATATATATATGTATGTATATATATATATATATATATATATATATATATATATATATATATATATATATATATATATATATATATATATGTGTGTGTGTGTGTGAGTGTATATATATGTATATATATATATATATATATATATGTATGTATATATATATGTATATATGTATATATATATATATATATATGTATGTATATATATATGTATATATGTATATATATATATATATATATATATGTGTGTGTGTGTGTGTGTATGCATATATATATATTTATATATATATATATATATATATATATATATATATATATATATATATATATATATATATATATATACTAGCGGCTTCGCCCCTAGGCTCGCTACGCTCGCTCCTCTGTTAGGGTCAAGGTCAAGCTATATTGAGTTTGTTGGAATGCCATGGTCTTACGACTTTACCTCCAGTAGCAAGATATGTACATCAGAAAATATGTGCTCAGCAGTAAAATAAAAATTAAGCCCTCTTCAGATAAGTAAAATAAATATAATAAGAATTAAAAGAATAAAATTCAAATATTTAGTAAAATTGAGCGTCCACCGGGATCGAACCGGGGACTATCGCATACGAGCAAAGCGCTCAACCACAGCGCCAATCATGGCACAGCGAGTTGAAGGAATAAGTTGCTAATAGGGAGATACATAGGGGTGATTCTCGGGCAATGCAACAGCTTCCATCCATTTACTGTTGAAGGGGAATCACTGCGGAGGGGAATCACTGTTTCAGCTTTAAAATTCAATTAAAAATCGAAATTTTAAGATAGAGACTTGAAATGACGTTTATATGAATGAGAATGCTTTCATCTTCCAGATGATGTAAATATTTTCTTTGTAAGATAAAATCTCGAGGAGCATCGATATTACATCCACATATGTGACGATATTTCTCGAAAAAGTGGGTTTAATATTTTGATGAAAATATTAGTCTGTTTTAAATTATTTTTAAACAAATGAAGTTTTGTGTTGAAGGAAAAATGTCTGTAGTCTTAGATTGTAAAAAGATCAAAATTCTACGATTAATTTTTGGCGAGTTATCGTAATCTGAACATGAAAAAGTCAATATTTTTCCACAAAACATAAAATTTAAAAAAACTTAAAGTCCGATGAAGATGAGACATGTCTTACTTTCTTCCCCGCATTTTTCTGCATCTATTGGTATCTGTCTCGACCCCACACCCCCAGCGGTTTCGGAGGAGATATCGTGACAAGCTTTCGACAGCGGCTGCGGCGGCGGCGCCAGTTACTTTTTTTAGAATAGAGACATATATATATATATATATATATATGTTCATTCTTGGGCCCGTAATCTTGGGATACATGCTATCCCACCCCGTAAGGAAAAGGTTAATTCAATCTCGCTTCATTCCTGAATCACGTGTCTGATGACATAATCAGGAAGAAGCCAGAAAATTGATGCCCCCCTTCCTCTCCCCCCCCCCCAAAAAAATGGATTTACTGTAGAAATTTTTAATTTAAAACGGCTCTTTATTATGTTACTTACATAACACTTACAGAATACGCAAGACAGAAGCACACAGCTTATTAAAATCCGTAAGAAAAATTAAGAATATAATTCACTAGTTTAGAAATAAATGCTGTTGGTCATCAGACCGAAGATAATTCGGTGTGACTGTCTGTACAGATAATTCCTAAAAGGACATGTATAAATTTCCCATAGGCCCGTGGGTGTGATGGGGAACAATATATACTGTTCGAAGCTAGTTACCATTGAATTTTGATGGTAAATTTTATAATGTTTTATGTTACTGTTATTAATCATGTTTTCGTCTGATATTTTGAAACTTATGAACCATACTTAGAGCTCACGTATCTGGAAACTAGAAGTTAAGCTACACACAATACTACTTTTAAACCTCTTTATTTTTTAATGGATAAACCAAGTTGTATAAACGATGAGGACAGTAGAAATGGTAACTGAAGCAAAAGAACTGTAAAAGCCGAACAATGCTCCACAAAATATTCAAAAGCTGGTTAGAACATTACAGAAGAAGGCCAACCAAGAATAGGGCTGAGCAAGAACTAGAAAACTACCAATCTGATGATCGTCATCTGGCGCCATCTATTTTAAAAAGCATTAATAAAAATATCTCTAAATTTAATTGTAACGTTAAATGATTAAAGTCAAAGCGGACAACGCATACCACAGACTTTGAAACAACAAATGGATTTCAGTATGAAATGCGTAAAAAATGACTGAAAGAAAAGAAAATTTTCAAAAATGCGTGAATGTGGGTAAATCTTTATAGTTTTTGTCAGCTGTCCGTATTTGGTGGTGATAGTTACTACTGAAATCTGCTAGATGTTTCCAGGAGAGAGAAAAATCATCCAACGAAAAGTTCTCTTAAAACATGCAATACTTACTCACACAACGGATTAAATAGCTAGATTTTTATCTGTGGTACTTGATTTCGAACGTAAACATGCAAATAAACGTTTAATAAAGAAATTACGTATACCTGATATTTTACTGAATAGCTTTAATGATCTTTACTCTAAAAAAAATACTCAGTTATTTTATTTTCACATAAAGAGCATGATTTTCCTTAATTTTTCCCTTTATTGGAAATTATGTCATTTTCCACTTTACAGATTTTCTTATAATTTTTTTTCAATTTATATAATGTATGAAATTGTATACCTCAGTGAATTGAATACGCAATAAGTTTTGTAGTAAAATATAACACCGCGTGGGCAGAAAGTTTGGCTACTAATGAATTATTTAAGAGAATACAAAAAAGGAGATTTTTATTCCAGCAAATCATTTTTGCCTACAGTCTGTCTTCTCTTATTGTAATGATTTTTAATGATAAATAAAATCAATGAAATACGTCATATGACACGTAAATAATGTTAACACATAACGAACTGACACTTGAAATGCATAAGCCACTGCTTTTTGTAAAACTTTGAGTCAGTCAAAGTTTTATAACGAAATAAAACAGCGGGAAACAAATATAATTACTGCCTCTCTGTATTTTAATATGAAGAATGTTTTTAATGATATAGTAAACAACAAGAAAAGAGTTTCTACTCAACAGATATACTGGGTTTTATAAGGCATATTTCACAGCTGTTTCAATGGTACAACAACCATGATGCATATCACTCTAGGTTTTATAAATAACTACTTTCTCCCAGAATCATTTGTTAGAATGTCAAGGAAGCGGAGCTATTTTCAGGGACAATTTCCGTGAAATGAGTTCTTTTTCAAGACTGGAAAGAAAAAAAGGTATATCTTTCTCATCCAGAAAGCTATTAAACATAATCTTTGCTGCTGGAAAATAGAAAACATGGATTTTCTAAATGTTTCATAAAAGAGTTTTCTAAGATAAATGTTCAGGAAAAAAGAATAAAAAATATGCTACTTATTCGTTTTGTACTGAGGCCTGGAAAACTATCTAGTGTTTCAGTATATTTTCGAAAAAACTTTGTTTTCTGTTGAAAAATCAGTCAAAATTATGAAGTCAACAATTTCTAATTTTATTTTATTTTCAACTGGGAATATTTTTCTATCACTGTTGATTTGTTTTAGCCTGTAAATGATCGTCTGTTTTTATCATCTATTTTTTTTTTCAGGCATCTTACTTTTCCTTCAAGCAATGATTTTTTTCTGTCACTGTTGATTTGTTTTAACCTTTAAATGTGCGTCTGTTTTTATAATCTTTTTTTCCAGGTATCTCACTTTTCATTCAGGCAGTGTATTTAAATCATGAGCATTAGAATATAATAGAGCTTGGTGGTCGAGATCTAACCGGTCACTTTGAGCCGGAATCTAAACAGTTCGTCCGACTGTTGTGGCAAATATACTGTCCGATCCAGAGTTGTAATGAAGCAGCCCAGTACACGCTAAATTGTTTATTTTCTATGCTACAGACATCACAAACAAGGACAATATTATCTGGGATTCGAAACGGGGAGTTCCGTAGCTCATCCCAGTCTCCCGTTTACTCTAACATTAGATAGGGAGAGAGTACATTCTAGCGTCATGTACAGATCGTAAATTTGAATTTGCAACACCCTCCCCCTCTATGAACTACACGGTTCATCAATACAAAAATTAAACTAAAAAAAAAATAAACAAATCAAATTACATATAATCAATAATATTCAATTCAAAATTATAGATAATCAATCGTATTTAAAGAGTTTCAACTATATTTAAAGTTCAATGTTCAAACAAAGTTTGAATGTTTAAATCAGTCCGTTTATCATCTGAACTTTGACTGAACATCCCAGGGGCGACATCTTGGAGGATCTTAACCACTCTCACCTTCTCTGACCTCATCGAGGAACTTTCCGGTCTACAGATTTAACGTGCCCGTATCTGCCCTAGACACGAGAGTATTTAATGGCGCTTCTGAGGATTCGAAACGAGCACCCTCAGCGTCGAAAGCCGACGCGCTACCCCTGGGCTACCTCGGACTCTCTATAAGTAAGAATGCATATATATGTAGATAGTTTACCTTGTAGTTAATTCTGAGATGGAAACACTAGCATGAAAAGCTCTGAATGAAGTTGATCTGCCTATATGCAAGCTGCTGCCATTGCTATTATCTTCAGTTTTATTTCAATTCGTCTTTATGAATAAGCAAATAATTTAAGTTCTAGAAGTTTCTTTTCAGAAAAAGAACATTTAAAACTTTAGAGAGCGCGAAAACAGGTTTTAATCATAACACAGTGCTCAATATATATAACCATTATGCCGTTTTACTTTAATATAAAGTTTGGAATCAATAGCTGGCGTTGTTTCAAAAATAGCCTCTGTTATATATGAAAGCGAGTTGTTTATGCATCACATTTTTTTTTTCTTTCTTTCTCTTATGGTATTTTTGCATCAACTTTAAGTTTTGATTTTCCTTTTCACAAATGTGAAAGGAAAGATCAAACTTAAACTCACATCATTCTTATGTTTAAAGAGATTAAATCCGCATTTGATACTCAACATACAAATATTTGATCTGAATAACAATTTAAGTTCGTTGCGTCAAAGATTGAACACAAAGTATGATATGTAGATTTACCATGCAGTGGATTTTTGTGAAATAAATTGATAGGAAGTGCTGAATATTGTTTTTCATCCAGTTTAAGTAGCGTGATATCTTTTAAGTATATTTTAAATGTATGCTTTTAAAATTCAGATAAACAGATTAATACGGCTACATGGGAGTATAATGGTGTAGAATAATAAAATATTTTTCCTGCAAAATTATTTTTTTCAATAAAATTCTAGTAAGAAATGTGAAATGGGACTCAGGCCAAAATTGTTATCGATCTTGAATTACCACCTTGCTCTTTTCTATATTTGTAATTTGCAAGTCAATTTGTATTATCAGTTTGTATTATCAATTTGTATTATCAATTTGTATAACAGGTTACCTGTTATATATTTTCATAATTTTCGCATCTATCTAAATTTTGTTAATTGTGTGACTGTTATCCCAGAAAAACAGAAATTTTAATTGTCTACATTAAGTATGTTTGGCATTTTAGAAATTGTTTTGGTTTGCTTATATTCTCATAAATTTGAAATTTCTTCTATGACAAACTGGAAAAATATACTTAAAATTCAACACCTTTTTAATTTTTTAATTTTAACTTTAATTAGAACTGGCGTTTTGTTTTTCTAATATTCCAATTATTTTCCCTATCACCATTTTTTTAAAAATTAATTTGAACTCAAACTTTAAATTGTTTTACAACCTATTTTTCAGAAAATTCATAATATTTTGCTATTATTTTGAAATTGTGATTTTGATTAAATCAATGGTCAATAGTTGTTGGGGGGGGGGGTAATTAAACCGTAAACATAAGAAAAATTTTGTCTTAATTGTGTTGAAGCCTGAAAGTTTTAACAAAAGGCAAAATGATAAATTTCTAAACTTTATTTTTAAATTTCCGAATTATTATTTTATTGCATTATTTAGTTACGAAATATTAAGCTTGTACCGTTATAACAACTCATATTTGTTCTCTAATATTGTACTTAATAAACTAAGAAGTAAAATTTTCGAGCATTCTTATGAAATAGAGTGACGTGGAAATAGGAACCAATCACAACAAGATACTAAAACATATAACCGACTTTTAAAAATAATTTCTTAACAACTAGATAACAAATACCTCAGCTAAAAAATCGCTAGTAACTGGAATAATCATACGATGCCAATCCGTAGTGCCGAATGTTACATTATCAAACTGGTTCACAAACCTCACAATGTTAAAATAATAGTCTTACTATATAAGCATCTTTGACGTTTTCCCTTAGTATTTTCATTAGAATTTATTTTCCTTAACTAATGATTGAACCATTTGTCACGAGCTACAGTTTAATAAAGTTTATTTCACGTTGCAAAGTATGGAAATGCGTCAGAATCTTAATAATGCATCCTATATTCAAAGTGGAAACGAGACACATTTATAATATATCATGGAACGTATTAACTGTAATAGTAACTACACAGTATTCAGTTTAACAGCTTCAAGAGAATCGCACAGAATTAATTTTACATTTTAATACTCCAAAATTTAAAATTACTTTTGAAAAACATTTAATTAATAATACATTCTGAACGGTTTAAGGAAAGAATATCAGAGAAGCCATAAGATATTTTCTATTCTTAGCAAGCTAACTCGATATCTATTCTCGGTTTTTTACTCACTGTTAAAGAAACCTTGTAGAACCTTCTGCATCATTGAATCAGTTAGTATGGAGGTAACAAAAAATGTCTAATTTGTATTCTCTTAACACATACCTATTTCTTTTCATGCATCAGTTGGATAATATTTATGAGGATCCAAACATTTGGAAGATAGTCTATTAAAATAACCTTTACTGTTAGAAGAAGAATATATTTTCTAGAAAATAATGGGCGTGTATTAAATTTCGCAAAACTAAAAAAAGCTAAGAAAAAAGCTCAGTTGGATAATATTTATGAATGTCCAAAAATTTGGAAGATAGTCTGTTGAAATAAGCTTTCCTGTTAGAAGAAGAATATATTTTCTAGAAAATAATGGGGGTGTACTGAATTTTGCAAAACTGTGTTGTATAAATAATTCTCATCAAGGGACGAGTGCAATATGATTAGTATCAAGATTGCTGAAAAAATAATACATGATTATTATCAAAAGAATATAATATTTCTAAATATAATTGTTTCTCCTAAAAAAGCATTAATTTTCATAATGAAAATTAAAGGCAATACATGAAATAACATCAGCATTTTATTAAGTATTATGCGAATTAAATGTATCTGCAGAATAAATATTAATTAAATAATTAATATTTACTATTAATACTAAATAGTAATTAAATAATTAATATTAAATATTGATTAAATTAATATTTAATATTAATTAATATTAAAGTAGAAAGTATTAATAAATAGTATAGTATTCAATATTAATAATAAATATTAATAGCATAGTATTTAATATTAATTAATAGTATAGTAATTGATGGAAACTTTAAAGGGTTTTTTTCTAAAAGCTGTTAATTTCAACACTTGTGCGCACTATTTCTTCAAACTAATGGTCACAAATTGCTAAAATTTCGTATACATGTATATTTAGCATGTTTATACAATTTCTACCTAAATTTAAGTAAGTACATATTACTAATTTCTTTACAGAATTTTTTTGTGAAAAAATCTTATTAAATAACTAATATTAATATTAAATATTAATTAAATAAATAATATTTATTATTCGGCATTGCATCGCTAAGATATACGTAAGAAGGAGCGACAATAACCTTATCATGTTTGAAAATTATATTTTCGTATGACGAAAAATTATAAATATTCAAATGAATTTATCGAGTTTGAAGCAGAATTCAACTACAGTTGCCTACAATCAACGAGTTAAGATATATATATTTTTTTTATTTTAAGAGTAAGTTTTAGTGCAGTGAATACACTAACATATTACGAGATGTTTTCCTCAATTTATATTATGAAACAGGCACATTTATATTGTGATAGGCTGCGTTCTTTGGGATGCAACTGACGTTACTCTTACGTACCCCAGATATACAAAAGGTGGGAAAGTAGAGTATAGAGATATCTGTCAGACACATTTATACACTATCTACCAATAAGTATTTGGACACCGATTCAAATGACGATATCTGCGGTCCTGATATGTACGTCACGCCCTCCGCCGTTAATATCGTGTAGGAAGCAATATTGGCATTAGTCGCATGCAAGATGCCACGAAGTACAGAGTTATCTGATTTCGAGAAAGGTGTAATCGTCACGTATCACAGAAATGGCCGATCCTTAAGGGACATATCTAGCTAGCTGAATTACCCCAAATCGACAGTGGCCTATGTGATTCAGAAGTGGAAGGTGGGCAGTGATTTTCGGAATGTGCCCTGAGTCGGCAGACTCCCGAAACTGGGAGATAGAGACCGATGGGTGCTGCCCAGAGAAATTCGGAAGAACGGCACTCAACCGATGGCTCACATACTACAGGAGTTTCAACAGACATCCGGGGTTGTTTTTACGATGAATACCATCCGTAAGAAAGCACATCTGCTTGGTTTTCATGGTCGTGCTACCGCCCATAAGCCTTTCATCGCAAAGAAACTTACATGTCTTATCCGAGCCGAGGGGAAGAAAATGCCACTAGCCGTCATACAAGGACTTGTGGAAAGCATGCCCCGGAGGGTTGAGGCTGCAATTCCCTCCCGTGGAGGCTCTACCAAATACATTTTGTTTTTATTTTCTATCACAGGTGTCCAAATACTTATTCGTAGATAGTGTAGTTCTCGGACAAAACGGAAATTTGTTTAGCTCAGTTGCTTCAATTAATATGATGGAAAGTTAAAACTGAGGGGTGGGAGGTGAGGTTTCATTGTGATAATCATGCGTTCTTTGATTATTGGTAACGTAGCGCTCTTCTTTATTTTTTTCAACAGTTGTTACAAGATTCTACCTAAATATTAATTCTCTCATTCGGTTCTCCCTTTTTCGACTAAAATGTATTAACGTAAGTAAAATTTTGGCTAGCTTACATTTATATCTCACATTTATATATGAATTCACATTTCTTTTTGTTGTTGTTCTTGTTGTTAAAGTCCGAAAACCCGTTGCCAATTTTTTCGTTATAAAAAAACAAGGCTAATCGAGATTTCTTATAAAAAATATCCCGGAATGAATGCCTGTAACATCCTTCAACCTTTGATTTTCTTAAAATGAAGATACATGAAAATCAAAATTACATCTCTCGAAATAAATCACTATCATTGAATTCAAATATAATAAAAGTTACAAAAATATAGAGAAAACTATAAATCAATTATATCGTGAAGGTTTTACAATTTTCCTCCCACATCTGGTTTTGACAATAAAACCAGTATTTTGAGAAAGTGAGTTCTCATGAGGAGCAGTTATTTCCCTTCTATTAAAAGCAGTATTATTACCGGGAACATCAGAAACAGAATCAATTTGTTTTTTCTCGGATCTTTTGATTAAATTGTCGTCTTTTGTTACTTCTAAGGGATACAAGTGTTGCACTTAGCAGTTAAGTTCCCCAACTGCTGTTTTAACTTTAACAACTTTTTTAAAGGTATCTTTTCCAGGAAATCTTTCCACAATCCGTCCCATTGGCCAGTCTAGTCGCTTGTATTGTCGCATCCAACTAGAACCACATCCCCTATATTCACTTGCTTCGGTGTGTTCTTCTTTGATGAATGTTGGACTGACAAACCTAAATATTCATCTCTAAATCTTCGTTTTATGTCGTCTCGCAGTCTTTGCTGATATTTATATCTGTGGTTATATTTACATGATCTAATCTAACTAAATTTGGAACTCCCACCGTCTGATTATAATGGAGAAACATTGCTGGCATGATAGATTCATATCTTTCAGGTCTTCAGAAATATAGATCAAATGCCTTGCATTATTACTGCTTCAGTTTCGCAAAAGATAGTTAACATCTCCTCATAATAGAGTGAAACTTTGCCTAAAACTCTTCAAAGTCTTTATCATCTGGACTATTAACTCCCAGGCAGCTATAGGAGGGTTGAATTTTCATTGAGTTCTTAGACAAGATGTTTCCCGAATAATCTGATTCCAATCAAGAGAGTCCATTCAGTTGTTTGCACCAACAAAATTTGTTCCATTGTCACTGTAGTATATATTTTCTTCGTTTTCTACGTCTAGCTATAAATCTTCTAAAATCTAAAAGAAAATTATTGGTGGAGAGACTCTGTATGAGCTCTAGATGGACACCTCTGTACAAGGCGCAGGTAAATAGCAAAATCCATGACTTTTTCCCTGTTTTTTAAATGAATAGGCCCTGCAAAGTCCACACCTGTAACCTCAAAAACCAATGCGTCACAAACTCTATCTTTGGGCAGTGGAGCAGGAATAGATTCAATGTATTTAGTTGTGTATCTTTTGCTTCGAATGCACCCTGATATTACCCTTTGTACAGTTTAACTCCCTCTCAAAATCCAAAATTTTTGGCGAATTTCAGAAAGAATAATTTGAGCACCAGCATTAGAAGAAGACAAGTGATGATCAATAATTAATTTTTCAACTATTGGATGGTCTGAAGGCAAAATTATAGGACATCTAAAGTTTTCTTCGTCATCTCGTCTGAGAATTTTGGTCTTTAATCGCATCAAACCATCATTATCAATGAAAGCAGAGAGATTTTGCAGCCTGTATTTCACATATTCATTAATGAAACTTTCTTGCTGATCAATTTTCATTAGTTTATTCTCTGCAGCTTCAATTTCTGGAACACAAAGTTCTCCTTTAATTTTGTTATCAGTATTTTGAGAATTTCTAATGAAACGCTGCATCCAAGCTATCAGTCGTAAAATTTGGGAATATTTTGAGAAACGTTTTAAAGTACCAATTTTCCTCTAAAGCAGTAGTGTTTATCAATGACATTATTTCTTTTCTTCCTCTCCTTTGAAACACCATCTTTCTTAATTTGAATTTTTTATCGATGGCCTGTTTTTCTTCTGCGTGCTTCAGCCATTCTGGGACCCTCCCACCATTTAGATTTGAGAAAGGCTGTGGTGAGTAGCCCCTATATGGCATATCTGCCGGATTCAGTTCTCCTGGCACGTGTTTCTAATCTGTCTTTTTTTGTTTGTTGTATGATCTCTTTAACTCTATTGTTCACAAAAGCACTCCAATGTTCCCCATTGCAAATCCAGTACAATGCTGTTTAGTAGTCTGTCCAATAATAGGTAGTAATATTTTAAAATTCAATGTTTCTTTTACAACAGTTTTAAGACGTGCTCCAATACAACTTACTAAACAGTTCCAGGCGTGGAATAGTTATTTTTCTTAAGAGGAGCTACCCTGGATTAAGCTTGTATGAGTGAAAGTGTAATCTCTCCTCTGAATTCTTTTCGACGAAAGACCGCAGCACTATAAGCAGAACTTCTAGCATCACAAAACACGTGGAGACTTAAACCTTCATTGCTATTATTAATGTTAAGACATCTTGGTATATTTGCTTCAGAGATCAATGTTATATCTTTAAGCCATGATTTGAAAGTTTCCTGTACTTCTTCAGGTACATTTTCATCCCAACCAATCTTAAGGCTCCCTATTTTCTGCACCAATAGTTTTAGACTCAATGTAACAGGGAAATAAAATCCAATTAGATCATAAATTTTTTGGGCAGCAGATAAAATGACTCTTTTTCTAATATGTTCAAACTGTGCTATATTTATCTTCATATCACATAATATCACATTATCATAATATCATGGACACTGTCCCATAACATTCCAAGTACGGGGATAGGTACAGTCTCACTGTGGTCTTCTCTGAAAGTTGTGTGTTCCCAACCTCTTAAGTCAAAACCAGCTCAGCAAAAAATTGTTTAGATTCTTGAATGAATCGTAGAAGGTGTTCTTCGTCCGCCACTGAGGTTACACAATTATCCACATTAAAACAGCTTTGTAAAATCATTCAGTTTCCTTGAAATGCAATGTATAACTTTCCAAGCGATGTTGGAGCACAGCACTAATAAAAAGGACTGCAGTTCAATCAAAACACAAGTCTTTTATTCCGAAATATTTTAAATTTTCTTTTCGGAAAATCTTCCCACCATAGAGTTTGAGAAAGTCCTGATCTTCTTTTGCAACTGAAATTGCAGAAAGGCTATCTTTATGTCTTAAACTACTCCAATTTTATCTTTTTGAAATTTCGTAAGGATGGGGGGAATTTGTTCTTGCAGATTGGTCCCTTTTCGAGACAGTCGTTTATAGAAGGTGATCCTTTCTCTCTGCAAGATGCATAAAATACAGGCCTAACCTTTGTGGTAGAGTTCTGGTTAAATATTCCTCTATGGGGTAAATAAGGCATGTATTTACTATTTCACCACCCGGCACTACTTCCATTATACCCCCATCTTCCTTATCGTTAAAACTGTCTCAAAATCATGGTGTTTCTCTTCCCTTTGTAGTTTAACCGTATTAGAGATACAACGACGTTCATTATCAAGGTTACACTTGAGAGAACCTTTATTATTGTCAAGACATGGAAAAAATACTTCATATCGTCCCTCTTCCTTTTTTGTTACAGTTTCTTGAAATGTCTCAAGGCGGCTTACTCATTTATAACAGTGACTTAGTACCTGTTGCGTCTTTGATTTCCAATGCACGAAGTTCCCAAAGATCCCAAAGATAGCATACCTGTTATTTATAACAAAGAAGTGACTAGGTGGGTTGTAATGGTGTCAGATTTTTCACCAGGAAATTTTCCCATGATTAGCCAGCCTAATTTAGTTTCTCATGTGACTAATCCACATTTTATTTTGTGCACATTTCCCGTAAAAAGTTGTCCACAATCGTCCGCTCCTATCAGAATCTCTATATCAGAACAACCATCTCCATAATCAGCAAGTCTTATATTCTTCTCTTTTAATTCCTTTATCCAGTATCCTGTCTTGAGACGAGGGATTTTACCACATATAACCCGCTGACCAAGGACTTGAATATTGAAAGAAAATTTTTTACTCAAATCACTAACCTTTATTTCATAAAGTTGGTGATCTTCTTTCTTCGTAGTGGATCCTCCAAATCAGACATGAGACAAACTTCTAGTAATCGGGTTTAACATTAATTTCCTTCACCATTCTTTCTAAATATATCAACATTGAGATCCACTATCTACAATTGCTCTCACTCGTTATACTTTGTCTTCTGAAATTATCTTCACTTTCAAAGTTTGAAGAAGTATTACCACAGAAGCTCAATGGCTAGGTAAAAAACTACTATTTTGTAGGTTTTTGTTCTGGGTCATTCTTTCTATTTTGTGTTTTGTTTGCTGGCAATCAGGACACATAAAAATTAAATGCCTTTTACTGTAAGAAAACATCGACATTTTGTCTTGCAGAACTTGAACGATGTCCAATTTTAACAGGTTAAAACAACATTTTATATTTCTCAAAACTTCTTGTTTTTGACCCAAAGTAAGTTTCTGAGCTTGGAAGCAATCTTTGCTCTCGTGCAATTTATCACAAAAATACAATTAGCAAATGATTTTCATTTTTTCAATAGTTCCTGAAAATAAATCAGTTGCTGTTAGAGAATGTCTGAAATGACTTATATTTTCTCTTTTTTTCCTTATATTCCTTATTTGAAAAACCTGATTTTACCAACTAATTCTTTCCTCCCCTTCAACAATGTTTCTTCTTTAGAAACAATGACAAATTCTTCAGCTTTTCACTGTAAATATTCTTTGAATGGTCTTCATTAGTAATTATTACGGGATTTCGCAGCCATACTCTAAAATCCCCTCTGGTATACATGATTCTACAATAGGTAAACGCATTGCCGAATACTTCTCAGAAGTCAAACCAATAGATTCCAATGCTCTTAAATAAGATTATATTTAATCATATAGTTGTGAAGTGCTTAATCTCTTTTTACTTCGGTAGCATTTTTTACAAGGTTGAGAAGCTCCCGCACATAGAACTCAATTAGTAATTCATCTCTGCCAATCTCGATTTTAAACTTTCTATTGCTTTATCATAATTTTCGCTAATGGGTGGGTAACTGTCAATAATTTCCCACTCTCTAGTGCCTTCACCCATCGTTTGTATCAAATATTGAAACTTGTCTTCATTTTCTATATTATCATCCTCGTGAATTCTGTTGAATTCTAAAGAGGTTTCTTCATCAATGAGTCTCGCTGTAAGATTCGATAAGATTTGCTTGCCATCTTCAATAGAAAACCAGGCTTGTCTGAAATATTCTGAATTTTGAAAGCAATGTCACCAAGATTTTTGTGATTACGGTGCATCACTAATACTTTCACCAAAGTCCTTGAGTGGTAAGCAAGATTTTCAATCTTCGCGATATACTGCACCACCGTTCATTGCTTTCATTTTCGTTTTATGAAATTTATCCAGCAGTAGCATCTTGCTAAATTCTGACTTAAGTTTAAAAATAGAGTCCAATTTTTCAAGCATTTCTTTTGAAGATGAGCAGCTTTCAATAAGCGTAACTTGGGATGATTCCATTGCCGATGATATCGTAAACATGGCTATTGCATCATCCTTTTCCTATTTTTTCTATTTTGCTTCATCAGTATCAGGCTTAATTTTAACACCATTGGCAACCGTGAACACACTTTGAGAGCACAGTTTATCTGGAACTTTTTGTGTTATGTCCATTGAATCTGTTTATAGCGGGAAACATCAACACCTGCCATGCTGATAAGTTCGTTGATTTCGATTTCGGTTTCAATAATTTTTTTAGAAAACAGTAGAACACATCGACTCACGTTAAAAGACGTTATTGGAAGCGTGAACTGGGCCCATAACCTATGATTTCTCTTGTTTAAATATTTAATTATAATAGAAATAGAGTACGAACAGCAATGCTATTCATGGCGACACCCGCCTGGAACTCATCCATAAGATGAAGTAAGCAACGACCGCGTTTCCAAAACGAAAACATAAAAGTGTGTTGCCACTGACCACAGAATTAAATATTCAATAAAGCTGAATTACCTAATTATTTTTTGTCGTTTAAGAAAAATCATTTAAAATGTTCATTACGTTTTATTAGCTAAATGCTAATTAATAAACTCAAACTTCAAAATTTACAGCTGAATTTATATTTTAAACCCAAAAAATTTAAAAAGAAATAAAATGCACAATGTAAGAGATTGCATATTACATTAATTATCAAAATCTTCTGCATGTTTAACTAAGAAGAAATCGATTTTTATGTCGTGCTGAACGACACAAAAAAAAATGCATTTCCAACGTTATTTTAACGAATATTTTCCAAAGCATTTATTAATAAAATCAGCTTCTTGATGTTGCTCCTTTTCATTTAAAAGAGCGAAAACTGACATATTGCTGCTGAAAAAAAAAACAGATATTAAAAGATTTTTAGAGATGAGAGTTTGCAAGAATGAATGTCTCGGGAAATATTCTAAGGAAGTCATTTCTTTAATAACTTCTGACAGTACTTTAAAAGAGATGTCTATTACACATGACGAGTTTTTATTTCTTCGAACTTGATGTCTAAACAGAATAGCAAAATTCCGTTGCAGATGAATTTAACGGCTAAACTGATAAGTAAAAGTCTTGGGATTTTTTTTCTTTAATTATTTCTCTTCTTAATCATCTTTTAACGTAGGATTACGTTCCTCAATAAAGATCCTGTGGAGAGAAAAATTGTCCGGCGTCGCGAGTTATAATTTTAGCAGCGTGCCAAACCCCGTAGCAGTAAACAGTTAAATAGAAAAGTACCAAAATGCGTCAAAAAAAAAGAGGTAATCATCGATAAATAATCCTACGTGAATAACCCGCGGTAGTTTCGTTAGAAGAAACTACCTGAAATATTTGTTGTTGTTGATGTTGTTGTTGATGTTATTAAAGGAGAAGAGCTTCTTTATATCCATTATGTGGATACTTTAAATTAACAATATTTTTAAAAACGTAGAAATATCATTGTTTTGCATCATGTGGGAGAAAAGATTTAAACTTAAGAGTCATTTGCTATGTTATCATTAAAGGTTTTCTTTCAACTCAAAGAGTGTTAGAAATAGAAAAATGAACTTTAAAATACAAGAATTAGCCTGCGATTTCCCCGTATTAACCATGAAAGATATAGCAGTATTCAAAAACATATGGCACTGAGCATATTTTTCGTCCCTTTAAAAAATCTTAGATGATTTAAAACAGTTTGTTCCCAAAAGGGGCGGTACCGCCCCTGGTGGGCGTTGAGACGATCCAGGGACAATTCATCGAAGAAATTCGTATTAGTCCCGCGATATGGGACATGAGGTAAGATGAATATAGCGATAAAATTAAAGGCGTGAAGCTTGGAGGGAATTGGCACGCAAATTTTATTCCGACATCAAAAAAATTTTTTTTTTGAATTTGTGGCTTAAAAAATAGAGCAGATTCTGCAGATTACAAATATATATAATTTATGTACTTTTTGACACTCTAACAACAATTATTAGCAACTTAAAAATGTAAACATACATTTAAATCCATATAATGGGAAAGTATTTTTTGCGTTTTTCTCAAAATGTGATTTTTTCATGTAATGGTACACTTTCTGCAAAATCTCTGTACAAAATCTCTGTCTCAAAGTACATCTCTGTAATTTTAAACGTCAATAGAATAAGTGCTCTTGTATCAATATAACCTATATTTTTATTTTTAAACCTTAAGATATTTTGTAAATGGTGAAAATGTATGACAAAATATGCAGATTTCTGATAAGTGAAATTTATAATTTTTAAAAGAAATTTAAAATAGTTGTAACAAAGATTTAAATGGGTTAGTTATATAAAATAAACTGTCTTTGATCATCACACAAGATTTCAAGGTAAGATTTTCACTAAATTTTTGAAAAAGTGTTACAAAGTGAATACCTCAAAATTTCAGGGGGAAAAGTATGTTTGTTATATTGTTATTTTAAATTTACCTTTCAATCCAAAAAGAATTTTTTTTATCTTAAAATATTCATAAAGGTCTTACTAAATTAACATAAAAATCATAATGATGCATGCATATTTGTATAAGATATGGGCTTTAAAAGAATAGCCCAAATTTCCAACTTCTTAGTTGTCGCAGACGTCCCAGTCCCCTTGCAAATATCGATATAAATAAATACAGATGCCTGCTCAATTAAGTAGTCGGTACCATTCAAATTTAAAAGTTCATTTGTTATTTTGTTAATGGTGGTTAAAAACTCCAAAATTAAAAGAAAATTTTTAACTTTTTTAGAATTTTTTTAAAAATTTATTTAGAAGCCGCATTATCATTAAAAAATGAACAGAAATATTTATTTGGTCATTTCAACGAAATATATTCTTTATCATTGGTTGTTTATTGATGTTTCTATGGTGACATACGTCACTCTCTTTACATTACTTTTCAAACAGCATTACATCGATTTGTACAGGTTATGACTGTTACACATAAAAATATATGTGGGAGCACCAATTGCGCGAATTTACCCATTATTTAATTAAATTTATCTAGATTCGCAAATGTGAACATCACCCTTATGCCTACAATTTGAATAGTTTTCATATGAGGGAGGTTTATGCATTAACCCTTTCAGGTGTGCAATTTAATTATTATAAATTTTTTAAAAAGTAAAATGAGGTATAGTGGTCCTACAAATAAAAGAAATGCGATTTAAAAAATTTGCAGATCAAATATAAAAATAATACATTTTGTATTTTGTAAGTAAAAACCTGAGTGCCATGTTATGATGCTTTCTTAAATCTATATTCCCCTACCTCATTATAAATCAAAGACCAATATTGTGTTATAAAATTGGTTTAAAGAAAGGTATTGGTAGAAGAAAGGTATAATATTTAAGTTACAGTTTTTGAAATTTAAAAATGTAAGGAGGGAAATCACCTTAAAACCTTAAAAAACTCAACTTTTATTATGATTTAATTATGAAGAATGGAATAAAAGGAATCTTATGAAAAAAATGAAGTCGATATTACAACTGATTTTATGTCCAAATGTGTAAAGCTAATAATAAAGAAATTTATAGAAAATTTAAACTTTAAATGGTTTTTTCTAAAACTGTATTTTGAAACTCGTGCGCACTATTTCTTCAAACTAATCGTCCCAAATTGCTAAATTTTGTATACATGTATATCTTCTATGTTTATACAAATTCTATCTAAATTTAGTTAAGTACATATCACTAATTTTTTACAGCAATTTTTTTTCCTTTGATATTTTTTGTAGATTACAATACATTTGCCTGAAAAATATTTTTTATGGGAAATATTGTAATTATTTTAGGTGTAGATTAAAGTATGGCCTATGGATAGAATATATACACATAATTTAATGTAGTAAACTGTCTTCTTCCACATCATTTTTCAGTCGCGTTTTCGCCTGCGTCTAGCCGCTGACGAAGCGCTGCCACAACCCCAGAAGAGAAGGTTTCGCCTAGAATTGGGCGCCGCGCCTCGTGTGAAAAGAACCTCACACGGCAGTCAACTACATGAAAATAAACAAGGCAAATCAGTTGAATCAAGAAATGTACCTCGTCTGAAAGAGGCCTAAGTGTGCCTCTCCTCCCGACGATACGCCCATGCTACTGACTAAATTTACCATCTTTCAAGTACAGTAAAACCTCGTTTATCGGAGTGACTGGGAACATAAGCTATCCGGCTATTCCGGGTAATATAGGTAGTAAGCAAAACAAAATCCTTAACTAAGCAGACACTGTTTATTACGATTAAAAAAACATTGTTTTGTAACAAAATTATATAGTATTGTTTACAAGACATTAAAAAATATAAAAATAAATTTTCGCATAATTTCTTAGCAAAGAATTTGTAAGTCTAGTAAAACTTTCTTAAACTCAACAAAAAGCATTTTATTACCATAATTTGTTGTACAATCTATGCATTGAACCAAACTAAAAAGCGAATATTTGGCGTACTTATAGTTACGTTCTTGCTACCATAGTTAAAAACTATTATCGAATGTGAACATTAAATTTTTTAAAATGTCTACATATCTGATCCGGATTATCCGGAGATCTGGATAAACGAGGGCTGGATATACGAAGTTTTACTGCAAATCCCTTAGATTTCGGCTTAATTTTTGAAAGTGAAGGAGTGTCATCCTCTCTGCGTCATTTCGAGATTAGTTGTTCGATTCATAAGACAAAGGTATTTTTTCATCATGCAAGTATTTACACTATATTCATGTTTCAGTAATATTTTGGATTTAAGGACACAGTTTCTCATATATTGAATTTTATACGTATATTCGTATTGAGATAGACAAAAAGAACATTGACGGTATCTACCATTTATCTATTATTGCAGAATTAATCCCGCCCTCTAATCCATCACTTCACTGCTGAAAATAACAAAACCAAATTTTAAAAATGTTTTAATTGATATATTATTAGATTCCATGAAGGAATTTGGTCACAGTATATAAGAAAAGTAAATGAATTGATGGAGGGGATTACGCAAGGGACGTCAACCTTTTTATAAATATGCTCTCCCACTTATGCATATTTCTATTGATAAAATTTCCATACCGCCCACTGGTACCGCAAAAACTTAGTTCAAGTGCTAAGAAATTCTTAGAGGGAGGGTTGGTAAAAAATGTGGACTTAAATTTATCTTTTTATTTATTTTTAATGTTTGCTTATACATAAATAGCTTCGCATACCTATGGAGCTCGTTCGATGTTCCCTCGTCCTGTATAATGAAGTGTGACTCTTCATATGTCAGATGTTTGTCATCTTCTGGTAGGGCCATTCATAATCTGTAGCTGCAGCTAGTAAGTGCTCCTATATGCGCATGTAACTAACTAGCTCTAAAAAATAATGTATCATTATTTACTCATTTCCTTTAATAATTTTAATGAAATTTACCAAAAAAAGCAGTTCAAATAATCATTTTGAATGAAAATAAACAATTGTTAAGTTGAATAAATGAATTCATATTAAATGTACGCATTAAAAAACTTTTTTACTCTTAAAAAATACGAAAAATCCATTTCCGTGTCAAAGCACAGACATGATAGGCGCGCGCGCCTACTAGTGACGGCAAGTAAATGGGAAACACATTTTTAAACACTCAGATACTCCTCCTTCTTTAGCTTCATGCGTCATATATTAGATTAAACTATTAATATTTCCTAATATTAGATTAAACTATTAATTTTTATTTTAAACTATTGATATTTCGTTATTCGTTTAAAAATTTCGTCTTCTTATTGTGTCGCATTTTGGCTCTTATTTCAATTCTGTTCCTGCCTGCGGTCTCCGACTCACCTATGGGACCGACCCTGTTCGTACCATTTATAGATGGTTATTTGTTCTGTTTTCAGTCAAATGTCTGCGTGAGTATTTTTCTTTAAGCAAAAATTATAAAATAATATAGTCTTCTAAAATAATATATAATAATCCATAAAATAATATATCATAAAATAATATAGTCTTCTAAAGGGATAAAAATTCCTGATGGAAAATTTTCTACAAATTTCGAGGACACAGTTTTGAAACCTTCCCTTTGATTAAAACAAAAATATTCAGATAGGGGAATATTATAAAAAAATAAGTTGAGAATAGAATTGGCGAGTGAATATGAAATATTCACTAGATATATTGCTAAATATCTAGAGATTATGAATTTTGACTATGCAATGCAGTTAAAGTCAAGTTTGCCGGAGTTTTAAAATTACACTGAATGCTCTTTGAAGCTTCACCACCTGGGGCTTGATTTCAGCCTTAGGTAGTTTTTAAATCTGTGAGTTTATTTGACATTAAGTCACAATCTATATATATAAAACAGTTCCGTAACTGACTCATTCATTCACTGACTGACTGACTGACTGACATACAACGCACAGACCAAACTGCTGGACCTAAAGGGCTGAAATTTTGCAGGCGATTCTTCTTATAGTGTAGCGGTGCACTAAGAGAGATTTTTGAAAAATTCTTCATAGATTTTTTTAAAATTAAATTTTTAGGCTGTTTTTATTTTACTTTTTTCAAGTTTTCATTTAAAATAATAATTTGAGGGTTATAAAATTTATATCACAAGAAAGATCATAAAAATTCCTTTAAAATGAAATCTTTTTCGAATCTTTACCTCCATTACCTGATTTTTGGTGAATTTTTAAGGATTAATTTTTAGAATTTAATTTATTAAATGCTGATCACGTGACTTCTTTTTCTGGTACTTTAAATAAATTTATCGTCACGTGCATAAAAACTAAATAGACAAAACATAATTTTTTTTCTTGCTAATGCGGCAGACGATTGGACATTATCCAAAAAAATATTAAAATACAGCAAAAGAAATGTTCTAGAAACTGTACTATATTCTTTAGTATTCTTTATATTAGATTTAATTTGAATATCTTCTTCTACATTATTTTGTCTATAAAATATCCCTTACGATTTTTTTTATAAATATATATACAAACGAGCCCGCTTAATGGAATAGCCAATTTGCCACGAAAAATTATTCTAATAAGCGGGATATTCCATTATCCGGGATCACATTGACACGCCCACAATGTTTAAAGTTACAGTTAAACCTAGGAAGCATTAGAAATTGCCTAAACCATAGGCATATTTAAACTATTATAATTAACAAACAATTATTAATTAAAAGTAAGAAACAATTTAAACACATTAAAATTTATAAAATTGATGAAAAATGAGCTAATTTTATTGTAGAATATACAAATTTCCCTTAATTTTTTGGAAATAATTACAATGTTACTTACTTATTTGTTGCTAAAGAAGTTGGATATTTTAGAATGTTACTGTTCTGTGAATGCAGCAAATCTGTTATTTTATTTTCTAGTTTATAAAATAAATTAAAGTCTGCATTTGGCTTCGTTTCCAAGAAACGTCTTATAATATCACAAGACTTATTAACTTCAACATGTGACGGAACCTTTTTAATGGTAGATTCTTCATCAAATTCATCTTCATCGACTTCGCTTTGATCGAATTGAGGGTCTGAAGTTTCACCACATTCTACCAAATCATTGTCGAATTTTACAAAATTGGAAAAATTTTCTTCTGTCATTCCTTCTGGTGGTAAATCATTTGCGTTTGTAATTGATTCATCATTTAATTCATCATTTGTTACGTGTGTTGAAAATTTACATTTTAAGAAACAACTTTTTATTGCGTCAGAGGAAATATTATTCCATGATTTGTTCATCATATGAACAGCTGTAAGAATTGAAATGTTTCTAATAATTTTACTAGTTGAGCTATTGATAGAAAATCCACTAGTATCATCTATGCAAGCTATTATCTTTTTAACGATTTCTTTTCTATAATTCCTCTTAAAAAGTGATATAATTCCCTGGTCCATTCGCTGTAAAATAGCTGTAGTATTTGGAGGCAAAAAATGAAGTGCTACATTTTCTAGTCGTACGTCGATTTTGTAGGCTTGACAATTATCGATAGAAAGGATAACTTTTCTTTTCATCTTATTCATCTCATTGTCAAATGACACTAACCAGTTTTGAAAGAAATTAGCAGTCATCCAAGCTTTTGAATTCGATTCGTATTTAACTGGAAGGGGTTTTACACCTCTAAAACATCGTGGGCTTTTGGATTTCCCGATTACAAAAAGAGGCATTTTATGACTGCCGTCAGCATTACTACAGCATAAAACTGTCAGTCTGTCTTTCGGGATTTTTCCTCCAACAACTTTTTCACTTTTTAAGCACAAAGTCCCATCAGGCATTGCTCTGTAATAAAGTGTTGTTTCGTCACAGTTATGGATACAAGAAGAACTGTAGTCTTGTAATAAAGCAGGTAATACTACATTTTTCCAAGAACTGGCAGCGGCTTCATCAGCATCACTTGCTTCACCGTGAATTTTTTTGAAAGAAATTTGGTTTCTTGCTTTCCATCTGCACAATCAACCATTTGTAGCTTAAAAATCAGTTATATTTAACTGTTGTGCTAAATCTTCAGCTTTCTGATTCAATAATAATCCACTAATAGGAACATTACAAGCTCGTTTTTCAGCAAACCACTGAAGAAGAGCATCTTCAACTTCAGATTCTTTTCCTGTACGTTTTCGTTTTTGATTAAGATTGTTATTGCATTTCCAGTCGTTCAAGACTTTTTCTTTATTTTTTAACAATTTTGAAACTTGAGCTTGGGATATCTCAAACTTTTAGTTCTAATTGCGTACACTTATTTACTTTTGCAAACTCTATGACTTTTACCTTTTATTGTAAAGTAAGATCTTTTCGTCTCAAAGACATTGTAAAGCACAAGAAAGATTACTGATTTCACGAAAGCGAACTGTCGAACTAATCGCCGTAGAAAATGTACAGTTAAATGTTCAAGGCTAGAGATCCCCCAAGTTAAATGTTGCGCTTCTCCGAAGAGATTCGTTACAGTTGGTAATCCACGTCCCCTTCAAGATAAGGACCTGTTGAAGTTTCACATTTCCTTCACACACATACACCCACTCATTTTCTAGCTCTCATTTGGGGGTGAAGCCTATTGTTCATTCTCTGAATAGGGAAACGTAGGCCAGCGTTTGAGCAATAAGAGGAGGGCGGGGGTTGCGGCTAGCAAAAACAGCAACAATTAATTGCCCTTCAAAACCGAAGAAATCCCCATTTCCTGCGATTGGACACTTTCTACGAAGTGACAAAATTGCTTTGAAAGACATTCAGTTACTGCACATTCATTACTGCACTTTAAAAAAAAATTCTGAAAAGAAGTGTGCGAAATAGAAAAAGATCGATATCGTCAAGGCTAAATATTATTCCTTTACGCGGGATAACTTCAAAACAATATATTCCATTAACCGGGAAATTTAACACAGAAACAAATTACTACGGTTTGGGACATTGAAAATTTATTACATTAAACGGGATATTCTTTTAACCGATATTCCATTAAGCGGGTTTGACTGTATATATATATTTTGCATCAATTATATACATTGGTCGTCGTATTTATTATATATATATATATTGGCATTAATTGCATACATTGACCGATGTTTTTACTTTGAATGTACTCCGTAGCGAAGTGCGGGTTTTCAGCTAGTATAGACATAAACATAGACATTGTACATTAACCCATTAACACCCAAATTAACAAATTTTGAAATTTTCCCTTGAAATTGATAGATATGGATAGAAATACATAAATTAAAAGTATTTCAAAAGCATTTTGAAAAATTTTAACTGCAACCATATTTTTTAAGCCGTCCTTATTTGATGACGCTGAGCGTTTGTATGTAAAAAATGTAAAGTTTTTAAAAATGAACGTTTTTTACATAAAATTATTTAGTTTTAACATATAAACAAACTAATAGGCAAAATAATGTAAAAAAATCAAAATTTATTTTATAGATGTAAGAAAACTTCTTTTTTACATTTTTAAGGTTGACTCCTTTGGTGAAAAAGAGGAAAACATTGTATGCATAATGTTGCATTATATTTCATACAATATGTTCTTGGCTTTGAAGAACAGTTATCATATTGGCAACGCCTTTGTTTCTCCCTTTTACCTATAACATGCTGTATTTTGTCGAATTTTATGTCAGGAAGCATATTGGATCTGGATGTTATCTGCCATTGTACTGATTTGATTGTATTTGATTGCATCACTATAATTTATAGGTTTTCATTCCGTCTTTTCTGTAGAAATTATTGCTAGATCATTCAATCGCTCTTGAGGAGCTGCTTGTAGATAATTCTTTAAAATATTCGAATTAGCATAACAGCTCTCAGCTGCTGTTACAGTGACAGATAGAGTGTAAGTAGAATTCTCAGAGCTGCAACAACGTTAAGAAATAGGCATTCCAAATTTATTTCTCACGATCTCAAATTCAGCAGTTTATAAAAAATAGCCTAAATATTCACTTGTATTTGTACATTTTTATGAATTTCGTCATATCATGAAGCTATAAGAAAGAGCGGAAGCTTCAATGGGGAATTCCTCGATAAATGGACCGATTAATGGTCGCTCACCGGCAGATGGTGCGACATGTTACAAAAGTGCGGATTTTTCATTGCGTTGTATGGGCGCGGGTTTTTCAAAACCGTTTAACGAATTTAAATATATATATAATGAAGTATGACTCTTCATGTGTCAGATGTTTTGTCATCTCATGTTTGGACATTGCATACTCTGCAGGTGCAACTAGTGTGTTCCCTTATATGTGCATGTAAGTAACTAGCTCTAGAAGATAATGTAGAATTATTTACTCATTTCCTTTAAAAATTTTAATGAAGTTTAGCCAAAAAAAACAGCAGTTGAAATAATCATTTTTAATGAAAATAAACAATTGTTAAGTTGAATTAAGGAATTCATATTGAATTCGCACTAAAAAAAACTTGTTTTCTCTTGAAAAATAGGAAAAATCCATATTAAAACTCATGGTTTCCATATTACAGCCCAGACATGATCGGCGCGCTCGCCACTTAGTGGCGGCGACCAAATGTGACACACATTTTTAACACTGAGTTATTCCTCCTTCTTTAGCTTCATGGCTATAATAGAACCAAAACTTTCAACTATCGATGTCGTCCATTTGTCGTTGTAAGTCAGAATTCGATAGTGGTGCATCTTTGACGGAAATTCGTAGCGTACTATAGAAGTCGTTTGTACTATTGAATAGTCGTAAAAACATTCGTTGACGTTCCACGATAAAAATTCGTTTTCGTTTAATGTGAATATTATGCCCTTGGAGAATCAGGACTGTTGTGGTTGCATTTTTTTAACCAATGCGGAGGCACTTGGCATGAAGACATTCGCCTTTTGCTGCAGCATACCGCCGTTTTGCTGGTCATTTTATTATGGGGACACCGTATAGGCGGACCAGCATTACCCCCTAAGAAGGGACGATACAAACGAAGGCATTTTAGTGGCGCGACGCCGGGATTCGATCCGAGCACCCTTAGCACCGAATGCTAGCGGGCTGCACCACAAGGCCACCACAGGCCCAGTCAGTGAAATTTTACTTTTTCATTATTTATACATGTTTCTTTTGATTTACCATAGATCTAGCAAGAAATATTATTATGAAAACCTAAGATATCCTATTAAACTGCTGGATCTGCTATGATATATCCCAAGAAATAAGATTTTTAAAGTTATTAAAATAATTAAAATTGCGTATCACGCGGGTCGAAAATATAAATACATAATTTTGGAAAAGTTTTAAAACTAAAGTGATAAGTTCAGTGTTGTAATGTCACTTCATTTTCTTTCGATTCAAACATAGATTAACCAGTTTTCCTTTTAAAAATACTCTCGGACGAAAATTCTTATTTTAAAATTTTTATGATTCAACAGCTTTTAAATAATCATAAAAAATTATGTAGGTTCTTTTTAACATTCCATGAAGATAAATCATCATAAATCTTACTCGTAAATCTTGAAGGTTGTCTTTTCTGAAGTGTGATCATGACTCTACTTTGTTGTTGGCCCTTCTGAATAGTAAATACTTTAATTGTCATGAGATAAGATAATCTTATCTAGTTTTTTTTTTCAAATCACTTTTCTAAGTGACTGGCAAACAAATATCAATTACTTTTAACGAGACTTCTCAAATACCATACGACCCCCCCCCCCCCTTTTTTTAGAATTTATACCAGGCCTGCACAACATACGGCCCGCCAGCACCCCCTCTGTGGTCCACGAAGACGTATTGGAAGAAACATAATATTATATATCCTAAGAACACGGAAAATTATTTTAAGATATTTAATAATGCGAAAGGGAGATATAAGCATTAAATATTAATATTTATTTACCCGTTTAAATAAGCAGTAATTTTTTTTTTTTTTAGATAAAGTATTTTTCCCTTTCCCATCTATTCTATTTCCATGTGGCATGCGGCAGGTTTCCATGAAGTAATATGACCCTCATCACATATCGAGTTGTGCAGCCTTGATTTATACGATACATGAATCCGTTATTTTTCGAGATGAACATCAATAGTAACTTGATGACAGAATACAATTATCGGTGTTGTGTTTTGAATTTTTTATCTTTAATTTACTTAAATACTTAGAATTAGATTGTTCGTGCAAGCAGCTTTTATTTTCCTGCTTGCTTGAAAGGTATTTTGAATTTCTATTAAGTAAAAAAACACTTTTTGATTAATTATTCACTTGCCTGTAATTGCATTTTATCTCCATTTTCTTCGAAGCATTTACTTTTTCTTCCCATTTCATGTGCTTGACTGTTTAATTTGCGATGGGTTTATTTTCCAAATCCGACAGATGGCGCTGCCACAAGGTAAACAAGGGGAACGCCTCCTCTTTTGACCGCCATTAGAACTGAAACTATCAACGATAGCTTGTGTGTCGGATATCCCAACAAATGATTTTCACTTAAACCTAGAGTAAATAGTGTTTTATGTTTATGTAAATAATTCATAAAATATGTGGCCGTGGTTTATTGCGTCTAAATCAACAAAACATTGAGTTTTCGCTTGTGTTTGTCTATGTATACCAAATGTGTGAAGTTATGGCTTAGTTTGCCCACATCAAACACTCGCAATTTGTATTGGTATTATAGAGTGTGAATCTATTGAGCCTTTACCTGCAAAGGCGTAGCGTGCTTCTAACTTTTTTTTCGGGGGGAGGGGGCATAAATTAGGGATCGGATATCGAAAGCAAAATATCGATATGAGTACCGATAATAATATCGGCTATTAATATCGATATCAATAATATATCGGCACAAAAATATCGATATTTCAAAATACTGAGGATATTTCAAAATATTGACGATATTTCAAAATATAGACAATATTTCAAAATATAAACTATATTTCAAAATATCGATAACACATTTTCTCTTCACTGTGCAGTCACTCGTATTCGGAGGAATGATTGTATAGTAAAATAATATACACTGCTGGCCACCCAAATTGCAGCACCAAGAAAGACAAGAGATATCACAACAAAATTTATTTTGTAGATAACATGTTGACCAAGTATCAAATGATTAAATTTATAGACTTCTGTGAAGTGTGGTTCCTGCCAAAATCAGTAGCCAGAGTAGCCGCCATTGTTGGAGATCACCGCTGCCACACGCCTCGGCATTGATTCAAAGAGACTTTGGATGAGTTCTTGAGGTACAGCAGACCAAGCAGCTTCCACACGTTGCCAAAATTGATCTGCTGTGGCAGCTGGGGATGGATTCTGGGTCAATCGCAGAGCAACCATGGACCACATGTTTTCTATCGGCGAAAGATCCGGAGAGCGAGGCGGCCAGGGAAGCAATTCAATCTGGCGATTGACGAAGAACCGTTGGACAATGCGTGCCACGTGTTGTCGCACATTATCCTGTTGAAATATGGCTGTGGGCAAGCCCTGAAGGTAAGGAAGGACAACTGGCTCCAACACCTCGGAGATGTAGCGCTGGCTGTTTAAAGTACCGGCAATGCGTACTAGAGGTGTGCGAGAGTGATATCCAATACTGCCCCATACCATAATACCCGGTGCAGGACCAGTGTGGCGGTGCATAACGCAGCTGTTCAGCATCCTCTCTTCACGGTGTCTCCAGACTCGAATGCGACCATCGTGGTGTTGCAGACAGAAGCGTGACTCGTCAGTAAAGACAATTTCATTCCATTCTGCCGTCCACATCCTTCTGTCATCTCACCATTGGCGGCGGAGACGTCTGTGGTTCTGCGTCAAGAGTAGACAAAGCAATGGACGTCTTGCAGACAGACCACTCTGCTGTAAACGGCGTCGAATGGTACGCGCAGACACTGGATGATGCGTTACAGACTGCATGTGCTGTGCTATGGTTCGTGATGTGACTGAGCGATCCGTCACTGCCATGCGCACAATTTGCCTGTCATCACGTGAAGTGGTGCGCTGAGGTGGATGCGATCGAACACGCCGGTCCGTCGTACCCTCCTGCATCCAACGATCATATATCCGCATTACAGTTGTTTGGTTTCGTCCAACACGACTACCGATTTCCCTGAAAGATAATCCACAATCTCGGTAGGCCACTATCCTTCCTCTGTCGAACTCGGATACTTGATCAAAAGATGATCGCTGTTTTCGACGATGCATAATTGATCATTTTTTTGAAAAAACCACAAGAAAAACACAATTGCCGAACTTGAAATTGTCGAAATCTCCAAGCCTTAAATAGCGCTTTGAAGTGGCGCCACAGGCGCGCGTGATCATTTGCATATCTCACCACCGCTAATGCATGTTGTAAATTTCATGTTATTTGCATGTTTCCTTCAGGGTGTTGCATTTACAGTGGCCAGCAGTGTATATATGGTAATATTACGATAAATAAAAAGATCGTAATTTAATTCATTAAGAAAATAACATTTCAATAAACAATATTTTATCAAATTAAAAAGTTTCTATTTAGAGATAGTTAGAAATCCGAGTTTGGGTGAAGCAATGGCAGCACTGAGTGTATGTAAACAAATTGGAAAGAAATATTGGAGGTATCCGGTTTCTGTACCGAAACCCTTCAGACAAGAATTTTTGCACGTCACAGTCGATTATTTGGAAAATGAAAAAATTAGCTTCCTGCACCATTGGAGTCTTTGAATTGAACCAGAGCCATACTGGAGATTACATTTCTTCAAGAATCCTTCATATCCTGTAGTAGTGGGGTTTTAAAAAAGAAAAACTAAATTCAGTGGTCACTGATGGAGGATTGAATATGGTTAAAGCCGTGGAAATTGCTTGTGGTAAAAAAAAACATGGAATATGTTTTGCCCATCTCCTCAATTTGGTCGCTTACCGTTCAATTTAAGCCGCACCAAAGCTTATGCCACTAAATGGAAAGGTGAAGAAAGTGGTGACCTGGTTCAAACACAGTGTTCGGGCTTCATATGAATTGAGAGCAGAAAGTAATCTGAAACTCATGCAGAGTGTGGAAGCACGGGGGAATTCTACATACGAAATGATCGAGCGTTTTCTAAGCCTCAGCTCCAGGGCCGCCCAGAGACTTTACGGGGCCTGGGACAAACTTCTGTTGGGGGCCCCAAGAAAAATAAAAAATGGAAAGAGGCGAAAACACGCATTGAAATTAAGTTACTCATACTTAAAATTTTATTACATGAATGATTAACATAATTATTATATTTCATTACACTGCTCTCTTGTTATATTCTCCAATAAATATGACAATATGTAAAAAAAAGAAACTAACATCCAAAGAAATTACATCCAACAACTTAGTGATTCAACAGATATTTAGATTATCAACTGAGGTATTATAAATAAAGTCTTTGAAATTCTTCAACTATAATAAAAGTTACTTTAGCAGTAGAGGAAGTGATAAATTTAAAACTAAACTGAAAATAGTTGAATTTGAACATTTTAAAAGTTAAAAGAGTAAATTTACATTAATTTTTTTCTTGCCTTAACTTTGGCAAAGTCATGTATTATTTCACTAAAACTAACAGTTTTGACTAAATCATGTTCAATACTGAGCATCATTAGATGATTAAGTCTGTCCTCTCCCATTGTGGACTTCAGACGATATTTTATGAGGGACATTTTGCTTAAGGCTCGTTCTCCTGTTGCAACAGACACTGGAAGTACAGTTAATAACCTTAGACAAATACAAATCTGAGGTAGAAGAGTTTCAAGGCCTTTTTTATGTATCGCATTCAATATATCTACACAAGAGTTTAAGTTCTTTTTTCCATCAACAGATATTATTGAGTCCTTGATAAGCTTATAGTAGATCATCAACTCATCAGAGAGATCGGTTTTAATTATGTCATTTGGGTAAACGCTGGCAAGTTCTTCTGCGATAGCATCAAGGTACACTTCTGATTCAGTTGTTTTCACATTGGTTTCTGTTGGACAAAGAATAGGAGAGAACGCTTTTGATACTTCGTCCATTCGGTCTGCCATTGATCTTATTTCGGCAATCAACAAGTCTAAGCAGGGTCAAAATACATTCACTTTGAAATGTAATTCTTTAGATTCACATATATGCTACTCCAAAGTTAGCAGCTACTAGTTCAGCTTCTTTAAATAGAGTATCCCAACTATTTCTAATGGTTTCAATATCTGAAACAAAAATTTTCATTACAGTTTCTGCATCTTTGAGAGATAGTTTCGGACTTTGTAAAACCTTGTGTCTTTCATCAATCGTCTGCAGAATCTTGAACCAAACTGTTGTTAATAAAATAAACTCAAAGTACTTCAACCAACGCGTAAGTGCATCAAGATCAGCCTGCGTCTCAGATGGAAGATTAATTTCATCTATATATTGTGCATGGCATCTAAAATCTCGGAGTATCTTTTGACAAGAGGTTGTACAGCATCAACTCTTGTACTCCATCTCGTACTTGACACTGAGTGAAGTGAAATATTTGCTGTTGACTGTAAAATTTTCCACCTACTTGGACTTAATGCAAAAAGTTTGTAAAGTTTTTGGACGTTCCCAAAGTATGATTTGACTTCTATGTTTCTTTCCATAGCATGAATCCCACACAGATTCAAAGTGTGTGCACCACAGGGAGAAAAATATTCTTGGGGGTTTTCAGTTAGAATTCTGGTTTTTACGCCCTTAAACTTCCCTGACATATTTGATGCGTTGTCGTATGCTTGGCCTCTGCATAGCTGGAGGTCCAATCCACAGTTTTGCAACAAGGTCTTTATATTCTCAGCAATAGCTTCACCAGTCTTTTGGTCAAAGTCAGTAAGCTTAACAAACCTTTCAGAAACATCTCATACGCCTTTTTTTTTGAAGAATGTATCTTATTACAAAAAATAGTTGCTCTTTGTGTGAAGCATCTGGCGTCCCATGAACTATAATGCTGTAGTAAAGGGATTCTTTAATTTCTTCTATGATGTAACTTTCCAATTTGTTACCACACACTTTCAAAAATTCGTTTTGGGTTCTCCACGATAGGTAGTGAGCTTGCAGTCTTTTTCCGGACTCTGTGGCACTTGAAACTGTTTCCAAATTATCCCTTATGTCTGAATTGTAACGTCCTATCAGTTTCAATGTGGACAAGAAATGTCCACAATCGTCCTGATCTACCGTAGAGCATATAGAGTATAGCTCACTTCTACCCAGACTTGGGTGTATATAATTTGAAGTGGCACTCTAAATGAATTTGATACAAACACAGTTTATACATGAAACAATGTTTATTGAATTCGTTGCACATATAGAATTTGCTTTTACAGCAATAAGCATACATACTACTTGTACGGAATATATATTATCATTCAATAAAAATACACATTGCAAATACTCACAAACCAGCAGAGAGTCAAACCAGCAGTACTGCCACGTAAACTTTGGGCCCCCTAAGCACTAGCGCAGGATAGCACCTGGAGCTGCTTTCCTCGTAGCTCCCTTACGCTTATCTATCAACCTTAACAAACCCTTTTCAACCTTTTGTATTAATCAAGCTGCTTGGTTTTTTACCAAGCGCGTATGCCGAAATTAGCATATCTCAAGCAGCTTCTTTAATTCATTCACTCAAAAGTTCGATTCTTGTGAATCGAATCTTGTGTATACCTTACAAGCTCCTACCTCTAAAAGGAAGATTTCTTTCTGCTAGGAATAACACAACATCTAACACAGCTGTTAAAATCCTTTTCCATTTCACCTCTTCTTCTAAAATACATTTCATCAAAGCTCCATCAATTGCAGTCTTTTCCACCTTTAAGTACATTGAGAAGTTCTTTCCATTTTACATAGTTATTAATGTGGTTTGGATTTGATTCATGGCTTTTTATTTTGTCAAATATATTTTTCCAATGGTCATTTAATCCGCCCTGCACAAATTTTGACTGTTGTTTACTTACATCTTCAGATTCAAATAAACAACAAGGGAAGCAAAATAACCTTTCTTTTTTCGTACTCCAAACCATCCAATCTCTGTCAGCAGATTCCCCATTACTTAATTTTTTTGAAAAGACAGTCATAGGGAAAGGCCTACCACTGCTGTCTCGAGGCATACACCCTGGCTTACTAGGTGGCCCTTTAGGACTATCATATCTCTAGATTTATTATAAAGTCTAACGCTGGATCAGTACTCACTTCAAAATGTTCCGTTCCTTTGGAATTTTCTTCTAAGTCAGAAGGAGGCAGGATTAAACATCGTTCGTCTTCTGATGTATGAATTTTACTTGTTTCCGTTCTCTGATTTTCACCTCCACGAACTGAACAATTCACTTCGTGAGACCCACTGATACTAATCAGTCCAGTTTCCTTGAAAACTGATGGAATATCCCGGTGATTCTCTGAGGTAGACATGACGTTCTCTGGCAATGGCAGATGGTCTTCCGTGTCAAATTGTTTTCCATCTTCTCCTGTACTGGTTCCGGACCGAAAAAATCTATCGAGGGTCCGTTTACCACGTTCTTCTTCAGCATTTCTAACAACTCTTTTTTTCATTTTTTCAGCACCAGATGGATAGATGCGCTTCATGGTTTTGGAGTTAGGTCTGCTGAATGTCTAAATAATTAACAATCTAATTTCTAATCTAACATAAACAAAGGAAGCGCTGCAGCCGACTGCCGGTTGTACTATTGCGACGGAAACGAGAGTGACTGTAGTGTAATATTTGAGTGTGGAATTAGCTTGGGACGCAGATGACATTCCCCGTGACCCTCCTCTCGCCAATCAGAGTGATTGGCTGGGGTAGGAGCCAAGGGCACGTGATAGTGAAGAAAGAATAGTCAGAGAGAAAGAGAGGGTACGGGTCAGAGAGAGAGAGAGGGGGGCGTATTTTTCAGAAGACTATTTTCTAGTAAGAGAAATCTGATTAATCGAATAATTTTTTTTATATTTTTTGGGGGCCCCTTTTTTCAGGAGATTATTTTGAATTTTGAAGTACGGTACAAGTTTCAGAATTTTCTTGCGGAGGAAATCCAATAAATATTTTTAAAAAAATTTTGGGGGCCCCTCCAGCAGTTGAGGGCCTGGGGCAAAGAGCCCCAGTTGGCCCACCCCCTCTGGGTGGCCCTGCTCAGCTCAACACTCTGCAACATCATTCACCGACACACACCGGCACCAAGCATGACAATATCTGAAGAGAACCAAGATTTGCAGGAAGTCATCCAGCTTCTTGAGCCTCTTCTAAAAGCCACAAAACAGTTATCAGGAGATAAATACCCCACAATCAGTATCGCGATTCCAGTAGCAACCATGGTACAAAATAAAATCTCCAAGATGTCAGCTACGTCAAATTTTGGCCTCAATCTGAAGGAAGGAATCTTGGAAGAGCAAAAAACGGCTCATGGTTGAGAATGTAATAGCACTGACCGTAAGCACGTTATTGGACCTCCGATGGAAGACATTATACTTCAGGGACCCTCAGACTACTACCAAAGCAATTTGAGAACTGAAAGGAATTTTGAAAAGCGTCCATTCACCAAAAAGTGGACACAATTTCGATTCTCACAATGGAGAAGGATCTGAATCATCTTTCTTTGGTGAACACTCCAAAACGGTTCAGAAAACTTGGAAGCATCGGAGTTCTTCAGCTCAGATTTTCCTGATGAGCTTGCCTTTTATTTGCGATCCCCTGCAGAAGCTGACGTCAACAAGTGTCCGCTTTCTTTTTGGAGTAAATTAATTGGATTGTACCTGGAACTGTGAGGGGTTGCCAAGCGATATTTGGCTGCGACTTCATCATTAATGCCATCTGAAAAAATATTTTCTCAAGCCAGCAATATAATTAAGTCAGCCAGAAATCGTCTCACATTGAATAAACTTCTTTCCTCCACTCAGTGGGAGAAGATTTTTTTTTTAATTTACGGACAATAATTGTTTTTATTCCTTTTTTGTTCTTTCAAGACTTCCTTTTTATATATTGAACAATTTTTGATTTTTTTCACACATTTTTTGATTGCTTACATTAAAAATTACTTTGTATATATTAGAAATTATTTGTATTTAAAGAAATAAATACTAATGTTTTTAAGTTAAATTCTTTTGCCTGATTTACTTATGTATCTTTCTTAAATTAAATTTTTTAGATAAGATATTCACAATTTAAATCACTTCTGGGCTTTCATAAATTAAAATTATTAATGATAATAGCGCTCTTTACACATACGTTCTTTCCGCGAGAAACCACGATCCCGCGCGATTGAGTGCACGTGGGAAAGTGTCGGAAAAAGAGGGAAAGCTGGTTTGGAGCGTACTGCAAGTTTTCCCGCGCTCAATCCCGTAAGCTCCAAGCACTCGCGAAAGAACTTACGTGTAAAGGGCGCTATTATTTTAATTAAGTAATTTTTTATTTTGTATTTGGATACAATAATTCACCTGTCTGCAACTCTATACTTCTAATAAATACGAAACTCAAGATATTTCAAAATATTTAGCTTTGTTTACTTGATTGATACGAAACTTTCTGACAGGTTTTATAGTGGAACTGACTTTCAAACACCTTAGTGAGATGGGATGATGTGCTACATAATTCTTACTGAATAAAAGTTATAGGCCAATTCCACCATCAATTTTTATTCTTACTGGATTAATTTTCTCCCTTTTGGCTCGTTTTCAGGAAGTCCTCAGAGAACTTTATTAAAAATCAAAAAAGTTTTATTCTTTAAATTTAAAAATCTCCAACTCAAAATAACATGAACCAAAAGCTTCAAAAGATGTTTACCTTAGGGAGTAAACATCTACACATGTAGTAAATCTGATGAGAAAGACTTTTAAGATTAAACTATCAAGAAGAAAACTTCATGGTAGAATTAGCCTATAACTTTCATTTAACATTGTATTATAGTTTTTTTATCCATTTGTTTCAACAGTTGAATATAGACCCTCATTTATTAATTTTATAATTTTTCTGTATAATTTTTTTAATCTCATTTATTTTTTCCGTTTGGTTTTGAGATTTTTCAACCGAAATTTTTATATATTATAATTATTTCAAATAAATTCTTTTGAAAATGTGTAATCGATAATATCGGTAATAAAATATCGATATCCCTCTTAAATTAAGGAGGGCTGTTATATATTCTTCACCTGCAATATTGGATCCTTTAGGGGGCTTGACCAAAGAATATGTACTTAACCAATTATATAGCTGCAAAAACGTAGAGGAGTCGAGATGGTCGTTACTCCTACAAGCAGAATGCATCATACTAAAAAGTCTCTGAAAAAATAAAAACTTTGTAACCTGAGAACCAATAAATTATCCAAGAAATGCAATGAAATTAAAAGAACTTTCATATTATTTTAAATCATTTGTTTTCTATTTTTAAATGACCTTTATTTTTATGTGCTATATACCACATAAAAATTTGGTTCAAATATTTCAAATTATTCTTTAATTTTCTGCTCTGTTAATTTATGAAAATAAACTTTGCTAAATACATGCAAGCAGTTTAAGATGATTAGTTCCTATAATGTAAAGAAATTTCTGCCAATAGCTCTTGATATTTTAATTTTTCATGTCTAAATTTTAAGTAAGTTTTCAGAGAGTTGATATATTCATGTAAATAAATATGTACTAAAATTATTACAGATCTGTGCAGTGTCTAATTTTTCTCTGATGTTGATTTAGTTTGTATATTTGAAATTGTTGTTTTATTTTGTGCTTTGATAATTTAGCAAATAAACCTTTACTGATACATACCTGAAGTAATAATTAAGACAAGTTCATGTAACATGAAGAAATTTTTGATTATGATTTAAATGATAGGGTTAGATTTCATAAGTTAACTTGTTTCTAAAAAATTAAAAAAAGTAACTTAATCAGGCATTTTTGTTTGACTGTTTGGTGCATATATAGCTATTTTCTTTTGACTCATTTACTGTACTAATTTATTTTTCTATTGACAGCTTCTGTCGGACTGGCTCACCAGGGAGAAATCATAAAGGAAAAATTTGTTGAAGACTTAATAAAGAGATTTTTCCTTTTTTCGAAAGACAGAGAAGGAGGGAGAGATAAAAGAACTGTGTATTTTTGACAATGTAAAATTAAACTTTATTAAATTTTTGTCAAAATAAAAAAAAATTATGAAAAGTTGTGCTTTACTAAAATTACCATAACATGCCTTATTAAGATGCTGTTTTAAAATATTAAACAAGGTAAGTTCACAAATTGATATAACAGTTTTATGGAAAGTTTTTAAAAAATCAGACTTCAGTTGTATATATTGTATCAGACCTGAAGACAAATCGGAAGATAAAGTGTTTATAAATAAATATCTATATATATATATATATATATATATATAATGAAAAAAATATTTATATAAAGGTAATCTTACAAAAAGTATTTGTCATATTAACTCAGCATGAGTGTGCAATTTGACACCAGTTGATTATAATGGAAAGGTGTTTATTTAAAAAAATTGATATATGTAGTAAAGTGACTGATTAAAAACAACAGGTAGCATTGATATTATAAATTGTATATATATATATATATATATATATATATATATATATATATATATATATATATATATATATATATATATATATATATATATATATATATATATATATATATATATATATATATAGAGAGAGAGAGAGAGAGAGAGAGAGAGAGAGAGAGAGAGAGTGACATGAGATTTATAATATCACTAAGGATATAATCTATAAGATTCATTCTCTTTAAAAAGATATAAAGTGTTTAAAACAAAACACTTTATATCTTTTTAAAGAGAATGAATCTTATAAAGTGTTTAAAGCAAAACACTTTATATAAACAATGTCAAACATAAGGTAAACTGTTAAAAACAACATTAAAATTAAACTGTATTGTTGCTTTTTGTACATTTTAATATTTAACTATGGAAACTTTTTGATTTCATAAAAGAGTGAATTTTGTAGTTTTCAAACTACTTTTTGGGGAAAAGAGTTATGCATTTTTCAATCCAGACAACAACTCTTTGTTCATTGGGCCAATTGTCAAACTATCCTAGGGTCAATAGTTTGACATTTTGGTAATTTTCAGCAGACCGTTTACAAAGAGAGATTTCCTTTTTTTAAACAGTTTATTAAGTTCTAGTATTTAGCCACAGATAATTTATATAAAAATAGTATATCCGAAATTCTTTTTTGAATATATAAAATAGGATATTCAAAAATGCTTTTTTGAATATACTATTTTTATATAAATTATTGGTGGCTAAATACTAGAACTTAATAAACTGTTTAAAAGGGGGAAATCCTCTTTGTAAACGATCTGCTGAAAAATAGCAAAATGTCAAAACTATTGACCCTTGGATAGTTTGACCATTGGCCTGATGAACAAAGAGTTGCTGGCTGGGTTGAAAAATGCATAATAGCCCCAAATAAATTTAATGTAGTCTTACCTACAAAGTTGATTGTTGGGCCAACAGAACGCCAACGGCCAAATCCTGTAAATCAAACCGTTGGGCCAACAGAAGGCCAACCGTTTCCCTACAAATCCAACCGTTGGGCGAACAGAACGCCAACCGTTTCCTTACAAATCCAACCGTTGGGCCAACAGAACGCCAACGGCCAAATCCTGTAAATCCAATTATTGGGCCAACTGAATGCCAACCGTAGGGCCAACAGAACGCTAACCGTTGGGCCAACTGAATGCCAACTGTTGGGCCAACCTCTCGCCAACGGCCAAAAACCACCGTTGGCCAACCATGCCCGAAAGTGGTTGGCCAACGACTTGCCAACGGTTTTGTGTTACTTGGGATAATTTGATTTCATACTAAAAAAAATTAACATTTAAAAATAATTTTAAAATACTGACAAGGAATCACAAATATAACACATAGGCCAAAATTAAAAACCTTAATAAAAAAAATCAACCTCTGAAGCATCCTGTTTCAGTCTAGCTGTCATTAAATGGGAAAAACCACAGTCTTTAGTCAAATACGTCATAATCTCCAGTGTGCCTTTTAAGGTTACTTTAAGACCTGTAGCCGTTGAATTCTATAAGAATTTATAATCTCTCTCTTTAGAGAACTCCTCCCACTTTATTAATATATATGTAAGTATCGCACATCTTTTGTTGATTATTTGATTTATTTTAGAGCAATAATTTCAGTAATTATTTACATTTGTTTACGTACAACAAAGCTTTGTGAACACCTTTTTTTCTGAAATATAGGGATGATTGAAAAATAAATCATGCTTATTTCCGGCAGAATTTAAGCTGTCTTAACTTTGTGTTCGCTTAAAACACAGCAGCTGTATTTTTCTCTCACTATACAGCTTATATTAAAACCATGAAGCTACAGAAGCTTTAGCTTCATGAGCTTTATCTTCATGATTAAAACAAAACATTAATAATGCTCTTATTTTAGGAGCAGAAAAAAAACTAGGATTTCTCTGTCGAGTTTCTTTCTTTTTTTTTTTCATGGCTGATCGATAGCCACTGGAACAACCAGGTGCAAAACATGTTGGCATATCTGTGCACAGAATAAATTTAAAAATTTGTAAAACAATTTTCTAAAACACGTGTCTATATAACTCAATGAAAAATCCGCTGAAGTAGAACATGTCGCGCCATCTGCCGGTGAGCGACCATAATCACCATTTTTCGAGGAATTCCCCATTGATGCTTATGCTACTACTGTAGCTTCATGTCTAAAATAAAACTTTTCTCCATGAATCTACAGAAGGAGGGGAAGCTTCAATAGGGAATTCCTCAAAAAATGGACCGATTATGGTCGCTCACCGGCAGATGGCGCGACATGTTCTACTGGTTCGCCCTTTCATTGAGTTATATGGACACGTGTTTTAGAAAATTGTTTTACAAATTTTTAATTTTATTCTGTGCACAGATATGCCAACATGTTTTTCACCTTGTTGTTACAGTGGCCAGATTTCATTATAAATTATGTTGCTGGTTATGTTGTCAGGGGGATCAGTAGATTTTCTAAATGTGACCTATGCATTCAAAACTTATCATTATAAACAGCAATACTGATCAAAATAAATTAATTTTTTTAAAAGTAAAGGTTCTTTATTATACCCTTCAGAATTGTTTTTAAAAGTAATTAATTAATTACTTTTAAATTAATATTAATATTCTAAAAATTGCAATAATCAAAACTCTAAATTTTAACAAACTAAATAATAAATTAATTTTTTATGTGATAAAAGAAATATATACTGGTCCTCTTATGCCAAAAATAGGTTGCAATGAGCAACATAACATTAATTTAATTCAAAATGTTGTCAACTTTTTTCTAATTCCGCACATGCATTTTATATGCAAACAAGAAAATAAAAATTCTCAACTCTGTGCTAAAGTTAAAAAATAAAACAACAGTCTAAATTATAAATCACATTTATTATTAAATTTAAGCTTTTATTTTATATTACTTTTGAATTGAATATGAATAAATAATGTTATAAATATCTGTGAAACCTGCCATGTATAATTTTTTTGTTCAAATTTATCGATAGTAAATTGTATATCAAGCATTAATTTTTTATTTTATAATAATGTATTTATAGTGTATGTTGTTAGTTTCAATTCTTTATAATTATGAAATACTTTTCTTATATTCAACATATTTTGTGGTTATGGCAAATTAAGATACACGTCTGAGCTAAAGACATCATTATTTTTTAAATTGTTCACAGAAATAAAATATTTCCACTATGAAAACTTCATAAAACTGGTGAATATGCTGAAACCTTAATATAGAATTTAATTACTGTTAGGTTAGTTTTGATAAGTAAATAAGTTTTCATTGTATGATAAAAAATGTTGTCACTATAAATGCTTATGCAAAATCTGTTGTGTATAATTTAAAAAAAAATTAATATTTTCCGATCTTTTTACTGTGAGTACAATAAAACCCATACTTTGTGTAACTAGCTCGCTCTAGAAAATAATGGTTCATTATTTAGTCATTTCCCTTAAGGGGAGTGGTCACTTTTACGGACCTTTAAAAGTATAATTTTTAGACCTATGTTCGATTGCATGTACTACTCATGATTTTTGCTTGATTTACATGAAATGTTTTGAGTAACTGACTATAATACTGTTTATTATAGATGCAATTTTTCAAGGAAATTTAAAAAAATGACTTTTTATGCATAAAAAGTTAATTTTTTTTTTTAAATCGAGCCTTCTGCAGTCAACTACTGTGCGCATTCTGTCAAAATAAATTATTAAGGTACATTAATAATTTTTTACTATATGTGATTACAATACTTCAGGCAACTATATCCAGAAACATTATTCTAAAATATATAAAAACATTTTAGTACGTTCTATTTTTAATTAGAAATTTCAAAAATGACTGAGTAAAAGCTTATAAAAAATTCTTTAAAAAAATTAAAATATATTAAGGTTAAAAAATTTTGGTGGATTTTGTTGTCTAAAGAGTTGTTATCACATATTCTAAGCAATTATTAATGTACTTTAATAATTTATTTTGACAGAATGCGCACAGTAGTTGACTGCAAAATGCTCGATTTTAAAAAAAAATATTCACTTTTTATGTTTAAAAAAATCATTTTATTTTTTTTATTAATTACCTTGAAATATTGCATATATAATAAACAGTATTATAGGCAGTTACTCAAAAAATTTCATGTAAATCAAGCAAAAATCATGAGTAGTACATACAATCCAGCATAGGTCTAAAAATGATACTTTTAAAGGTACGTAAAAGTGACCACTCCCCTTTTAAGGAGGGAGATCACCTTAAACCCTTCAAAAAACTCAATTTTTTATTATGATTAAATTTTGAAGAATGGAATATAAGGAATCTTATGAAAAAAATTTAAGTCGATATGACAATTAGAACTGATTTTGTGGCCAAATGTTTAAAGCTAATAGTAAAGTAATTTATAGAGAATTTAAACTTTAAATTGCTTTTTCTAAAACTGTTATTTTGAAAGTTGAGCGCACTATTTCTTCAAAACTAATCATCACAAATTGCTAAAAATTTTTGTATACATGTATATCTTGCATGTTTCTACAATTCCTACCTAAATTTAGGTATTTTTTCGCAGAATTTTTTTTTTTTTAATTTATATTTTTTTGTACATTACAATACATTTGACTGAAAAAATATTTTTATGTGAAATATGGTAACTCTTTTAGGTGTAGATTAAATTATAACCTATGGATAATATATAAGCAAATAATTTAATATATATCTCTTATAGTTTTTAAAAAATCTGCACATTACATTGATGTAAGATTTACTATTCATAAAACATTTTTTTCTTAAAAAATTTCTAATAATCTCCCAACAATTCTGTTTTTTTTTCTAATAAATAAAACTTTGTACAATTCACTTTTAAAAATTGGTTTAAATTAATTACAAATTAACTGTTTAACACCACTTTAAGCTTGGTAGTAAAATCAGTGTATTTTTGTGCATGCAAAGGTGATCTCCCCCTTAAGAATTTTAATGAAGTTTAGCAAAAAAGGCAGTACAAATAAACATTTTGAATGAAGATAAACAATTGTAAGTTAAATGAATAAATTCATATTAAAAATGCACTTAAAAAAAAACTTATTCCTTTTGAAAAATTCGAAAAATCCATATATGAAGCATATGGTTTCCGTGTTATAGCGGCAACAGTTCAGGCGCGCGCGCCATCTAGTGGCAGCCACCAAATCGGAGATACATTTTTACCACTGAGCTTCCCCTCCTTCGGTAGCTTCATGCCATGAAGCTTTAAACATTTGGCCATAAAATCGGTTCTAATTGTCATATCGACTTAAATTTTTTTCATAAGATTCCTTATATTGCATTCTTCAAAATTTAATCATAATAAAAAATTGAGTTTTTTGAAGGGTTTAAGGTGATCTCCCTCCTTAAAAGGGGAGTGGTCACTTTTACGTACCTTTAAAACTATCATTTTTAGACCTATGCTGGATTGTATGTACTACTCATGCTTTTTGCTTGATTTACATGAAATATTTTGAGTAACTGACTATAATACTGTTTATTATATATGCAATATTTCAAGGTAATTAATAAAAAAAATAAAATGATTTTTTAAACATAAAAAGTGAATATTTTTTTTAAATCGAGCATTTTGCAGTCAACTACTGTGCGCATTCTATCAAAATAAATTATTAAAGCACATTAATAATTGCTTAGTATATGTGATAACAACTCTTTAGACAACAAAATCCACCAAAATTTTTAACCTTAATATATATATATATATATATATATATATATATATATATATATATATATATATATATATATATATATATATATATATATATATATATATATATATATATATATATATATATATATATATATATATATATATATATATATATATATATATATATATATATATATATATATGGGCTGGTGGCGGCCCAGTGGTACAGCGCGCTGGTTTTCGGTGCTGAGGGTGCTCAGATCGAGTCCCAGCGTTGCGCCACGAAAAATGCCTCCGTTCGTGTCGTCCCTTCATAGGGGGTAATGCTGTCCGCCTATATGGTGCCCCCACAATAAAATGGACAGTAAAACTGCGGCGTAGTAAGGGCCAATGTTTGAAATACAAGTGCCTCCGCATTGGATAAAAAAAAAAAAAATATATATATATATATATATATATATATATATATATATATATATATATATATGTGTGTGTATTTAAAAGTTTTTTAAATGATTTAAAAACCGTACGGCCATCCAACGCAATGAAAATTCCGCCCTTTTCTGACATGTCGCGCCATCTGCCGGTGAGCGACCAAAATTGGTCCATTTTTCGAAGAAACCCTCATTGAAGCTTCCCCTCCTTCTGTAGCTTCATGCTTTTCTCAAAAACTAAACTTTTTCACCTTGTTGCCAATCTGAAACTTACAAAAAACATAGAAATGGAAAATTATTTATTGACGTCATACAGAATCTCAAATAGTTACCGCACATTCATGTTTGTGTTTATAATTAAAGATAGAAATCAGCTTCATAATAGAAAAAAAATTAAAATAAAAAAGACAATAGAAATAAAAACAAAAATTAAATATATCTGTATATATATATTTAAATATTCATAAATATCTCAAAAATATATATATATACACAAGTAAATAGTTATGTTTATGTGAATATCTTTGTGTCCTTTCCTCTTTTCCCTACCTATCTACATGTGATTAAGAGTAGTAAATTTAAAAAAAAAATCCAAAATCAAGAAATGATTTGTTCAACTATAACTCAATTAATTCAAGAGCATCCTCATCAAAACATTGGAATTAAGTACTGGAGGTGAGGCTTCGTGCCCGGGCACTCCACGAATATAGATAAAAACATATTATCATCAGTTAGTACAATCCATGAAGCTAAAAAGCTTCATCTGTAGCTTCATGGTACAATCCCTTACAGGAGGTAGCTTGAAAAATTAGATTGTGCAATTTAAGGTGTGTATTTACACAATAAATGTTGTAGCTATTAAACATTGATTAAATCAGTGATTCTGTATCTGACTGAGTTTGTCCGACACGTTCTGATGGAAACCGATTCTGAATAATTCAAATACTAATGCTTATCGCGGAATACGAATCCTTAGACCCTGGATCCCCTTTCGGTTCCTCACCCTCAGAATTTTGGCTCAAGAGTCAGTTTCAGCGAAGGAGCGGATCTAGAGGATCTAATAGGGGCGTGGCTTCAAGAATGAAATTCGAGCGCAATTTTGGTGAGTCTAGAATTGGACGACGAGGAGAATAAAAATGAATACCGTTTTATAGATAAATAGAAATTTAAAATAGAATGAAAAACGATAGATTATAGTAATTTTTTTAAAAGAAATGTATAAGATGAAATGCATTTTTAATTTTTTTTTCATGGAACTCTGTGGTAGGAGGTATCAGCTACACCCACCACGTTAGAATGATAATAAAGTAAAAGGAATTTAAAGATTAATAAAAGCAGCCGAATTTTTCAAAAAAGAATAAAATTTTATAAATTTTCATTCAATAAAGAAAACCGTTTGGAGTCAATTGTAACAATAGTGGGCGGATAATTATAGTCACGCAAATCCGTATTGCAGAAAGTTAACATTGCTTTGAGGAAGGAAATGTTCGCATAATTTTTTGCAATCCATTTCTTAGACATTCAAATTCTGTGTCAGTAAATACTATTTGAATGTACACTAACGTTAAAAAATAGTTATTTAATTTGAAGATTAAGCAAAAAAAAGGGGAGGGGCATACGAGAGACTTGAACAGGATAAGCATAAATAACAGGTATTTTAGTTAATTATCTACACTACAGTATATTGAAATTGTATATAGAAAAAATTCCAAAGCATATCTGGATAATACATAAACCAAAACAATGAAAATATCTTATACACTCTATCATTCAACAAATGTTCACTCTCCATAAATTTGGTAGCTACTTTTTGAGTAGTCAGCTATGAAAGAAAGAACAATGGAAATTTTCCATAATTTCCAACACTAATTGTAACAATATCCTATAAAATATCAACGGATGTTTTAACTAAAATAAAATTTTCAATTTTTTTCTTTTTTAAAAATTAAGAGATACGTTTTTTGATAATACCTCCCCTATGTAAGTTAATTACTTACCACCCCCTAATTTGTGGTATTTGAATGCATCGTATAGTTTATTAATATTCTAAAATGTCACTAAAATGAAAAAAATATAATAATATAAGATAATTAGGTAATTTATTATTTTAGAACAACAAAATTCGATTTATTTTAACCGAATTCTCATATAGAAGGTATTTCACAAGCGTGCATATTAAAATCACATTCATATCGAAAAGCTCGTTGCTGACTGATCAGTTAAATGCTAGGAACTAATTCTGCCATCTGAAATAGTTGTCAAACGTTGTGTGCGTGTATATATATATATATATATATATATATATATATATATATATATATATATATATATATATATATATATATATATATATATATATATATATATATATATATATATATATATATATATTATTTTTCTTTTAAACTTCCAACGTCAACAATTTTCCTGTAATCCTGAAAACGGAAATACATAAAATTATCCTTATGGAGGAGATATGAAACTCTCCGACGCTTCGTTAATGTGCCATGTCAATATCATAAGTCAGAATTATTACAAAACAAATTCTCCGCTTCATGTTGGCTACCACTTCATTTTTTAAAGAAAAAGGTTTATAGAATTTTTCATTCGAGTTTCAGTTGATGGATAAAGCTCTTCTAAAATGAATAAATGAAGGTGAATTTACCTGTGAAAGGGTAAATTTGCTAAGTTAGAGTGAATATTAGATAATGTTCCCGACGTCTGGATCGCGAGCAATGACTTAGACCTGGGTTTTTTAGCTAACGTAGTCCGAAGACCTCGTCCCAACTCTAGGCATTCTAAATCGATTTTGAGACTTATTTTCTGGCTTAATAATCTCTTAGGCACTACGTTATACTAAATATTGGTAAAAATGTATCGCTGGTTATTATAATAAACGGTCTTGCGCATTTATAGAGACGGACATTTTAATCAGGACATAGAATAAAATGAATAAAAACAGTAGAAAAAAGAATTTTAAAAGTTACAAATCATAATACATTAAACTCATGCAAACATTTCTTGGTCAAAATAGATCTATCTTATTATAATATGTTTTCTGTAAATGATTTTTACTTAATGAGATGGGTGCAGTGGTTCTCTTGAAACCAGAACCGCAATGTCAGGCTTTATGTTGGAAAGTTTTATTCTGAGGTCCACTTCTGTATTGAGTTTGTTTCTATAATTTGATTTCATATATATAACAGTACCGAAAAAGACTGTATACATCAATACGTTGTGCAGAACGGAATCAAATGTTGGAGGGCTTCATTTGCAAGTGCAGAGTTATCAGGTCTGAGAAATAACCAAAAGTTTGTGAGTTCAGTTTTGCTGAACTGAAGTTTCAAAGACGTATCGTATGATAATTCCACGAGCAAAATCTTGTTCAAGTATAGATTGTTAATGTGAAATTGTTTCGCAGACCCTCGGAAATGGCTACGCGGACCCCTAGGGGTCCGCGGACCACAGTTTAAAAATCTATGACCTAGACTTAGACATGATACATTAACGAGACACCAGAGAGCAGGGCTCCATATCCTTGGTGTGGAAAATTTTTTGTGACACATACATATCCGTTCTCAGGATTAAAAGAACAAATAAATAGCAATAAATAAATATAAATTTGACAACTATTTAATGTGGCAACTATTTAATGTGGCAGAAGAGGGACACGGTGGCTGAGGATTAAAAGTCTTGGATGTCGATCCATCAAAAAATGACAGGTCGGAACCAGAAGTGTCGGGTAATTGAAGTTTATAATTTAGAAGAGGTTGGAAAGTTAAGAATGGGGAAGGAGACCAAGGTGAATATTCAAAGTGGCCTTAGGATGCCTATAGCATTCCCTTGGGACATAGTCGGGGAGGTTAGCTATTTCTTCGTCGTCTATTAAATATAATCTATTGTAGAAATTAGTTGCGAGAACTTTAATGAGTTGCCGAATATGTTCGATTCTCAGATCACTGTGAATAAGTACGTTTCTAAGGTACCAGGGCGCTTTCCTAATACCGCGGAGTGTTTTATTTTGAATTGTTTGCAATAGCTGGATATGGATGTCAGCAGCTGAGCCCCAATTAGGCAAAATGTACAACAGGATGGGACGCAGTACGATTTTATACAAGAGTATTTTATTAGCTATACCCATTTGATTCTAGTACAGGAGGTGGGCGATATCCTTCCGAGCTTTAAAAAATTTCTAATGCTTTGTTCTATATTTTTCTTCCAGGTCAGTTGACTATCGAGGTAGAGCATAAAGCCATAAGAAGAAGCGTAAGCTTCAATGGGGAACTTCTCGAAAAATGGACCGATTATGGTCGCTCACCTGCAGATGGCGCGACATGTTACGTAGCCACGAATATTTCATTGAGTTGTATGGACGTGTGTTTTTGAAAATTGTATAACAATTTTTTTATTTTATTCGCTGCACTGATATGCCAGCTTCTTTTGCTATCCATCAGTCTCAATAGGAAACAAAAAAAGTGGACAGATAAATTATATTTTGCATACTTCTCCTAATGTAAGAACATTATTATTGTTTATTTTTAATAGAAGATCTATAATATTGAGAGAAAAATACAGCTGCTGTGTTTTAAGTGAACACAAAGTTAAAACAGCTAAAATTCTGCCGGAAAGAAGCGAGTTTTATTTTTCAATCAACCGTATATCCCATCAGAAAAAAAGATGTTCACGAACCTCTATTGTATGTAAATAAATGTAAATATTTATTGAAATTATTGCTCTAAAGGAAATGGCTTAATCAACAAAAGATGATGCAATACTTACATATATAATGATTTTTCCTATTTTTAATTAAAAATTTACCTTCATTGGCGATTGTAATTCATTTGATATACAGGGTGGTTATAATTAATCTTCCCCTATAAACAGCATCCTACAGATCAAATGGGTGAACGGAATGTAACCACATTGGGTATATAGCCTATGCACGACATGCGCTCACGGAATAAAAAAAAAAATAAAAAAAATAATTAGTTCAAAAATGTCCACCAGATGGCACTTTTCATGGGAAAAAATTAAATTTAACAAAATAAATGACCAAAACGGAATATGTAAATACTTTGAACGTTTACTGACTTGTTTTTGATCACCTTGTCATTGAATCGCATTAAATAAAGGTAAGGAAATAAGTAACAGTACGCCTTTGCTATTTGAGAGGGGGGGGGGGGCAGTTGAGTTTACAGAAACAGGTACAGATTATGACGAAATGTCACAAGAAGAGCAGGTATTAATCGTGTCCAGGACGAGGTAAGGAAAGGGAATTATTAAGTATTTTCTATCTTATTTTCGCACTGCTCTCCTTGAGCATTGCTTTCTCTATCAACTTAAACTTCCTATTCTCAAGCCACTCCCCGGATCCAAAATGCACCTATCTCTTTTCACCTTTCTATGGTCATTCACTATGCAAGCCTACGTTGGAAGGCGCGGCCTACGGAACGTAGTTAAATAATTTGTCCTGATGGTCCTGATGGTAAGGAAACTAATGAAAGAAATAGAGCGCGTAAAAATTGGCAAAGGAACAAAACCACTTATAATAAAACTTTAATGAATAACGCTCAACAAAACTTAAGATATTATATTCATGACAAAGCCAATAAAAGTTGGGAAACTTACATTACTTCACTTGACATAACTGACAATTCCATTTGGAGAGCCGCTAAATGCCTTAAAAATAAACCTAATGTCATTCCCCCCCTCATTAATCCTAGTAATAATAACTTCATATATTCTGACGAAGATAAATCTAACCTTATCGCTCAAACCCTTGCCAACAACTTCATCCTTAATCCCAGCCCCAATACTAGCATTGACAATACTGTTCAAACTAATATAAACCTTTTTAATTCTATTAATCACCCCACTGCTGAAATTTACATTCCCCCCTCTAGAGTTAAGGAAATTATTAAAAAACTCCCTAATCGCAAATCGCCTGGCGAAGACCAAATTACTAATACTATGCTTAAAAACATACCCCTTAAGTTCATTTTCAAAATCACTGCCCTTATTAATGCTATCTTTAAATTGAATCACTTTCCTCAAAGTTGGAAAAATTCTATCATTGTGCCCTTAGCTAATCCTGGAAAAAATAAGAACTCTCCTGATAGCTATCGGCCAATTAGCCTCTTAAATACCATCAGTAAACTTACTGAAAAATTCATTGCTTATGAAATCAATAATCATCTCCTCTCTGCTAATATTATTATCCCCTATCAATTTGGTTTTCGCCAATCTCTTTCAGCCCCTCACCAAATTTATCGCATTGTTGAGCATCTTGCCGACTCTAAATTAAATAAAAAATGCACTGCTGCCCTTTTCCTTGACGTTGCTAAAGCGTTTGATAAAATCTGGATTGATGGCCTCATACATAAACTTATTAATTACAATTTTCCCCCTCATCTTATTAAACTCCTTATCTCCTACTTAAAAGATCGTACTTTCCAAATTAAAATTAAAGATAAATTATCCTCCAAATTAAATTTCTATAGCGGTCTTCCCCAAGGTTCGATTATTGCTCCAATTTTATTTAATATTTACGTTAACGATATTTATCAATATAATAAAACAAATATTGCCATCTTCGCCGATGACACCGCTATTTACGCAACTGATCATAGCCCCAAGTACGCCGTCAAATACCTTAACGACCATATGAAAATTATCCAACAATGGCTCGACAAATGGAAAATCAAAATTAACACCGATAAATGTATTGCTATTATGTTTACACAAAAAACTAAACGAACAATTGACAAATACAAACTTATTATTGGTAACTCTATTATCCCCTGGTCTGACACCGTTAAGTATTTAGGAGTCACCCTTGACAAAAATCTCACCTGGAGGCATCACATAACACAAATTAGGGACAAGTTTCGAGTTGCTAAACGTTCACTATTCCCCTTAATTGCTCGGAACAGTAAATTATCTATAAATAATAAAATGCTCATTTACAAATCATTTCTTAGACCTCTTATTACTTATGCAGCTCCGGCATGGTCATACGCAGCAGATTCTCATATTAAAAAGCTTACTGTAGCACAAAATATTACTATTCGACAAATTGTTAACGCACCGTGGTATTTCAGAAATACTGAAATCCACGAGGAGCTTGGCCTCCTTACTATTCCAAATTTCCTCAAAAATTTAACTACTAACTTCCATAATTCTATTGATAATGAACTCCTTTTAAATCTCGCCAACTATGATCCTGCCGAACCTGCTAACAGAAAACGGCCTAGAGCCGTTCTCTGTTCTTAATTTTTTATATTTTTTAACTTCTTTTTTCATTAATTTTTGTAATCTTACTCTTACTTTGGTAAGCAGTAAGCTTTATTTTAAGTTTTTCCTAACTTTTTTACTTTGCTCCCAAGAGCATTGCTTTATCTACCACATTAAACTTCCTTCTCTCAAGCCACTCCCCGGATCCAAATCCAACCTATCTCTTTTCACCTTTACTCTGGTCATTACTATGCAAGCCTACGTTGGAAGGCGTGGCCTATGTAACGTAGTTACACCATTTTTCTGATGATCTGATGATGGTAAGGAAAGGGGCTCAATGTGACCACCGTCAGTCACCTGCAAAGTTTCAAGCCGGTGGTCAGTGTGTTTAACAACAGATCGTAACTGATCAGTTGTGATGCTTCGCACATGAAGTTCTGACGGTGGTTCACATTGAGCACCTTTCCTTACATCATCCTGGACAAGATTAACAACTGCTCCTCTTATAACATTTCGTCATAATCTGTACCTATTTCTGCAAATTCAATTTCCCCCCCCCCCCTCAAACAGTAAAGGCGTAATGTTATTTATTTCCTTACCTTTATTTAATGTGGTCCGATGACAAGGTGATCAAAAGGTAGTCAATAAATGTTCAAATTGTTTATTTATTGCGTTTTGGTCGTTTATTTTGTTAAATTTAATGTTTTCCCATGAAAAGTGCCATCTGGTGGATATTTTTGAATTATTATTATTATTATATTATTATTATTATTATTATTATTATTATTATTATTATTATTATTATTTTTTTTTTTTGAAATTCCGTGAGCGCATCTCGTGTGTAGTCTATATACCCAATGTGGTTACCTTCCGTTCGCCCGTTTGACCTGTAGGATGCTGTTTATAGGGGAAGTTTAATTATAACCACCCTGTATTTGTGGAATATAACAAGTTATCTGAGAGTGAATTTTATACCTAGCATACAATTTCCATTTTATAAATATGCAAATAAGAAAATAAAAATTCTCAACTCTGCGCTAATGTAAAAAAAAAAATAAGAAGAAAATAATCAAAATTATAAATCACATTTTTTATTATTACATTTAAGCTTTTATTTTATATTACTTTTGAACTGAATTACTCTATTCATGTAATAACTTAACTGAATAATATCTTTTATTATACCATTAAAATTAACTATAATATTAAATCTAACTGTATTTCTAATCAATTCGTAAAGCAATTCTCTTGTCAATATCAGTGAATAATGTTGTCAATATCTGTAAAACCTGTCATGTATAATTTTTTTGTTCAAATTTATCTATAGTAAATTGTATATCAAGCATTTAATTTTTATTTTATAATAATGTATTAATTGTGTATGTTGTTAATTTCAATTCTGTATAATTATGAAATAATTCTTGCATTCAACATATTTTATGATTATGTCAAATTAAGATACATGTCTGAGTTAAAGCCATATTTTTTTTTAAATCCTTAACAGAAATAAAATATTTCCAGTTAACTTTACTACTTGAAATGAATGTTTTTTTCTGCTAACTATTAGTCAAAAATATTTAATATCTCTGTAACGCACGCTGTAATACTTCCAAGCCTCAAATGTAGATGTCGCCACCATACGAATAGACTTTGCGTACTTCCATCGTACTGTCATTTATTTAGCAAGAAAGAATTTGGATTTCGTCGAGAGCGGAGACCCCTCCAGGTCTCATGTCCAATTTTGGACTATGTTATGCACTAAATAAATAACAGTACTGAACTTGTTTTTCACTTAATGTTTTTCAATTGTTTTGTACTGTGTAATGTAATTCGTACCTTGTAACTGTGATTTCTACTGTAATTAAACATGTTCTAAACTTTACCCCGAGATTTTCTTGATTACTTTTGGTTTAACACCAGTAATTACATTAATGACAGCTACATCTGTTAATATTTTTTTTTACTAGAAAAACTTCATATAACTGGTGAATATGCTGGAACCTTTATATAGAATTTAATCACGAGTTTCGATAAGTAAGTTAGTTTCGAGAAGTAAATAAGTTTTCACTGTATGATAAACAATGTTGTCACTATAAATGCTTAAGCAAAATCTATTGTGTATAATTTTTTTTTAAATAATATTTTCAGATCTTTTTTACTATGAGTACAATAAAACCCATGCTTTGTGAAAATGCAAAAATATAGCTGATTTGTCTTTGTCAATGTCATTTTGGGGTCTTTTTCTTTTTAATTCGCTGAAAAATTTTGTGTTCAGTAATTTACCAACTTGACGTTTATATCTCCAATGTTAAAAAGTGTAATCCGAGATGTTTTGATTAATTTTTTTTTCCAAAGGAAAATAATTCAAAGTATTGTATGATTAAATACTGAATTGACGTCCTATTTAATTAGTCCGGGTTAGAATTTATTTGTGATTATTGAGAGAAAATGTTGCTTTTCTTTTCAAAGGCTGTTATGCATGATGTATTATTCATACTTATCTGTAAATAAAAATATTCTTATATTACTATTTGTGTGTGTGTTTTGGTTAATCAGTAGTATTTATCACAATTTGTTTTCCATAAAAGATTTCCTTCACAATTCTTTTCTGTAATTTCATTTCATTAATTATTCAATTATTACAAAATTCTAAACTCATTTATCTTGAAACTAATACACTGTACCATTAGGGTGGTCCATAAATATTAAATTTCGAAATATATTGCTCCACAAGGTTTATTTTATTATTTTACATGTAAATAATGCGTCTAATTTTTTTTCTCCAAAATAATAATATTTACTGGTCGCTCAAGCTAAAACTTTAAAAGTTCAGATTAACAAAGATTTTTTGGAAGTAGTGGAAAAGCTCTTTTGGTGGTTTGCTACTAGACGGACCAGGAATTGTTTTAGTTCTTCGTCTTTTGTAAGGGTTTAATTATATTTTTGTATTAGGCTTATAGCTCTTTCAGCATTGTCATTTACAACTTTCATTTTTAAGCATCTTTCTCGAAAGTCACAAAAGCAAGGATCATTTTTCCACTGAGATGGTGATTTTTTTTATGAAAGCTTGTGATTTAATTTTACCTCCTTTAACCATGCCATCAAAGAATTGTTTTGAGTCACAAGTTCAGTCAGAAGTTCTTCGATCTTTACATTTTGCATTTCATTTTTTAGTTCCAGTCGATAATCACGGGTAGGTTTTGGTGGACGATCAAGATTTTGTATCATTTTCATTTTTGTGTCAATGACGATTCTGTTATCAAAAAAAGCTAATGCTACTAAGTGCTCAGATAAATACCACAGGTGTCTGGAAAATGACGATAATGCTATATTTGCTACAGAAGGATTTGGATATTTCTTCAGGTCATTTAAAAACTGAATATCATTGTAAGGGGCCTTAATAGCATGAGGTGCTTCATTCCAATATTCCATATATATTAGGCTCACAAAAAGGCACAATTCTGTAACTGTACCAGATTCTTCAGATGACAGCTTAAATTGTTCTCAGAAAAGGAATATTTTTAGTGCATAAATACCTTTAGCCATCCATTGAGCGTGATGTGTGGGTCCAGGATCGCAAAACGACTGATTATTATTATCTCCTCCAAGAAAAATGAATGATACTTGCATAAGCTCTTTAGAGTTATTCGTTATAGTTAGAGATTTAAGTACTTTTGGCAGAAATGTTAACATATATTCTCTCAGTTTAGTAAAGTTTACTTTGTCAAATAGTTCCTTATTTGCTGGATTATAAGCAGATTTATCTATTTCTGGCCATACATTCTTAAAACGCTTAAATATTGCAGTTTCTGGACCTTCAGATGTGCCGAATATAACAGAAAACACACTGGATAGTACAATCTCCATTATATGGGGACGACATGCAACCCAAATAAGATCTGTCCCTAAATATTTTTGAATTCTGATGCATGCACCTTTGTGTAAACCAGTAATAGCGGCTGTGGTATCGAACACCAGTCCTTTAATTTGAGATATAATATTCCATTTCTGAACTGTCTCAATATATGCTTTTGCTTGTAATTCTTCAGTTCTTCTTTCAATCTTCGGAATTCCAAGGAGCTTCTCTTGATCATTTCCTGAAACAATAACGGCAACTCGATCAACTTTTCTTTTTGATCCATCAATATCTGGTAACATCTTACCTTCCCAGTGTAATAATAGAGGTTCATCTAGAGAAAAAATTTCTGTTTCTGCAGCTTGTTGCCTCCCTTTTCTTCTATGTCTCCTTATTGAGCTTCGAGAAAGGGTTTTTGGAGAAATATCGTTCCCAAGTGCACGTGCAACAGCTCCAGTGACGAATACAGCTTTCCGATCAGAAATATTTACACGATCTAGTGCACCTACAACTTCAGGAGACTTAAATATATTCTTTACATATTTCTTTTCAGCAGCTTCAGGAACTGTAGTTGTAGTATTGAGAACGGATTGGGATGTAGATGACAGCGGCAGGTACTCTTCGTCACTTTCAAATTCTATGGAATGTGAAGTTTCTGAGTCTGATAATTCTGACATGATTTTTTCTACATGATTTTTTCTACCCTAATTTGTAATTTTGCTTCTCTTTCTTCATATCGTTCTTACGTTAACACTTTATTAACTTCCCATTTTCTGTTTCTTATTTCTTTTTGGGTAGTTTTCATGTCTGCTCCACTCAAAGAACAACAAAAAACATCTTTCTGCTTTTGAAAGAAATCTGTCTTCTTTGTTTCTATGTTCTTTGAAAATACAAATGTTGAGCGACCTCTTAATATTATCGGATTGGCCTGAAATTTTATTTACATACATTTTGAATACAGAGGAACAAAATAACGCTTGTGGAAGGAAGATTCTTGCACTTTTATTTTTTAACATTATGTCATGGACCACCCTACTGTACCATACATAAACTTTAGTTGCAGTTAGTGTGTGCTCTTATATGTGCACTAGCTTTATATACCCGGCGTTGCACGGGTGAACCCTTAATAAAGCTTACTTGTATGATATGTATATTTGTATTTAATGGCAATCTATACCCCTCTCCACTGGTCATCATCCCATCAGCATATTATAATACCCCCCCCCCATGCTAATGTCAGCATTAAAATGTTTCTTTCAATTTTGATAACCCACTGGATCCCGGCCCTTCGAGGAGTTTGAGGGCTTCCCCGTAAACCCTTGTGAAAATCGCCGGTTTCATAAACAAAGAATTACCTGACGTTGCCCAGGATAATAAAAATGGATGGAGTTAACCTGAGCTCTAGATGTATACGTACTAACAACCGAAATATATACAATTCACACACACACACACCTTCTCACACTTCATTTAATTAAGGTTGATCTCTCTCTTTTCTCCTACCACCAATTTGGTGTTCAAAATGGTGATATATAGGAAATATAAATTATTGGATTGTTTCTAGCAATTTTTTCAAAATCTAAAGCGAATGTCGAAAAATCGTGACATTGATCGTGTTTGTTACATTTAATCGTGTTTTTTACATTTTAAATCAAGAATCTTATGGATATCTGTTTCCTTCTTTGAGATATGACGGAATATGTAAAAAACACGTAAAAAAAAGTTTAGCCCCCCTAACCCCCTTGGGGGCCGGATTTTGAAAAATCCTTAAATTGGTTTTTAGGTATTCATATTCCTTACATTTTAAAGCAAGAATCTTATGGATATCTGTTTCTTTCTTTGAGATATGAGGTAATATGTAAAAAATACGTTTTGCCCCCTCCCCCTCCCCAATGGGGCCGAATTTTGAAAATCCTGAAATTGGTTTTAATGTATTCGTGTTCCTTACATTTTAAAGCAAGAATCTTATGGATATCTGTTTCTTTGTTTGAGATATGAAGGAATACGTGAAAAACACGTTAAGCCCCCCTCCCCGTCCCCTGGGGCCAAATTTTAAAAATCCTGAAATAGGATTTAAGGTATTCGTGTTCCTTACATTTTAAAGCAAGAATCTTATGGATATCTGTTTCTTTCTTTGAGATATGAAGGAATACGTGAAAAACACGTTAAGCCCCCCTCCCCGTTCCTGGGGCCAAATTTTAAAAAATCCTGAAATTGGATTTAAGGTATTCGTGTTCCTTACATTTAAAAGTAAGAATCTTATGGACATCAATTTCCTTCTTTGAGATACGAAAGAATATGTAAAAAACACGTTTTGCCCCCCTCCCCCCCTTGGGGGGCGATTTTTGAAAAATCGCTTCTTAAATGACGCCTTCAGCACAAAAGTAATAAGCTCTTAAAATTTGATATCTGTATCTCCAATAGTTTTTGCTGGGTGTTGATTCCTTTATATATATAGATAAAACACGTAAGAACACGTTTAGCCCCCCTCTCCCCCTTGGGAGACGAATTTTGAAAAATCCTGAAATTGGTTTTTAGGTATTCATGTTTCTTACATTTTAAAGCAAGAATCTTATGGATATCGATTTTCTTCTTTGAGATATAAAGGAATATGTAAAAAACACGTTTTGCCCCCCCTCCCCCCCTTGGGGGGCGAATTTTGAAAAATCGCTTCTTAAATGACGCCTTCAGCAGAAAAGTAATAAGCTCCTAAAATTTGATATCTGTATCTCCAATAGTTTTTGCTGGGCGTTGATACGTGTATGTATATATATATATATATATATAAGTCAGGACTTCTTCCTTTATAGATATAGATGTAACTAACTAGCTCTAGAAAATAATGTATCATTGTTTATTCATTTCACTTAAGAGTTTTAATGAAATTTAACAAAAAAAAATCAGTTCAAATACACATTTTAAATTAAAATAAACAATTGTTCAGTTGAATGAATGAATTCATATCAAATACGCACAAAAAAACGTGTTTTCTTTTGAACAATTCGAAAAATTCATATAAAGCGTATGGTTTCCCTGTCAAAGCTCTGGCCACGTGGGCGTGAGCGCCATCTAGTAGTGGCGACAAATTTGAGGACTTTTTTAAAACGGAGCTACAGCTCTTTCTTCAGCTTCATGATCGCGAGTCAAGAGAGTCTCCACACTGTTATTCAAATTTAAAAAAATTGTCAATATTCATTTACCATGAAACTGCCGGGATTTATTTTAAAGCATGCATCTATCAGGTTAAATAGTGTCATAAATGAGCTGAGAGACACTGTTCCCAAACTTCGGATAGAGAGATGCCAAATGTTAAGGAATTAATATATTTTGTCAGTATTCATTAACCATGAAACTGCAGTGATTTCGTTTAAAGGAATAAGTCTTTTTCAAACCGCAAACTCAGTTTATTCGATATGTACCACTTTTACTGGGTGGTAAAAGATAATTGCAGTTACTACCTACAGTACGCTCCAGTACGGTTACTGACTTCTTATCTATCCCTCCTGTCGCCACTATTCCAAATCCTCCCCCTCCCCTGAAATTTATGAAATTTTTAAAAACCCTTCAAACAGAAAATCTCCTGGCTCAGACACTATAATAAACGGAGCAATTAAAAATTTCCCTCCAAATATTATTATACATTTTACAGTAATAGTCAACACAATTTTAAAACTTAATTACTTCCCTAAAAATAGGCTCGTGTTGCAAAAATTGACCTTAGCGATCTAAACCAAATCCTAAATATTGGAAAAAATCAATAGTATGCCATATTCCCAAGCCAAAATGAAATATAACATTACCCAAAAATTATCGCCCTATTAGTATATTACGCTCCCTATCTAAAATAGCCGAGCGTGTAATACTAAATAAAATCCAAAGAATTTATCGTTAGTAATAACATTTTAATACCGGAAGAATTTGGTATTCACACACAACACAGTACAACCAGTTACTCCGAGTCGTAGAGTTTGCTTCTAGCTGACTTCTAGGCCGGACGCGAATTTCAAATACGTACATGGATCTTGCAACCGAGGGCGGGGCTAACAGTAACGGCCAATGAGCACTTGTTCTTTACTACGCGTGCATTTGGACTTGGAAACTTTTATGCTTGCTTAAATTCTGTTTATCTAGTCACTCACCCTGTGTGCAGAGTTTGTTAGTTTTCTCGCTCGCTTATAAATTGGAAAGAAAATAAAGTATTTTTCTATATGAAAAAATAAATAATAAATTAACGCACCTTTTAAATATCTAATAAAAACTTCGAATTTATGTATTTTTTAATAAAAAGCTACTTTCTGTCAATATTATTCAATTTTAGGCAGCAGAAAAAATGTTCAATGTAAAAGTTTATTGATTATCTTTAAAATTAGATGTTACATGTTGAAATGTTGCATCCACGAGAAATTTGAAAACACCAAGAACCATTCTAAAATCAATCAATCATAAATAGTAATCCCTACAAAAGAATTACTATTGAAAAATGTAGAATATGTTGGATATGTTTTGAAAAGATAGTTGGATATATTTTGCCATTAAACATCAGGTGCAGATCGAATGAACAGTTTGGAGGTTCAGGTTAAAAATTAAGTAAAACTTGCAAAAGTGAAAGCCTATTGAGTAGCAGAAGAGGAATGTGCTCCATATACATGGGCACCCATGATTTCATTGTAGCACCATTGATCTCTTTATATTTATAACAGATTATTTTTATTAAATACCCATTATAAATTATTTTTTATGTTAAAAGCAGTGCCTGGCTGTAAATTCTAACTCATCTCAATTCTTTCCCATTTTGTAACGATATCCTTGTTTAAAAATGAAGAATCAGTTTCTAAATAACAGCTGGTGTTTTTACGTATGCAAACATTTTTGAAATAAAAAGAATACCAAGTTAAAAAATTGCTTTTATTTAAGACTGTAAATTAACATTCACGAACAAATATTTCTGTAATGGAGTTAAAATACATATTTCATTAAAAATCAATCAGGGGTACATTAAAAAAACTCAATACATATCTGCTTTGATTGTTATAAAATATACAACCCATCACTAAAATTGTTACTTGACTTTTCCAGAGATTTTTGGTGCAGTTTTATTGCATTTCTATGTAGTCCTACATGTCAATGCAGGATCTATCCAAATATGTTTAGATCAGTATATAAATACTCTAATAAAATAATGTGTTATTTGCACAAGTTGTTTACTTTTAATAAGCAATTTAAAAAGCCCGATTGAAATATAAACAATTGTCAGTTTAACAGTCCGAATTTTTTTTCAGCCAGGCAGAAAATGATTCTTCATCCTGGATTATTCACTCTTACTTCACATTCAAAGTTATCTTCATTTAAAACAGCGGAGGACACAATTTTAACGACAATCAGTAAACTTTCATTATCCGCAATGAAACCGTTGAGTGCTTTTCGAAACAGAAAGCATGTGCTCGCGATCATTGGCCGTTACGGTTAGCCCCGCCTTCGGTTGCAAGATTCATGTACGTATTTGAAATTCGCAGACCGGACACCAACTGGAGCTCTCTTTTTAGATTTTACGAAAGCTTTTGATAAGATCACCCATGTCAACCACATTTATAAATTAATCAAGCTCACCATGCATAGGGGCCAAATACATTTAACACAGAATTACCTTCGCAAAACAAGCTTCACTGTCCGCGTACAAGATGGTTTCTCCACACACAGATCCATCACCGCAGAACACAACAAGGTTCGATTTTAGGCCCGACACTCTTATATATATATATATATATATATATATATATATATATATTTGATAATATTACTAACTATCTATAATCGCCCATTCTGTACTTCATGTCTGCCATGGTAACCCGTCTTGACGTAAACGCTTCGCCTCCCACATACTAACTTCCTCCGCCAATTCTGGCAACCTCTTTCACCTAATGCTATTTTGGCGCTTTTTAGCAAGAGACGCAGGCTGGCTCCGAACTGAGTAAGATGTGTTGATCGTTACGTCGAATAAACTATATTCATTAATTATGATTCGGAATCTTTGATACGGCCTCGATTGCAGTATTTTAACGAGATGACCATTCGGGTCATCACATATATATATATATATATATATATATATATATATATATATATATATACATATATATATATATATATATATATATATATATATATAAGATATAATTAAAACAATAATGATACACCAAGATAAGCTAAAAAGGATAGTGAAGTTTTGAAGCAAAAAGGAAATTTTTGAAACAAAAACGGAAATTGATGTATTTAAAAAGACGTGAGGGGTCTTAATCCCCCTCACGTCTTTTTAAATACATCAATTTCCGTTTTTGTTTCAAAAATTTCCTTTTTGCTTCAAAACTTCACTATCCTTTTTAGCTTATCATGGTGTATCATTATTGTTTTAATTATATCTTATATAGTATTGTCTAATAATTGCAGCTTAGCGCATATTGACAATATACATATTACTGCCTATATTTATAATGTATTGGTTTTGGTGCAACACATGCTTTAAATATTTTAGTTATATATATATATATATATATATATATATATATATATATATATATATATATATATATATATATATATATATATATATATATATATACAGTCAAACCCGCTTAATGGAATATCGGTTAAAAGAATATCCCGTTTAATGTAATAAATTTTCAATGTCCCAAACCGTAGTAATTTGTTTCTGTGTTAAATTTCCCGGTTAATGGAATATATTGTTTTGATGTTATCCCGCTTAAAGGAATAATATTTAGCCTTGACGATATCGATCTTTTTCTATTTCGCTCACTTCTTTTCAGAATTTTTTTCTTTTGTAAAGTGCAATAATGAATGTGCAGTAACTGAATGTCTTTCAAAGCAATTTTGTCACTTCGTAGAAAGTGTCCAATCGCAGGAAATGGGGATTTCTTCGGTTTTGAAGGGCAATTCATTGTTGCTGTTTTTGCTAGCCGCAACCCCCGCCCTCCCCTTATTGCTCAAATGCTGGCCTACGTTTCCCTATTCAGAGAATGAACAATAGGCTTCACCCCTAAATGAGAGCTAAAAAATGAGTGGGTGTGTGTGCGTGAAGGAAATGTGAAACTTCAACAGGTCCTTATCTTGAAGGGGACGTGGATTACCAACTGTAACGAATCTCTTCGGAGAAGCGCAACATTTAACTTGGGGGATCTCTAGCCTTGAACATTTAACTGTACATTTTCTACGGCGATTAGTTCGACAATTCGCTTTCGTGAAATCAGTAATCTTTCTTGTGCTTTACAATGTCTTTGAGACGAAAAGATCTTACTTTAAAAGAAAAAGTAAAAGTCATAGAGTTTGCAAAAGTAAATAAGTGTACACAATTAGAACTCTCAAAAAAGTTTGAGATATCCCAAGCTCCAGTTTCGAAATTGTTAAAAAATAAAAAAAAAGTCTTGAAGGACTGGAAATGCAATAAAAATCTTAATCAAAAACGAAAACGTACAGGAAAAGAATCTGAAGTTGAAGATGCTCTTCTTCAGTGGTTTGCTGAAAAACGAGCTTGTAATGTTCCTATTAGTGGATTATTATTGAATCAGAAAACCGAAGATTTAGCACAACAGTTAAATATAACTGATTTTAAAGCTAGAAATGGTTGGTTGTGCAGATAGAAAGCAAGAAACCAAATTTCTTTCAAAAAAATTCACGGTGAAGCAAATGATGCTGATGAAGCCGCTGCCAGTTCTTGGAAAAATGTAGTATTACCTGCTTTATTACAAGACTACAGTTCTTCTTGTATCTATAACGGTGACGAAACAGCACTTTATTACAGAGCAATGCCTGATGGGACTTTGTGCTTAAAAGGCGAAAAAGTTGTTGGAGGAAAAATCCCGAAAGACAGACTGACAGTTTTATGCTGTAGTAATGCTGACGGCAGTCATAAAATGCCTCTTTTTGTAATCGGGAAATCCAAAAGCCCACGATGTTTTAGAGGTGTAAAACCCCTTCCAGTTATATACGAAGCGAATTCAAAAGCTTGGATGACTGCTAATTCCTTTCAAAACTGGTTAGTGTCATTTGACAATGAGATGAATAAGATGAAAAGAAAAGTTATCCTTTTTATCGATAATTGTCAAGCCCGATAATTGTCAATTGTACGACTAGAAAATGTAGCACTTCATTTTTTGCCTCCGAATACTACAGCTATTTTACAGCCAATGTACCAGGGAATTATATCACTTTTTAAGAGGAATTATAGAAAAGAAATCGTTAAAAAGATAATAGCTTGCATAGATGATACTAGTGGATTTTCTATCAATAACTCAACTAGTAAAATTATTAGAACCATTTCAATTCTTACAGCTGTTCATATGATGAACAAATCATGGAATAATATTTCCTCTGACGCAATAAAAAGTTGTTTCCTAAAATGTAAATTTTCAACACACGTAACAAATGATGAATTAAATGATGAATCAGTTACAAACGCAAATGATTTACCACCAGAAGGAATGACAGAAGAAAATTTTTCCAATTTTGTAAAATTCGACAATGATTTGGTAAAATGTGGTGAAACTTCAGACCCTCAATTTGATCAAAGCGAAGTCGATGAAGACGAATTTGATGAAGAATGTAACATTAAAAAGGTTCCGTCACATGTTGAAGTTAATAAGGCTTGTGATATTATAAGACGTTTCTTGGAAAAGAAGCCAAATGCAGACTTTCATTTATTTTATAAACTAGAAAATAAAATAACAGATTTGCTGCATTCACAGAACAGTAAACATTCTAAAATATCAAACTTCTTTAGCAACAAATAAGTAAGTAACATTGTAATTATTTCCAAAAAATTAAGGGAAATTTGTAAATTCTACAATAAAATTAGCTCATTTTTCATAAATTTTCTAAATTTTAATGTGTTTAAATTGTTTCTTACTTTTAATTAATAATTGTTTGTTAATTATAATAGTTTAAATATGCCTATGGTTTAGGCAATTTTTAATGCTTTCTAGGTTTAACTGTAACTTTAAACATTGTGGGCGTGTCAATGTGATCCCGGATAATGGAATATCCCGCTTATTAGAATATTTTTTCGTGGCAAATTGGCTATTCCATTAAGCGGGCTCGTATGTATATATATATATATATATATATATATATATATGTATGTGTGTGTGTGTGTGTGTGTGTATGTGTGTGTAAGTAAGTAAGTAACAGTAACGCCCCACCATTATCAATTGTCATAGAAATCTAACGCGTATTCAAAATTATCCTTTCAATAAAGCACAGCCCCTCTTCCAAATTGCAACCTAGAAATAAACTAATTGACCATCTATACTATTCCTTAACACACGTGCTGAGTATTGAAGATTACTCACTAACTATAAGAAATCGAGTACCTCTCGTTACCACCGAAATGGGCACTCGTTGACTCAGACACTAAACTAAGTCTACCCGACTTTAGCTGGTCTGGGCAGGAACTTATATGACTAAATAAAGGGTGCAGTGGGTCCATAGGACCATAGGAGAATGTGATTAACTGTGTTTCCTAGGCCACCGCCTAATAACACAGATATTTCATGAGATCGACAACGGAGAGCGGAAGTTCCACCGAAATGAGAAAAAGAATGAACGTTTTTTAATATCTTCGGAAGCGTAAATTGCAACACAAAAGTGAGGTAGAGAGTTTTATGATCAGAGCTTTGGAGGATGAAATGAAAAGTTCTGAATGGACGTTTCCAGGATCTTCGTGATGCTTCTCTGGTGGAGGCGGAGTCAATAGGTGACTGAAAGCTGATTTTCAATTGACAGGTAGAGAGAGGAGGAAGAAAAGTGTTTGGATAGAAAGATAAGGTTCAGAATCCGTGAGTTCTAAAACTAGGAAATCGAGCAAATCCAAAAGGATTTACTCAGAGACAATTAATAAGTGCTAGAAGGAAGTTTAAGGATTATAAAATAGATTTTTATTTTGTTTTATGAAATTTTTAATTGTTTCTAGCCTTAGCAAAGCCAAGTATAGGTCTTTAAATTTTGTATATTTTATTTAAATGACGAGGACAAATAATTTTAAGACGAAAGACTCAGGATGGCACGAGGCCTCTTCCTGTTAGTGGAGTTTGCGTGATCATAGTCTGCAAGATTAATTAAAAGTTCACTGTCAATTGAGTTGTTAAAGTTAATAGCTTGATTTTTGAGATAATTTCGAATAGTAGGGATTACTAACTCCCTGTAGATACAAGTATTTCTGAAATACCAATGAGCGTTAACGAGTTGCCTAATGGTGCTGCAAGCAAGTTTTTTAATATGGGAATTCGCACAGTATGACGACGCTGGCCCTCCATAAGTTAAGATAGGACGAAGATAGGAGTTGTAAATGAGCATTTTATTGTCTATGCTTAATTTGTTGTTCCGAGAAATTAAAGGGCAAATTAATCTTCTGGCTGCTCGGAACTTGTCCCTAACATGGAGGATATGGTATTTCCAAGTGATATTTTTGTCTAAAACGACTCCAAGGTATTTAACGTTATCATACCAGTGAATTTTCGTGATACCTATTTGAATTTGGTGACTGTTTTATGTCTTTTTACGCTTAGTGGTAAACATGACAGCAACGCATTTTTTAGAATTAATTTTAATTTTCCATTTGTCGAACCAATTTTGAATGGAGGACATGTGAGTATTGATGTATTTAACTGCATATTTAAAATTTTTATTGGTGGCGTAAAGAGGTGTGTCATCGGCGAAAATTGCAAGATTAGTGTTGGTATTTTGGGGTACATCGTTTATAAATATGTTAAATAAAATTGGGGATATAACGCTGCCTTGAGGGACTCCAGAGAGAATATTAAAGTTGCTAGAAATTTGGCCGTTAATTTTTACTTGAAAGGGGCGATTTTTAAGATAAGAGATTAGGAGTTGGATTACTTGGGGTGAAAAATTGCAATTAATAAGTTTATAAATGAGGCCGTGTATCCAAAGTTTATCAAAGGTTAGGGAAATATGAAGTAAAAGGGTTGCAGCGGGGTATTTATTTTTCTTAGCATTAGCGAGGTTTTAAGCAAGGCGATAAACTTGGTGCGGGGCTGAAAGAGATCTTCTGAAGCCGAATTGCTATAGAATAATGATTTGATTATCATCGAGGTGCTCGTTAATTTTTCTGGCAATAAATTTTTCGGTAATTTTACTAAGAGAATTTAGAAGGCTGATAGGGCGGTAGCTGGAAGGAGAGGATTGGGGTTTGTTAGGTTTTAAAATTGAAACAATTATGGAGTTTTTCCATTTGTGTCAAGGGGGATATGGATTTCAACTGGCTTGTGGTCGGACGTAAGCTCACAGTAGGTATTAATAGAAAGATCATGCGGGAAACCTTTAACAAGGGTAAAGTCAATTATACTATCAGTATTTGTAGAGAAGTGGGTTGGGAAGGTGGGGGCGATAATATCGAAGTTAGTTTTACTAGTAAAATTATAGATTATGATACCATAGTAGTTGTTAGTTTTACAGTTCCAGAGTTTATGTTGGGTATTAAGGTCGCCGAAAATTAAAGTATTTAAATTAAGAGAGTTTAAAATATTTAGGTCTGAATTAATTTCATTAAATTTTTGCATAGGTGGGATATAGGTAGAGATGATAGTATAGTGAGGAAGGTTATTTAATTTAATGTTGATAGCGGTAGCGTTAATGCACTTAAGAGGGAGGGAGAATGATTTCATGGTGTGGGAGGGTATTTTTAACTAAGATTGCAGTGACTCTCATGGGGTAAGTAGAATTTGTGTAGTCGTTTCTATAGGTGGTGTAGTTGTAGACTTTAATTTTGTCCACTAGTTTGAGGTGGGTTTCCTGAATTAAAATAAGATCGGGGTTGTGCTCGTTAACAAACTTCTAGAACTCTCGGATTTTAGTATTGATACCGTTTGCGTTCCATGCGAAAACAGACAGCGAAAAGGGGGCCATTATCCAGCTGTTTGAACACATTTAAAGAGCGCATGGAAGAAGCTAAATAGCTCTTCCTCCGTGGTCTCGTTTATCTTAATATTTGCTCTTGCGATTTTTAAGTTATTGAGAATGAGTGAGAAATCTGTAATATTTAGTTCGGTGGTTATTTCCTTAATAATGGAATTTATCTCTTGGAATTGTTTAAGGAGGGTGAAGCCGTTGGATTGGGGGAATGTTAGCATTAGAGGTTGATGGTTGATTGAGGGGGAGGATTGTTGAATTGAGCTGGGTTCATAGTTTCTGTTGAGTAGGTATTGGCTTTAGCCATTTGGGCAAAGTTGATATTGGGAGTAACTTGTTTAGCGGTTTTTAAGGCTTCTTTGGCTTCCTTTCCGGCCTGTTTTTTTGCGGCTATAATATGGGGGAATTTGGGAAATCCTCTCCAGTTAGCTGGGTGATTTCCTTGGCAGTTGCAGCACTTAGCTGCTTCAACCATTTTGCTTTCAGGTTGAATATTGGGGCATTCATTAGTTAAGTGGTTTCCGGCACATTTTACACATCTTGGGTCTATAAGGAAATGTTTGCTATGATGGTGAAACTGCTGACATTTAAAGCACTTGGTAGTTTCATAAGGGGAATTGTAGTATTCTACAGAGATTTTTATGTAAAATAGAGAAGTTAGTTCAAAAATAGTTTTAGCTTGTGGGGGTGAGTTGGACTCGAGAAAGGGAGAGGAAGGAACCATCTTTTCTGGTTAATTGCGCTACTTTCATAACAGTGAACCCGAGTGAAGTTAATTTTTCTTTAATTTCGTCAGTTGTGAATTCTTTAGGTAAGCCGCGAATTACTACTTTAATGGGGCGAACAACTCCAAGAGGAAGGATAAAACCTTTAATGTTGTGTTAGTTTCTAGGAATTTCGTTATATCTTTATGATCGTCTTCGGTGTTTGGATCTATGCGAATAAATTCGCCGTCTATTTTCGTGTGGAATTTTCTTTCATCATTTGGTCCAGCAATTGAAGAAAGAATATCTCTATAATTATCAGTTCTTACAATTGTTATGTGTTTAATTTTTGGTTTTGTAACAGTTATTCTAGGATTATTTCCATTTTTATCGTTGAAGTTAGCTTCTTTTAATGAACTGAATATATTTTTTGTTGTTGTAGTGATGCCTTCAATTGGGATTGGTTTCTTAGCCGTTAATCTGGTTTCAGGTACAATAAATCCGTCATCGTTAGCCGTTGAGCTGGCTTCGCCAGTGGAATTTCCTGAGTGACTTAGTTTTGGGCGCTTGGTTTGGTTAGAAGAAGATTGAAGGTTAGTAGTAGGGTTAATTATAGAATAGAGCTTGCCAAGGTGATTACCAAGCTTACCTAGCCGGAAAACTTCAAAGACGTAAGGGTGGACTAGCTCCAGGCTTCCGAACAGTTCCGGGTCTATCTTCCCTTCGATGAGTCTTTGTAGAATCAATCTGTCCTTGTCATTGAGATCGGTGAATCATGCATAGGAGTAGGATTATCTGGATTTGGTAGAGATGGGCTTTCGTCAGCATATATTCGTTTTCTGAGACGAAGTCTTTCAAATAGTAAAGGGTAAGTCCTTTCCAAGAGTTCAATGGCATAAGGCTGGATAGTTATTTAATTAGGTCTTCCATTTTTTTAGTTTCAATGTTCGTTAGAGAATGATCCTTATTCTTTCCAATGTCCATAGTTGTTTCCAGAGTAGAGGTAAAGTCCATATTTATTGTCGTGTCCGTATCGGCGTCCATATCAAAATCAAGCAGACCGGCGTCCGTATCATTATCCGCAGGGATAAATCCCCGGGAAAGCCAAGAATCGATAAATTCAGCCCCGTCACACATGAGAAAGCCCAAACCCCTCAAGTTAACGTGAGTGAAGTAGCAAAAAAGCGAAAAAACAGCAGCAGAGAACAAACACGTCTGATCACCATAGTGTCAGACTCACTGCTAAAACCTACCATGCAGTTGGTCCATAGGACCATAGGATCATAGGAACATGTGATTAACTGTGTTATCTAGGCCATCGCCTTCTAACACAGATTTTTCACGAGATTGACAACGGAGAGCGAAAGTTCCGCCGAAATGAAAATAGGAATGTTCGTTTTTAAATATAGTCAGAAGCGTAAATTGCAACATAAAAGTGAAGCAGAGAGTTTTTTGGTCAAAGGTTTGGAGGGTGAAATGAAGAGTTCTCGAAGGACGTCTCCAGGATCTTCGTGATGCTTCTCTGGAGGAGGCCGAGTCAATAGCTGTCTGAAAGCTGGTTTTCAATTGGCAGGTAGAGAGAGGAGGAAGAAAAGTTATTGGAAAGAGAGATAAGGTTCAGAATCTGTAAGTTCTAAAACTAGGAAAGCAAGCAAATCCAAAAGGATTTACTCAAGAGACAAATAACAAGTGTTAGAAGGAAGTTTAAGGATAGTAAAATAGATTTTTATTTTATTTTATAAATTTTTAATTGTCTTTTGCCTTGGCAAAGCCAAGTATTGTTCTCTCTCTCTCTCTCTCTATCTCTCTCTCTCTCTCTCTCTATATATATATATATATATATATATATATATATATTTATTTATTTATATATTTTTTTAAATGATGCGGACAAACAAAGAATTTTAAGACGAAAGACTCAACTCACGGATTTTAGCATTGATACCGTTTGCGTTCCATGTGAAAATGCAGTGGGTCTACTTATTGGTTACTGTATAATCTTCTGCACTGTATTAAAATACTGGTGACGAGTAATGAGATCTTCTTACCTAATAATGGATACAGAACGTAATGAATCCACCCGCTTTCTTGACAATCCAAAAGGTTTTTATTCCACTTTCTTGACTTGAAACATATAACTTGACGCATAAACATTATGCTGGAACAAATTGTGGTACTAAAGATATTACAAAATTTATTCAATATTGCTCTACACTCTCACCTGCTGTCATATAATCATTACACGGAAAAACGTCTCCTTTTAAGATCGTTGGTTCAGATGCCAGATGCATTTTGGGTCACCTTCTTCCGCACGATGCAAAAATATTCCTGGCGCGCGCGTGTGACGTCATAGAGAGCGTGAAGAAGCATTCTCACTTATTCCTTAATCGGAAGGGAACCGCATGACGCGATACTCGCCATCTAGTTCGGCCACTAACAGAACACAGTACTGCTCTATGATTTAGAGGCGCGTGGAAAAACAACGCGACTATATTCTCATGCATCGCATGTTCGAAAACCACACTACTTATGTCCCCCATGGTTAAGTCATATGTCCGTTTGTAGCCAATTGTATAATTCTAAAGCCTGGTACAAAGACCGGGAAGCAAGCAGTATAAAAGGTTGAATAGAAATTTTTATGGCTCTCTCTCAGTCTTCTCTCGCTCTTCTACCGCTTGTCCCCTATTTTTTGCTCTTGTATCGTCGTCGTCCTTCCACTGCTATACAATGTAATGTCCCGCTGCTGTTCAATGTGAATACAAAATCCCCAGCAGATCCCGGCGGCATTTATTCTCAAACCGCATATTATCATTTTGTGCCACAACGATGTATTATTGTGTACCTTCTTTGATGTTCGCCTTCTTGAAGTATGCTTTCCTAACGATTCAGGCATAAAGTGAGTTCAAAGGATAGTGATTGTGCTTCTTTCGTCAAATGTTCTTCTCTGGTTTCACGACTACATGCTTTGCGTGAGTGAGCACCACTTCGTGTGATTATCATCACACACACACACACACACACACACACACACACACATATATATATATATATATATATATATATATATATATATATATATATATGTAGGAAGGAGTTAGTACTCCTTCCTTTAGAAGTGAATCATTAGACTTAATTATTTTGAACATTTAATTAAACTAGACGATGTTTACAAGACAGGACTAACACTTAGTATGAAATTAAAAAAAACAAAGCATCAACACAGCTATTTGACTCAAAACGGCAAGCCTGCGGAGCGACACATCCGCTTCGTAATGTCACTAGTCCATCACTGTGTTTGCGCGCCAAGTCCTTCGCGCCGAAGTAGTAGGAGTGGAAGTTGTAGTAATAGTTCAGTTGTGTTGCCAAACTCATTCTCACACGGCCGTTCTGACTTTCCAGACGTCCGCGGCTGGGTTGTAAACAATAATTCTGAAAAGATAAAAAAAAAGAGCAGAAAAAGGAAAAATATTTCAAAAAATCAAGCAGTGTTCAACACAGTGGTATTGGTGTTCAGTTTCTGCACCACTGTTTCATTTTGTCCGATGCAGTTGATGTTATGGTTGGACCATCGTGATGTCCTAACTTTCGAACTTCGTAACGATCGTTGGGGTTGATGTTCGTGATCTCATATGGTCCGAAGAACTTTGGTCGGAGCTTTAATCCGGTTCCAAATTGAGTTCGTTGTATTGCCACTTTGTCATCGATCTTGTATTTACAAGCCGGTTTACGCCGTTTGTTATATTGTCGTATGTTTTCTTCCTGTAAACGGAGGATATTTCGTTTAGCTTCGATACGTAACGCTTCTTTGTCATCAAGAATTCTTTGGTGGTGTTCCTCGTCAAGAAGATTTTTAATCTGTAGATCCTCTTGTTGTTTCATTTTAACACCAATTAAAAGTTGAAAGGGTGTGAATTTTGCACTGCGTGTGGTGGTACTATTTAAGATACGTTGCAATCTTGGGACATATTTAAACCATTTGTCAGGTTCATCTAGAGCTAACTTAGTTAAAACGGGAATAATTGTGCCATGAACACGCTCAACCTGACCGTTGCCACGTGGCACACCTGTTGCTATTGAAATGTGTTCAATTGACTGTTCCTGGCAGTAACTTTGAAATTCTGAAGATGTGAATGCGCTACCTTTGTCAGTAATGATTTTTGAAGGGTTGCCAAATGTAGTTTGTTGCAAGGATAATTTGTCTAAGGCATCTTTCGTAGAGGTGGACTTCACGGGATAGATCCATACAAATTTGGAAAAGGCATCAACTACTGTAAAAAGATACTTATAACATTTTTTTGTCGATGGTAAAGGTCCTAAAAAGTCGCAATGGTAACATTCAAGGGGTGCATCACCTTTTGGAATGGGGTGAAGGTATCCTTCTTGTTTTCCAGATTTTCGCGAGGACAAAATGCAAGGAATACAGTTCGAAATAATTTCTTGAACTAATTTCTTAAGTTGAGGAATGAAAAATTCACGAGAAACAATTAATTCGGTTTTTTGTGAAGCAAAATGACCTTGTGAATGGGCGTTTAGCACTATTTCTTTCTGCATCATTTGTGGTACTACTAAAAGTTCGGCATCCTGATGAAGTTTATAAAGAATTCCGTTTTTAACAAAAAATTCATCAGAAGGTGTAGATTCAAGCATAGATTTAATTTGAGATATAAATTCATCCTGGTCTTGGGCATTTTTCACCTTTTGAGTGATATCATTTGAGGTAATTACAAGAATAGGGTTACGACTTAAAGCATCAACATGTTTCATCTGTCTACCGGGTCGATGACAAACTTCATAATCAAAGTCTTCTAACATCAATGCCCATCGAGCAATTTTAGCTGGTAGGTCTTTTTTGTGCATCGTTTTTTGGAAAGCATCACAATCGGTGATAATTTTAAATTTTGTTCCCAACAAGTAGTTTCGAAATTTTTTTAGCGCTTCAATAACGGCAAGAACTTCCAGTTCATAACTATGATATTTTTCTTGTTGAACTGTAGTTTTACGGCTAAAATAATGAATAGGATGAAACTGTCCATCATCGGATTGTTGCAAGAGCACAGCGCCAAAACCTAAGGAGCTGGCATCAGTGTGGAGTTCTAATGGGTATCCCTGTTGAAAAACATGAAGAACTGGGTTTTGTGAAAGAATGTTTTTAAGTTGTTGAAAAGCTGCTATTTGTTCAGAGTCAAAATTAAATTCTACATTATCCCGAAGGAGGTCACTTAATGGTCTAGCAATCAGCGCATAATTTGGAATGAACTTTCTGAAATAACTTGTTAATCCAAGAAAACTTTGAACTTGTTTAGGGGTTTGAGGTTGTGGGAAATTTTGAACAGCTTGTGTCTTGGTAGGTGAGGGTTTAACTACTCCATTTTCGATAATGTAACCAAGAAATTCTATCTTTCGCTGTAAAAATTGACACTTTTTAAAGTTCAATTCAAGGCCATAGTCTGCAGCTGTTTGGAGAACTAGGCGTAATTTTTGTAGACCTTCAACTTCATCATTAGATGGTATGAGAAGATCGTCCATGTAAACAATAAGAACATTGTCGCGAATGAGATTTCTAAAAACTGTGTAAACATATCGTTGGAAAACACTGGGACTGTTACATAAGCCAAATGGGACACGTAAAAATTCGTATTGTCCTTCATGAGTCACAAAAGAAGTATATTTAGTGCTATTAGGGTCCATAGGTACATGAAAGAAACCATTTTTGAGATCAAGTGAAGTGAACACCCGAGATTTTCCAAGTTTGTCTAAAGCTTCTTCGATGAGCGGTAAGGGAAATTTATCTTTTATCATTTTTCTATTCAATTTGCGGTAATCAACACAAAGTCTATAATCTCCACTTTTTTTCTTACATAGAACAATCGGTGCGGCATAATCGGAGCAACTTTCTTTAATAATTCCATCATTTAACCAATCTTGAATTTGGCTTTCTACAATTTTCTGTTCCGCGAAAGGGAGTCGTCGAGAACGTTGAGCTACAGGGATTTCATCTTGTAATAAAATAGTCATCTTAATTTCAGTGTCTTGAACTTTATGTGGTTTGTAGGAAGTAACGATATTTTGAACTTCCTCACGAGTTTCAGAATTCAAAATGTGTGAAAGATCAAATGGAAAAGCTTGATCATCAGAAATATTAGCAATATTAACGAAGGTGTTATTTTCAGGAGTTTTGCATAAACGAATACCGTCTTTATCAAATGTAAATTGGGTTTGCTGTAAAAAGTCGATTCCGATAATCACATCAAAAGGAATCAAGTCATCCTCTAGAACATGTATTTTAGCAGGTAAAGTAATGGTTTGAATTTCGATGGAATCCTGAAAGAATCCGATGCTGTGAACTTGGTTTTTGCCAATTCCTGAAAAGGGAATGTTGGTGGGCTGCAATGGTGGCGAACCAATTCTTCGATAGGTTTTCTCATTGATGAGGGTTGCCTGTGACCCAGTGTCACAGAGTGCTGTCAATTGAATTCCTGCAAGTTGAATGTCAACATGCATGGGATTTTTCGATGAAGTTTCAGGAGAAAGTGCATTTACAGTTTTATCAGAAATAGGTTTTTGAGAATCAGGTTTTGGTTTAGAATTTCGATAACTTTTAGGGCAATTAGCATGAACATGGCCAAAACTTTTACATCCGTAGCATTGTTTACCATGTGACTTATTCAAACATTGGTTGCTTTTGTGACCTCTCAAGCCACAGGAAAAACATACTGGCTGTGTATTTGGGCTACGTGTATTATCGACTTTCACATTGAGGTAGGAAGCATCAATTTTTTTCTGATTATTTTGTCTGAAATTTTGTGATCTGTTAAAGATTTGTTCATAAATTTTCAACTTTTCCTTAAATTCAGGGACGGATTTACAAGCGTAAAGAATAACTTTATTGTTTGTTGAATCAGGAATTCCGTTTATGACATACTCAAACAGAGAGGAGTCATCGAGAGAACCTTTGTGTGCCAAATCTCTCATAGCTAAGAAATATTCTTGTAGGGTTTCAAACGGTTTCATACGTCGAGATTCCATTAATTTATGTAACTGAATACCGTTAATTTTGTCCGAAAATTCGTCTAATAAATGGTGCTTCAATTGTTCCCAATTTGTAATTCCACGAATAGACCTAATTAAAGTTTGAGCGGGACCAGTTAAACATTTTCTAACAAAAGTAATTTGGTGAATTGGATTGTTTATCTGATATAAACAAAAAAGTTCTTCAACGTCAGATATAAAATTCTCAACACTGTAATTATCACGAGACGAGAAAGGTTTTATTAAATCAACAACGTCTTTCAGACTAAACAACTGGAAAGAGAGATTCGCAGTTTCAACTGAAGGCAATGAATTTTGATCTGATTCACCAACGGAAATGTGTGTATTTTGCTTATTCGAAGATTCTTTTGCGTCAATGGTGGGGGAAAAGGGAGATCTATTTTCCTCTATACGCTGTTAGTTTGGGATGAACGTGCACCCGGAAGTGAGTCATCATTCACTTCGCATTCCGAAAGATCAGAAAATTCTGCTTTTAATAACGATAAATCACTAAGACTCATAAGAATGGTATTGGCACATTTGTCTGGGTCAGTTGAAAATTCTAAATGAAGTAGATTACAAATAGAAATCAAGTCTTTAAGTGAAAACTCTTTAAGTACTTTCTGTTTCGTTGCTTCCAACACGAATGGCTGTTTAAAACCTGTAAATTTACGTAATCTGGTACGATTTTGTCTGTCGCCGTCTGTACCAAAAATTAAACGATGTAGAACCTTTATTTGATTCGTACTACCAATTTTTAATGATTTTGCAATATTGGGGTAATCGTTGAGAGTAGCCAAAACTATATACTAGGTTCAAACAATTATAGTACACAAATATACAAATATTCAAAACCAAAATCAATACTTATAATACGTAGGTACTCAAATTCAAAAATAAAATTTCAAATCGAAATTTCCTCAAATACCAATTCAATAATAAAATATTGATTCTCAAAATATGCATCAAGGAAATAATATAATATTCTTCAAACTGTATTCAAATTGCAATCATTCAAAATATATGTTATGTTGTGGTTTGTTCAAGGAAACAAGATTCTTCAAGTTAAATGTCGAAATTTTCATCAAATCATCAAATAATTTCATCGAAATAGAATTCTCTTCAAGAAAACAGAAGTGATAAATTCAACGTCAAAGACCATCAAAAATGAATTTAGCATCAATTAAATTCTTGCATCAAAAGAACGTTGAAATATTTTCAGTTTTCTTATAATTATCATCAATAAGATGAGAATTCCATTAATCTTCAAAATTTTCTTGAACAAGCTTCAAAGTATGCATGAAATAATTACAATATGATCAGAATATACTCACAGTTCTGGTTTTCGGTTCTCGTCATCCCATCAGAATATTATCAGAGTCCGTGGCACATCACTTTCGTTTTCGCTGGCGGTATCCAAAACAGAAATCACAGAGAACAGTAATCCGGTAATCATCAAAAGAAAATAGTTTTTCAGTCCAAGCTAGGGGTATTTTTCGAGTCCGCGGGCCGAGCACCCATGTAGGAAGGAGTTAGTACTCCTTCCTTTAGAAGTGAATCATTAGACTTAATTATTTTGAACATTTAATTAAACTAGACGATGTTTACAAGACAGGACTAACACTTAGTATGAAATTAAAAAAAAACAAAGCATCAACACAGCTATTTGACTCAAAACGGCAAGCCTGCGGAGCGACACATCCGCTTCGTAATGTCACTAGTCCATCACTGTGTTTGCGCGCCAAGTCCTTCGCGCCGAAGTAGTAGGAGTGGAAGTTGTAGTAATAGTTCAGTTGTGTTGCCAAACTCATTCTCACATATATATATATATATATATATATATATATATATATGTATGCGTGTGTGTGCCTGCGTACCCTTCAAGCCCAAGAAAAAGATCTCCAGCTTTACGATTCGAAGCACTGAATGATAATCTACGAGACTGGAGACCTGGTATGGATTTTTACCCTGGTCCGAAAAGTAGGCCTCTCAGAGAATCTTCTTAAGAGATATTTCGGTCCTTATCAAGTTTTGCGACGACTATCCGATGTAACGCACGAAGTATTAGACTACGGCCCTACCTCAAGAAGGCGAAAGACCAAAGACATGAAGCCTTATCACGATCCAGATGTGCAAGATCAGCGTACGACGGGCTATATCAGGTCCATGACATTGTACAACCTAAAGAAATCAGAACCCTCCTAAGGAAATCAGAACCTACGGAAATCAGAACCATCAACGGAATAGCAGCTAGATCCGGCATGGAGAACCCCAGATAAGCAGGAATATGTTCAAGGGAAACCCGTTCAATAGAACACTTGGAGCAGACTTCAAACACTTAGAACCTTCAGAATATGTCATAGATCTAAGATGACGGCTGAAAAAGAGAGTAAGAATGGCTTGATCTTGCTTGTTAAAACTGGTGCCAGAGAGCAAACACTGTCGATTACTCTGATACCAGTGATCCTCTCAGCATCAGTGGTATCCTCCTCAGGCATGTTACATGCTGCCTCGGTCATCTACGAGTCGTTATTCCCATCATTTAAAATCTACGTGAAACTATTGAAGTATTCAGATTTTTCTTCCACAGGATGGTGAGGCATGATACTGATATTTATTTATTCTGAAAAGCGAAAGTGTTATTTATTTATTCTGAAAGAATATTTGTATCTGCTTTTATAATAATGTAACTATTACTTATTTCACTGAAATGATCTTGTTTTAAAATTTCGATGACCTTGTTCCGGACGATGTCTGTCAGCAGTCACTTCGAATTCGGGAGTGAGTAACGTAAAAGCCCATTGAAGTCAAGTATCAGCATGCTGTCGCCAAATGAAAAATACGACGAGAATACAGCACGAGTGAGGCTCAATCACTAATGCTTACTCCACACCATCGGAGACGGAGACGAAAATCATGTATCTTCGTTGTTGTGCATACGTATTACAAACAAATTTTCACTCCCGGTTCGTCTCCGTCTCAGGTATCTGCGGTTTCAAGTTAGAAAATTTCAACTTTTGACTCTGCCGCCTTGCTCGACAGCCAATCAGAATAGAAAGAGAAGATTATGCGCATGCGCAAATAAATTGCCCGTATCCTAGCAGTGTGAAGGCTTTTATGACAGGTACAGAGACGGGTAGCAAAATGTGTCTGTCTTTTGTTGCTGCCGCCGTTGGTGTGGAATAAGCTTAAAACTCAGGGAGAGTATGATTGGACACCGTGATGAGCAGGCATGCCATATGTATCAGTATTAAAATTATATGTGTTTATGTATGTTCTTTAGTGATGTATTAAAGAGCCAAGGAGTCATTTTATGGAACTATATCCTCCCCCCTTTTCTTCCTTCCCTTATGGACGTTAATAAAAGTATTTCGAGGTCAGTGCTGTACATTTTTAATAAATTCTTATTTTGAAATTTTCAGCTGAGTAAAATTAAATTACGGGCGTTTAAGATTCTCTATGGCCATAGGTAAAGTACTTAGCATTGTTTTTGCAGTTTCATCATCCATACTGAAAATGATTCTTCTTGGTTTTTGTTTAGCATTCAAATTTCGCCAGAAGATTTAAATCTGAAAAACACCCATTATTTCATTTACTTTATTTTAAAGTGAATTATACAACAAACTTCGAATACGTATGTATGTATATAAATGTAATTTTATGTAAATGAATATATTTTTATTTATGAATTTTAAACTACTAAATTCTTGTAGTGTGTATGTTTCTCTACATATGTTTTCATAATGCTTTCTGTGGGATTTTTGTAATTAAGATTATTAAACTTAATTTTTTTACAAATTTGGCAGAATATCCCTTTTAAAGAAATCATGTCATCTTCTTTTTTGTCCCGATGCTTTCGTTCCCTTTCTGTTTTTATTCTGAACTCTTTTTGTCCTCATTTTTCACAGTTACTTTAGGTTACACATCTTTTATATATATATTTCGCAACGTCCTCTTTTGTCAATTAAAATTGTTTATCGTTTTAACATTGATATTATTATCAGTGACATATAATTATGAAAATACAATACTTTGCGACCTACAGTTTGCGTACCACTGCTTTAGAGAACGGCTTCGTCAGTGCATCCCAAATAACGGGCGCCTGTTATTTGCGATGTTATTTTCAAAACGTAGTGGGAAAAAACTAGATTGTTTATACTCTTCGAAAATATAAAGCTTTTTTCTGTAAGTTGTTTCGGCCGTTTTTTATTACCCTTTGAAATGTGAGTTCTTTCTGCGTACCCTATACAGTAAATATACAGTATATACTAGTATAAAGGGAATACGTGTACAAAGAAAGTAATGAAGTCAGAAGAAAAACCTCTTGATACATAATATACTACCTCTTTTTCGTGAAAATTCAACAATTATGGATTAAATTTTTCTGTATCAATTTATCATATACAAATTATTCAACATTTATAATTACTTTGTCTATAAATAAATCATTACTGATATACATCTAATAACTAAATAAATATCTTAACAGAATTTAGTTTTTTAAAATTTATTGAGTCTATTTAATGGACCACATTACTTAAGTACGTTTAATTGACACAGTATTAAATTATACAATCAGTCGAAATATATAGAAAGTTAGTTCGTTAAAATACTTGCATAATAAACTTTAAAATAATTTTATTTCCAAATTTCAGCACATAATAAATATAAAACTACAAAGTTTAAGCAAATATTCCGAAGTTTTTTTCAGTCAAAACTTGAAAGTAACATTTGGGAAAAACCTATGTAACGTAACATTTGGTAAAAGCATTTACTTGTAATTGTACATCATACATGAAATGCGTTACATGTTATGAAATTTTTAAAAGATTTATATTTTTATTAAAGTAATAAAACATCTTTTTTTAACAAATCATAAATAATTCCTAGTTTTCTAGAAAGTTTCAAAAAAGGTATTTTCTTCTTACCCGTTGTTTTTATTATGATCTAGACGTCAATGTTTCTAAAGAAATGAAACTGTAACATCTGGAAGTGATAAAAGTGCAATGCTGGTTAACTGAAGCAATTATGATAATTGAAGTAATTAGCATTTTTCAACAGCTAGGTGTTTTTCATATAATTTTCTACAATTTGTTTTTCTTTCAGCAATATGCTTTGGCAAAAGCAGATGAACTTTAGGTTTAAACATCTTTTTTAATTTCAAATCTTTATGAATGATTTTACTTACAGTACCAGAAGACATTCCTTGTTTCGATGCAATGCATCTTTGAGTCGGCGGATTTTCTTTTAGGATCAGAGACATCACTTTGTTGATATTTACCTGCGTTCGAAGGGTCTTAGGATGAGGTTTCGAGGTAATGTTTTCATTTTTACTTTCAGTTAGACGTTTTTTCCCTTTCAAATTTACTATATTATAAACAGATTTTTTTGAAATGCCATAACCGAGATTTTTACACCGCTTTATAGTTTATTAAAACGAATATTTCTCCTCTGAAAACTCAGTTACGTAACCTTCGAGCCATCTATCAATTTTAGGAGCCATTTTCAAAATAAATCTTTTATTTTCCAGTCCAATCAAAACAAAACAGTAGCAGACGATTATTCTGAAGTTGCCAAATTTTTATCTCAAAATACAAACGCCCAAAATAAATTACTAAATCGTTTCCATATATATATACACTGAAGTGCCACTGAATTAGAGATACCTACCTAGTAACGAGTTGGGCCTCCTCTGGGCTTGATAACGGCTGCCACACGACGAGGCATAGATTCAACAAGTTTCTGGAAACGTTCCAAGGGAATGGCTTGCCAAATATTGGCTAAAGCTGTCCATAATTCAGTAAGGTTCTTTGGTGCTGTGTGATGGCCTTTCAAGCCTTGTTCCAAAACATCCCAAAGATGCTCAATAGGATTTAAGTCTGGGCTACTAGGTGGCCAATTCATGACAGAGAAATCAGAGGAATGCTCATCCAACCAGCCAGTAGCCAACCGGGACTTGTGAGAGGTACAGTTCTCTTGCTGGAAAACTCCATTACCTCGCGGATAACAGAACAGCATAAACGGATGGAGGTGATCCCCCATTAACTCTACGTACCGAATTGCATTGAGGGAGGTTGGTACACGCATCAAAGATCCCAAACTGTGCCACGAAAAAATACCCCAGACCATGATTGAGCCACCATGCCCTTGTACAGTTCCAGCCAGGCATGCAGGATCCATAGCTTCATGAGCCTGACGCCATATTCTCAGCCTCCCGTCGGCGTTAAGTAGTCGGAATCGAGACTCATCACTCCATGCTATCTCGTTTCCAGTCCTCTACACTCCAGTCTCTGTGCTCTCTTGCCCAGGCAAGACGTGCAGCCCGATGGCGAGTATAGAGCAATGGTACTCTCGTAGATCGACGGCTCCCGAAACCCATACGGTGAAGCGAGCGTTGCACAGTCCGTTTACTGACTGTACGACTGGCACCGTCATTAAACTGGGTGGTAATTTGAGCTAATGTTTGGCTTCGCTGGCTACGTACAATACGCCTGAGCCGTCTCTCACCACGCACTGTCAAGGCTAATTGTCCTTTGCAGTTTGCCCGATCACTAGTTGTTTTTCCACCATCCATGTATTCTTGGTATACTCTTGACACTGTCGATCTTGAAAAATCTAGCTGTCTGACGATTTCGGAAATTGAATGGCCCATACTTCGCGCACCTACGATTTGTCCGCGATCGAAGGCGTCTAAATCAGGCAGTTTACCCATAATGGCAATTCCAACAACTAATTCAGAACAACCACAGTACGCGCTATATATGCATTTACCACAGCGCCCTCACTTGCGCATACATGATGCGTAGCGCTACACAATTTGCATAGGCTCTGCTATCCCTAATTCAGTGGCACTTCAGTGTATATATATATATATTGTAATAAAATTTCTATGTCATCAGGGTCAATAGATGGCAGCATGTCACAGACCTCAGCAATAATTTAAGCGCATGCGCAATACGGTACTGTAGACAACGGTAGAGAGGAGAGAAACGTAAGATGAATGGCATCGCACGTATACGGCTTGCCGCTAAGTATTTTCAAATAAAATCTTTTGTTATTGTTTGTTAAAGTAAAAGTTTATTATCTCTCACTATCCAGCGATAAGAAATTAGTTCTGAACGAAAGAGCTAATAATTCAGAAGAGAGATTAGAGAACTTCCTGACAACTTGAAAGAAAAAGGTAAATGTTTCGTTTTAGAAATTGAAACTGTTGTACTTGTATTGAGATTGAAGCTGACGTTTTAAGCTTGAATATATGTTATACTGTAAAAAATGGCTTATTTAGGCAGACATAAAAAGTGTGATTTAACTCTGTTAGCTTTTGAGTTGGACGAGACTGTCCCTGCCGAGAGTACTACAATAGTTATTTTGAAGGAAATTATAACCAAAAGTAAAAGTTATGATGAACCGTTTGTTACAGAAGTTTTAGCAGGATTCGTTGACGAAAGAGTCAAACAGGAATCACAAAAAATTGAATTTGAACGAGCTTTGCAATTAGAAAAATTGAAAATTGAAAGTCAGAATAAGATCGACGAACAGGAATTAGATAAAATTGAACGAGAACGAGCTTTTGAATTAGAAAAATTGAAAATCGAGAGTCAGAATAACATAATTTCTCAGGCGGAAAGTAATGTTCTTGTACCAGGAGTAAACAAGAACTCTATTGATTTGAGGAATTTAATGTAGAAATTTTACTTAAAAGACGGAGATATAGCTTCATTTTTAGTAATATTTGAAAGGCAAGCTAAACGAAATAGGACTTATGGAGAGTGACTATGTGACACACTTATTAGGGCTATTGCCTCTTGAAATTACTCAGCTAATTGAGAGAGAATCAGAACAGGAAACTAATGAATATATGTTTGTTAAGAATTTATTGTTAAATAGATATAAACTAAGCCCCGAAAGTTTTAGACAAAAATTTGTCAGCCGTGTTAAAGATGTAAAGGGCACGTGGACTGATTTGGTTTTTGAATTGCGCACCTGTTTTAATGACTGGCTAACAGGATTAAGTATAAATGACCTTGAGTCCCTAAAAGAACTTATGATTACAGATCAATTAAAAAAGCGAGTCCCAAATATGATGAGTGAACATTTCATTGATTCTTGGTCGAAGTTTGTTAAAGCGAATGATCTATCCGAAAGACTAGACGAATATGAAAACGCTCGATCGGGAATTAAAACTAATAGCGAAAGCAGAAATACGAAGCATACTAACTATTGTGATGATTTTAAATATAACCCACATTCAAATTATAGGATGAGTAATCGTAATTCACATAGGTTTGATTCCACTAAGTTTGAGAACAAAAACGCGAACGTCAACAGAAGTAAGGCCAATGAAAAGTAAATTGCAACTCATAAAGTATTTAGTTCTTCGATACGTAATGACAGAGGACAACCGAAATGCTTTGCTTGCGACGAATAAGGCCATGTTAGCAAAAACTGCATTCTACCATGCAAGGCCTGCGGAGAGCGCGGTAATGTGAGAAAGTTTTGCACAAAAACGAACGAGACGCTGAGCGAATATCTGAATGTTTATGGGAATCGTGAAACGGTGGCGCCAGACAAATATCTACGCCGAGCAATGATAAACAAACAAAGCGTTAGCGTGCTGTTAGATACAGGATGTAGTAGTTGTTTAATGAAAGTGCCAGTTGCTAAAAAGTTGGGACACAGTACCCTGTCAAAATTTTTTTTTATTTTAAGTATTTCAATAAACATTGTAATTGTATTGCACTTTAGCAGTCATTTTAAAACATATTCTGAAAGGTAAAATTTATTTTAACAGTAAATTAAATTAAAATTTGAATTTTTAAATTTTTTTTTCAATTTTTAAAAATCCTTATAACTTTTTCAAATATTAATATTTTTGCTCCAATTTTTTATAGGTAATGTATTTATGTCTACTATATAAAAATTGGCATGGGTTTTTTAGATACTTTTAAAATTACATTTTATATAAATTTTTTTCTATCATTTGCAGTGAAAAACGATGAAAACTGGCACTTTGTTGTATATTTTTGAATATAAAAAGAGAAATAAGCATGTTATTGCATAATTCCATGCGAATTTTTATGCTATACATAATAGAAAACCTGTATAAAAAGTTTAATACTTGTGTCTTAAATACAAAAAAAGTTTTAGCACTTTTACTGCATGAATGTCAAGAAAAAACAAACATGGAGAAAAAGCCATTTAAAGTTTTCATTTGTTAAATAAAGTTCCTTGAAATGAAATGATATACAAATTTTGTGGGTATTTATAATAGTCAATTAATATAATATATATATAAAACATTTTATCCATCCAACTTCAATATAAAATATTTTATGCAATTTTAAAAACATGTCAGTGAACTGTAGAAAATAGAGTCGACAACAACTGCTCTTGGTTTAAATTTTTTTCAAATTCAACAAATAAATCTTAATGTTAATTCCATGTGAAGTTTCATTAAGCGTATAATAAAGAATATGTATAAAAACTTTTATATCTCTATCTGAATTATTAAAAAAATTATAACGTTCTCAATATATGACAGTTAAGAAAAGATACCATTAAGAAAAAATAAATCATGCTACTTGAGAAAGTCATACCTGAAATTTGTATAAAATTAATGTGGAACTAGATTTGATGTACAAAGTAATGCATATGTAAAGCATTTCAACCATGTTTTAACATAAAAAATTTCCTTTAGGGTTGTAAAAGTATGAAAATTTAAAAAAAAATAAGAAAAATCGATGTAATTTTTATTCATGATACATACCATTTACTACCAAATTTTCTGAGAAAATTTTAAAAACATACTTATTTTACTAAATTAAAATCCCCAGGTTTATAGGTAACAAATATAACGAATAGAAATATAGCGTAAAGTTCAAGCAAAAGCTTAAAAATATACACTTCAGGAAGAAAAAAAAAGCTGATTACAATTTTTGAACCGAAAATAAATAGCTACGTGCAGAACTACCATTACCATGTGTAAAAAATCCAAACAGTTACTTTTAACGGTTACTTCTTTCGCTCTGGTGAACAAAAAAAATAATTAATTGATTATTAATTTGAGTTTTTAGGCTAGTGGAAAAAAAATGCCACGCCCACTTTAAATGGTCACTTGTCCCTTTAATTTTCTCACAACCTTATAAAAATCTAAATAACTTTTAAAGTATTCAAGATACAGCTTTGAAATTTGGTGATCATATATAGAAAGGTGGGGACAATAATTTGAGTCAATAAAAAAAAAATCGATATTTTGACGATTTTTATGGTACTGTGTCCCCTTAATGTTTAAGTTGTATTCTTTAGTAGTGTTATACCGATTGTAATATGTTGGACTCAGGGTAGCGCAAATTATGAGATATACAGAGTCCGGTCTACTGAAATAATTACAATTTTACTTAAATTCTTGATTAGATGATATGTACAACTATATACAAAGGTAGTTAAACAGACTCTAGACATAGAGGGAACTGGTTTTAAAAGTAACCCGAAGTTCACAATCCAGTAACAAGTTCCAGGTGTGCCGGTCTCAATAGAGGCGAGTTAATCGCTGAACTATCGGAACTCTCCTGGTTCCTAAAAATTACCAAGTACGAGGATTTAGATGGGTCGGCACGAAGCCTCTAGTCAGAGTGGCTGCTCTGACGATAAAATACCTTCGGGATGGAGTTTCGTTTTCGGTCTCAAGGACCTCTGTGAAAGGACTTCTCGGCTGAGATTTTAATCCACGACTGAATCTTGATCTTTTTCTCTCCGCTATCTCGAATGTTCGTGACCCAAGCCCCCTGGCGGGACTTAGCCTTCGATTGGTCGGACATCCGCTGTGACGTCAGGGTTCTCTCTCCTGATTGGTTTCATCGATGGAGCCACGATGGCAGCTATTTCAAATTTAACGTTCGACACGGGTGTTGCCTGGGCGTCTGTCTGAGAGGACGATTTATTGAGAGGTCCTTAACGGAACCTCACACCATGTACGAATTGAAGGCAATTCTCAGTCAGGATGCCCGAATGTAATAAAATTTCTATGTCATCAGTGTCAATAGATGACAGCTTGTCAAAGACCTCAGCAATAATTTAAGCGCACACGTAGTACGGTATTGAAGAGAACGGTAGAGAGTCGAGAAACGTAAAATGAATGGCATCGCACGTATACGGCGAGCCGCTAAGTATTTTAAAATAAAATTTTCTGTTGTTGTTTGTTAAAGTAAAAGTTTATTACCTCTTACTCTCGAACGATAAGAAATTAGTTCTGAACGAAAGAGCTAATAATATATATATATGTATATATATATATATATATATATATATATATATATATATATATATATATATATATATATATATATATATATATATTAAGAATTTGTTTGGTTTGATTTGATGCGCAAATTCAATTTTTTGCTATACAAAGGCTACTTGGACCGGGGTTTACTGCTTAAAGCCGATTCCGGAAGGCTACAAACGTCAATACCATGAGTGGGACTACGAGCTCACAGACCTTGGTACCGAAAGCCAGTGCTCTAGCCATTCGGCCATCATCCGGCATTAAAAATTTCGAGTAACGTGGTATTCAACAAGGACGAGTGACGTAAAGTAGTACCAGCGCTCGAGCGACTTTCCTGAGCATTTATCTCTTTCAGAGCAACTGAAATGCTCTTAAACTGTTTCGTGGGAGGCTGATTTGCGACCGAGTGGATTTAACTAATAGAGGCTAATCTTTTCACAATAGTTCATAACTATTTTAAGAAGCTTGCTATATTTTTTATATATATCCTTTTTGTTTTTGAAAATCTCTAGATGTTTTTGAAGCATAGCCTCTAAACTAATAAAATAGATTCACTAAGAAAGCAGGATTCTTCAAATGAAAAGGAAATGTCTGTGAGATCTTCATTACACTTCGATAACCAATTTAGCCTCTCACAGCAAACACAATTAATTGTAATATATATACCTTTCTTCGTACGGTAATTATTAGTTATTTTAAAAAAACCTTCCAAAAGAATAATTGAAATTTAGTTATTCCTTAATCAATTTCATGCAACATAAAATTTTTAGATATAAGCTGGAAATATAAAAATAGAGATTAATTTTGAACATCATCTCTTTAATGCATAATGAACTCTTTGATGCATAATACATGACTTATTGATTATAAATTTTCCTCAAGAAACAACATTTCCAGCTTATTTTTGCTTCCAGAATTGGGAGCAAGTATTAAAATTTATATTCATGTGGACGTGATATACCATATATTATTATGAATAACGATAAAAAAATCTTTCAACACACAGTACATATTTTTTATATTTTTTACAATATCAGGCTTATTATTTAGAAAATAAAATAGCATCTTTTAAATTCTAAATTATTTAAAAGGAAAAAAATAAAACAGGTAGTCTCTTCTAACTAAACTACTGCGGGGTTATTAACGTAGGATTACTTATCGTTGCTTACCTCTTTTGTATGTATATATGTATGTATGTGTAATGTACACTGCTCAAAACAATTAGGTGAGCACATGGTTTTAACGAAATTACGCAAATACTTACACCGAAAAGTAACATAAAATAAATCATCCATAATTTAAAGCCTAGCAGGAAACAGAAGAAGAAAACTTCATATGCAAATTAAAGTTCATGACGTTAAAAACCAGAAAAAGAACATAAGAGCGGAAATTGGGATGTTGCAGAAACGTCTGTTTCACTGCCTTAACTGTGAAATTCGATTTCTCAGTTATTCTTTTTGAGAAAAGGTGACTTGAAAATGTCTCAACAACGTGAATTACCGGAATCCATGCCATGACGTATTATAGGAAGACTTGAATCCGGGCAAACACAACGTAGTGTCGCGGACGCTGTTGGAGTCGCCAGAAGTGTCGTTGCAAGGCTGCGGAATCGATTCCAAGAAACAGGGAATGTTAGACGTCGACCAGGGCAAGGTCGGCCACGCGCCACTACAGCAACTGATGACCGGTATATACTGTTAACAGCTCGTCGAAACAGAACAGACAATGCTACTCAGCTGCAAAGACAGTTGCTCTTGGCAACAGGACGAGGGGTGTCCAGCCAAACAGTACGTAATAGGCTTCATCAGGGAGGTCTCTATGCACGTAGGCCAATTGTGTGCATTCCGTTGACCTCACGCCAACGTGCGGCCCGAAGAAGATGGGCTGCAGGACATCGAGATTGGGAGCAACATGATTGGAGCCAAGTGCTGTTTACAGACGAGTCCCGATTCAGTCTGGAGTGTGACACCCGACGTGTTTTGGTATGGAGGGAAAGGGGCACTCGAAATAACCCCATATTCGTTCGTGAAAGGTCACAATACAGACGAGCGGGTTTTATGGTATGGGGTGGAATCAGCATAGGTGGACGTACGGACCTGCATATCATTCGGAATGATACTTTGACGGCCCGAAGGTATGCAGACGTGATACTGAGACCTCATGGCATACCTTACGCTGCAGCCATTGGAGATTCCTTTGTTTTCCAGCATGATAATGCCAGACCGCATACAGATCGTCTTCTGGAGAACATGCTTGAAGCTGAAACAATACAGCGTATGGAATGACCAGCGTGCTCTCCTGACCTGAATCCAATCGAGCATGTTTGGGACATGCTCGGACGACGCATTGCTGCGAGACCAAGACCTCCTTTAATCTCCGAGACTTGGAGATTGCACTTCTTGAGGAGTGGAACAGTATTCCCCAAAGTCTTATCGATAACATCATCGCATCCATGGAAAACAGGTGTGCAGCAGTCTTAGCTGTTCGATAGGGTGGTTCGAAAAAAAACGTTTTTTTTAAATTTCAGATCGCTAGAGTGCACAAAAGTTGCCATTGGTATAGACGTGAAAAAAACACTAATTATTATTATTTTATTAATTTGTCTTCCGGTCGCGCAATGCCATTGAAGTTAGTAAAAAATTGTGAAAAACCTTAATTTTTTTATAATTTTTTTAAACACGCCAGATGGTTTTAATTGCGTTCCTATACCATGAATTAACTACTAAAAGTATGTAAAATCAATATATATGCACTTATTATACATTTGTTTCATATCTTCCGGTCGCGCAACATAGTACAAAATGAGTAAAATTAGTAGTTTTTGCAAAATTTCAAAATTTGACTGTTTAGTACATTTTAATCATACGACTTTTAGAGATGCTATAGTTTAATTCTATTAGAATATTATATTTAAAATCCAAGCATATCAGATAAAGTTTGATATTCAAGTGGAATTGGGTCGCGCAGCTTCGTCAAAAACAGCAGAGTAGCCTACTACCGAGAGGCGAGGCGTACGTGGCGAATGCCGCGCCGTGACGAGTGACCGATATGGCGTATCGGATCGCGCTACGGCTGCTATTGCTTCAAGTGTACTGCAAGATGTTGGGTTGGTTAATCAATCAGATACTTCTTATGTTGTAGATAAGAGTAAAGTCCGAAGAGAAAAAACTTGTGTGATACATAGTTTGCAAAGTGATATAAGTTTAGAAATTTATGGTCTTTACTTTGATGGACAAAAAGACAATACATTGCCAATTGAAAAAACTGGCAGAAAACAATTTCGCAGAACCTATAAGGAGGAGCATTACTCTTTAATTCAGGATCCAGGCTCCACTTACATAGGACACACTTGTCCTTCTTCAAGCTCAGCAACCGACATAGCCAAAAGCATCACGTCTTATTTATCAGTAAATGGCTTTTTACTTGACAAATTGGAAGTTGTTGGATGTTACGGTACTGTTATTAATACGGGCTTAAGAAATGGTGTAATTCGACAAATAGAGATACATGTGGGAAGACCTCTACAATGGAGTATTTGTCTTTTCCATTACAACGAACTGCCATTCCGCCACTTTTTCCAAAACTTAGATGGAAATACAACAGGCCCAATAGGATATTCCGGACCGATTGGAAAGGCCCTACCTGATTGTGAAAGATTACGAGTTGTTGATTTTAATCCTATTGATTGTGAGATTCCAAATTTGACAAGCGTATTCATAGCAAGGACCAGTTGTACTTGCTTGAGATATCAGAAGTCATCAAGTCAGGACATTGTTCAGAAGACTTTGTAGTACATGATCCTGCCCCAATGTCACATTCAAGATGGCTTACTACTGCAAACCGAGTTTTGCGCCTCTACATCAGTGTGTCAAGCCCTTCTGAAAATCTGAGAGAAATTCTCACATTCATTCTCAAATGTTATATGCCTATGTGGTTTGCCAATAAAAATAAACCGCAAATTCACAGATGGGCCTAGACATGTTTACAAAACTATTGAATCTACAAGGTACTTACCAGAAGAGCTACTTTAAGTTGTTGATCCCGTTTTACAACGGAATGCTTACTTTGACCATCCCGATAATTTACTTTTGGCTATGGTAACTGATGAAAGAAACCATATCCGAGATCTGGTCTTTAGGCGTATCATGAAGGCAAAACAAGCAATATCTGAAAGTGACTTTATCAGAATCTTTAAACTATCAAACCTAAACTTTGAAGCTAATGACTATACCGAAATTATCAAATGGAACACCAGTACACTGACTCTTCCTCCACTGTTAAGAACATTGACTAATGAAGAGATAAAACAGTATGTGAGCAATGACTTCAAGCCTTTTATAATTATAGATGCTTTCCCATGCCATACACAGGCAGTTGAAATATGCGTTAAGCTAGTGACCGAAGCTTCAAGTAAAGTGTGTGGACACAGTTCCAGAGACGGCTATATTAGAACCACATTACTGTCACGCTCAGCGATGCCAACTTTTTCACACAAATCCAAATTTCGATGTTTATCGATAGATAAAGACTAGAAAGGAAACATAAAGAGAGAGAAAGCGAAATAAATTTGTACATATTGTAAATAACACATCCTACATTGGATGGTTGGTTGGGTAGGGTCTGGGTGGAACTCGAAGTGCAGCCACCTCCCGGTGGTGAGTTCTGGGTCGTTTTGTAAACAAAATGAGCGAAGAGCTGCACCAACAATTGAATATTAAAACAAAAAAATTACCAAATATTTACTATTAGAAAATTTATAAATTATCTGAAAGGAAACATTGTCAAACAACAAAATTGTCAGACAACGATAATGGCTGCTACCGGCGGCGAGCGCATCGCTGGCATTCGTCACGTACACCTCGCCTCTCTGTCCAGGTAGGCTACTCTTCTGTTTTTGACGAAGCTGCGCGACCGAATTCCACTTGAATATCAAAGTTTATCTTATATGCTTGGATTTTTAATATAATATTCTAATAGAATTAAACTATAGCATCTCTAAAAGTCATATGATTAAAATGTACTAAACAGTCAAAATTTGAAATTTTGCAAAAACTACTAATTTTACTCATTTTGTACTACGTTGCGCGACCAGAAGATATGAAACAAATGTATAATAAGTACAAATATATTGATTTTACATACTTTTAGTAGTTAATACATGGTATAGGAACGATATTAAAACCATCTGGAATGCTTAAAAAAATTAAGAAAAATTAAGGTTTTTCACAATTTTTTGCTAACTTCGATGGCATTGCGCGACCGGAAGACAAATTAATAAAAAAATAGTAATTAGTGCTTTTTTAACGTCTATACCAATGGCAACTTTTCTGCACTCTAGCGATCTGAAATTTAAAAAAAAGTTTTTTTCGAACCACCCTACTATTCGAGACCACACGCCATATTAAAAATCTTGCATCATTTCTAAACAATACTTTTTTTATCGTTTACATGTAACCAAATTGTTACCCTAAATCATCTTTTCATGTTTTTTCCATATTTTCAAAGAATTAAAGCTTAATTACAAATTTTTTACGTATTTTTTTCTGTATTGCTGCTTTCTTAACTTCTTTGCTTGCTCCCTCAATTTTTTATGAGCATTGTATATATATATATATATATATATATATATATATATATATATATAAGTGTGTGTGTGTGTGTGTGTGTATGTATGTCAAAATTTTGACGCATCTTGGTATTTTTCTCTTTAACTGTTTAATGTTTGCTCACCCGATATAGACTGGGTTTGGCGCGCTGCCAAAATTATAACTCCCGACGAAGGACGGTTTTAGCGTCTGAAATATTGCTTTCCAGAGGACCGTTATGGAGAAACGTAACCCTACGTTAAAATAATTTATTATTCCACTCATTTTGCATTAATAGAGTCTGACCTGTATGCAAATAGATGTTCTTTTATGAAATAAGTTTTTATTATGTCATAAATAATTACGAGTAAGTACCTGAAAATTCAAAGTTTTCCATAAAACTGGACATTTTAAATATTTTGTATCAGGAAAGTTTGTTGCCTTTTTTTAAACTGAATTTTGGGAAAGAGGCTTTTTGTAGCTGTTCGCAGAGCCTGTCACACCAATATCTTCTCAAATCTTATATAACACCTATAAATGATCTTTTGGTTAACAGGTCCTATGTTTACATTAATGAAATCCAAGGCACGGCATAAACTCCTTCCTGACATTTTAGCTGAAGGTTTAATACCCTAAACTGACAAAATATATTTTGTCAAAAATAAATTAGGTTTCTCTGTAAATTTCGATCCATCTCTAAATTTTAGGAATGGCTAACAGGTCGACAGCTGAGGCTTCACCCAAATTAGGACCATAGGACCATAGGAAAAATGTGATGAACTGCGTTTTCTAGGCCCCGCCCTCTAACGCAGATAATTCTGCTTATAACATCGGAGAGCGAGTGTTCGTCGAAGTGATTGCAGTTGCAACCCATTTCCTATGGTCCTATGGTCGTCGAAGTGAAAATGAAGTCAGCTCATTGGTCGGCTCCAGGATCCTTCAGATTGCTTCCCCAAAGTGAAATAGTTTCCATTTCGGTCAGTACTTGGGTAGGTGAAGACTTTGGCTACCCGTAAGCTGGATATCTATTGGCAGGTACCCAAATTGGAATGGTACATTATTCTTAAGAGTCCCTCTCTCCGTATGTAAAAGATGGTTCCTAATTTTCCTTTTTTATTAAGTATTTTCTGGAGCTTATTTTGACCGTTTTTATGTAGTTGAGAGATGTAACAGAAAATCATGTGAATTAAGTACTCGTAGCTATTTCTAAGTATGGACGATAAATTACACACGATAGGATTAAACTTTCGAGATGCGGGAGACCTCGAAATCGAGATCTATCAATTTTGTCTATTGCGGAGAGTGTTGCGGTCAATGAAAATTTGAGCAAAAGGGGCACTGAGCGAGCCTCTGAAATCTGAAATGTGTGTAGAGAATTGGCTAGTGGACTGAGAGAGACAATGATGGTGTAGGAAGTTAAATGTAAAGTGTCTTAAATGTTTGTCTTTGTCTTCTCTTAATAAATGTTGCCGCTGTAAACCTAATGCTGTTTCTTCACGAACTCACATCATATAACTTTTGTTAACGACGTCATCTTTGGAGTATCACAGAAGGCCACGCTATTATTGCCTTGCATTACAATCTTTAACAGAGGGAAATGTTATTTCCCAATCGAAGGAATTTTATAATGTATTTTTATATAGTCAGAGATTATTTCTCTGACGATGCTGCTATGAAATATTGCTTCTAAAAATTGTGTATCATTTTAAATAATAATACTTTAAGAAAATGTTTAATTTTCTAAATTGTTTTCTGTTTTTGATAGATGCGATATTCGTTTTCCTCAGTCAGTATATATATATATATATATATATAATATATATATATAAGTATATATATATATATATATATATATATATATATATATATATATATATATATATATATATATATATATATATATATATATATATATATATATATATATATATATATATATATATATATATATAAAGTTCTAAGTCAGTAAATAAAATATTTCCCTTTTCTCCACGTTTCTTCTTCTTCTTCTTTTTCTTTTTATTATTATTATTATTATTTGTATTGCATCAAACATCCCCTTTCGCTAAGTGTATGCAAGATATAAATTTCGCCCGAGTTTTTGTATGGGAAAATTCAAAATTCTCACTGCTTGAGTGTTAAATAAAAGCAAAATGAGGCATCTTTAGTCTGAAAGAGCATTTAATATCCTAAGAGTGTTATGTAGTCATGGATTGCTGATTTCTGTATATGTAATCATTATGGTCCTGACTTTTCCTTTTATAGCATGCTTCTAGAACTTAAAAGTCATTATTTCCGTCTATCCATGATATGCCTTTAACATTTTTGACAAACGAAGTCCTAGTATATAAACACACCCTCCGGAGGAAAATAAATATCACTGTCTGTACTTAAAAAAATGTAAGTAGAATATCTTGATTATTTTTTAAGTAAGATTTACTTATATGTATTTCCCATTTAAAGACTGTGAATTCTAATTTATGCTAAAAGCATGTATATTGGTATGTAAAGCGTCCTTACACAATATGCTAGCAATGAACATCTAGTTTATTTCGTTAAAATTAAATTAATCTCACTTCCTGTAACTTCTTAAGCAATCCATTATTCATAGGTTATGATGAATTGAATTGAATTTTAATATTGCCCTGAAACGAAAGTTCATTTTGATAGAATTTCGTCAAATATTTTACTGCATTCGTGCTATTTATAAAACCGGACGATTGATTATTCCTTGATATTTTGAGAGATAAAATATTAAGGAATTTTGTTTTCTATGTAAATAAAGGAAATCCTTTCGGTGGCTACTTTTTGATTAATTTTCTATCTTTCAAAATACTAAATTGTTTTCCTCCTTTCTTTCTCTAATTAGATACACATACAATCAGATAACATTCTGTTTAAAGCTATCTTCTTAAATAAATAGTCAATCTTGTGCTGTTTCCATTGTATTTGCAAAGAGACAGACTTTGAACTTTAGATTATATGGATTGTAATTCTGTATAAACTTAAACTAATTAAAATAGTCAATAAATATTTTACGTCTCGGATAACTGCTTAACCTATCGTTTCATGATATAAAGTAGAAAATGTCTCCGAGTTTAGCTGGAATTTTCCTATGATAATCAAAGTTTTGAATATGAAGATTGCGCAAAATTAAAATTATAACAGTTCTGACGCCTACATCGTATTGTGAATCGTGTCTCGATTTTCCGCCAAGCGGAGTCGGGATCGAATCCCATATAAAGTACGAACTTTCCTGTTATGTCACCTCATATGGGGGGGGGGCAGTTTTAGTTCACTTGTACAGTGTACCATAAGATTTACGGAAAAGTGGCTCCTAGAATTTCAGCTTCAGGCACACTTCGACCCCGGTTTATATTTCCATTGTGAAATGATTAACTGTAACAGTTAATTCTTTCACAATATTCAAACATTTGAAGATTTAGTTGAAGATGATGACTTCCCCACTGAAGCTATGGCGATTGCAAATTACTTTGAAGATATAAGAAGAAGACAATAATGAGGCCGGCAATTACCAATGTTTGCCATCGAAATATGGAATGTTTACACGCAAACATGATCAATAACGACATCGAAGGTTGGCACAGGGGATTTCAGGAAACATGGGCTAATTTATTCTCAAATATTTACCGCCGGATGAAGGCCGAGTGGCTAGGGAGCTAGCATTCGATACCATAGTCCGTGGGTTCGAGTACCTCTATTGGCATAGATGTTTGTAGCTGTTCGGAATCGGCTTTAAGCAGTAGGTCCCTGTCTAATTTGCCCTCGTGTAGCAAAAAATGACCGTAGTGCTCGATAACCAAACCAAACCCAAACCCAAATATTCACCGATTCATTGATTGTTTCAAAGAAACAACAAGGGCTGCACAATTTTGAAATATCACAACTAATTGTAAGTAATTGAGGCAATCAAAGAAACTAAAAGTATGCTGCAATATTTGGCAGAATCAAAAGAATAGTCCAAGATTTTCAAAATCATAATGTGTTTGATTACCTTAGAGGCATTGCTTTCAATTTCGAGTTTTAAAAAGTAATAATAATGTGCATATCTTCAATTTAAACTAGTGGTTCCCAACCCGTAGAAGTCTGCGGACCACTAAGCCAGAAATTGGACCACCACCCTCCCCCACCGACTTGAGGGGGTGGGAACCCTCCGGAGGGTATGGGGGTATAGAATATCCCTCAGGCAAAAAGGATACAGGATAAACCTGATAGTCAGAGGATATGTTTCACCCATCTAGTTCAATGAACATTGCTTTCAGAATCCCCATTTATTTTGCAACTATTTATATGTGGTGCCGGATCACTCCCGAGGTTCTCGCGGACCACCGGATGATTTAAATCAAATAAATTAGAATTATGAAAAAATTAGGTGAATTATTAACATTTATGTAACCTGTTCATTGTCTACTGGGGGAATTGTTATGGGAGGGGGATTAATCTGAAAGGGCCGAAATGCGAGGGGCCACTTTTCTGGATCCTGTTCCATAATAAAGTAGCGAACCAAGATGCGGTGATGTTGTTGCTGTTTTTAATGCCGCCCAGCTGGAAGTCATTCCAGACCAGGTTCATACAGGCCATCGGACTGAAAGGTGCGGCTGCGGTTCAATGACACCACAAGAGTCGGAGTCTGATTTAGCCAGGTGCCACCTCGATCTTGACCGAGCACCCTCAGGGGTGCCATCTGTGGGGGTGAACAGTCTCCCTCCCTCTCTGGTTTCATGTAGGGACTTTCCAGTCTACGGATTAACGAGCCCATATCTGGCCTTGACACGAAAGTATTTAATGGAGCTTGACGGGAATCGATCCGAGCACTCTCAGCACCAAAAGCTGACGCCCTATTACTTGGCTACCCCAAGCCCAGTTTGGTACAATGTACCTGCAGCATTGCAGATAAAGAAAAAAGACACATTTCATTTTTCTTGTTCTTAGGTACTAAACACTAAACACTCAATATCTTTTTATTCAATACTTTTCAATTTAACCATTTCAGGCGCGCCGTTTGCACAGTACAAACGCCTAAATTTAGTCTATTTTTCCCTTCCATTCAATGTATTCCAGTTAAATGAGCAGAAAATGGTTAGTACTGCCATCTGTTATCAGTTTAAAGAAGTATAAGCCTTTTGCAACCTTTAATTGTAAAATTTTTCAAGATTCTTTAGGTTAAAAAAATTCGGGAAAAAAAAGTCTACACCATGCAAACGATGTAGGTTGTTGCCCCTGAAATGGTTAAAGGCTATTTGTTAACATTAAATTTGAGTAAGATGCAGGATTAATACACTGCTGGCCACCCAAATTGCAACACCAAGAAAGACAAGAGATATCACAACAAAATTTATTTTGTAGATAACATGTTGACCAAGTATCAAATGATTAAATTTATAGACTTCTGTGAAGTGTGGTTCCTGCCAAAACCAGTAGCCAGAGTAGCCGCCATTGTGGGAGATCACCGCTGCCACACGCCTCGGCATTGATTCAAAGACTCTTTGGATGAGTTCTTGGGATACAGCAGACCAAGCAGCTTCCACACGTTGCCAAAGTTGATCTTCTGTGGCAGCTGCGGATGGAATCTGGGTCAATCGTAGAGCAACCATGGACGACATGTTTTCTATCGGCGAAAGATCCGGAGAGCGAGGCGGCCAGGGAAGCAATTCAATCTGGCGATTGACGAAGAACCGTCGGACAATGCGTGCCACGTGTGGTCGCGCATTATCCTGTTGAAATATGGCTGTGGGCAAGCCCTGAAGGTAAGGAAGGACAACTGGCTCCAACACCACGGAGATGTAGCGCTGGCTGTTTAAAGTACCGACAATGCGTACTAGAGGTGTGCGAGAGTGATATCCAATACCGCCCCATACCATAATACCCGGTGCAGGACCAGTGTGGCGGTGCATAACGCAGCTGTTCAGCATCCTCTCTTCACGGTGTCTCCAGACTCGAATGCGACCATCGTGGTGTTGCAGACAGAAGCGTGACTCGTCAGTAAAGACAATTTCATTCCATTCTGCCGTCCACATCCTTCTGTCATCGCACCATTGGCGGCGGAGACGTCTGAGGTTCTGCGTCAAGGGTAGACAAAGCAATGGACGTCTTGCGGACAGACCACTCTGCTGTAAACGGCGTCGAATGGTACGCGCAGACACTGGATAATGCGTTACAGACTGCATGTGCTGTGCTATGGTTCGTGATGTGACTGAGCGATCCGTCACTGCCATTCGCACAATTTCCCTGTCATCACGTGAAGTGGTGCGCTGAGGTGGATGCGATCGAACACGCCGGTCCGTCGTACCCTCCTGCATCCAACGATCATATATCCGCATTACAGTTTTTTGGTTTCGTCCAACACGACTACCGATTTCCCTGAAAGATAATCCACAATCTCGGTAGGCCACTATCCTTCCTCTGTCGAACTCGGATACTTGATCAAAAGATGATCGCTGTTTTCGACGAGGCATAATTGATCGTTTTTTTGAAAAAACCATAAGAAAAACACAATTGCCGAACTTGAAATCGTCGAAATCTCCAAGCCTTTAATAGCGCTTTGAAGTGGCGCCACAGGCGCGCGTGATGTGCGTCTGCGCTGAATTTCTAATCATTTGCATATCTCACCTCCGCTAATGCATGTTGTAAATTTCATGTTATTTGCATGTTTCCTTCAGAGTGTTGCATTTACAGTGGCCAGCAGTGTATAATGCTGTAAATTATTTCGACCTTTATTTGCTCAGTAAGCAATAAAATTAGTAACTTTCTTTGATTTTTTAGATGGGAACTTATAAATTTTGTATTAAGCATTAAAACAAAGCTTGGAACTTTGGATCTGAGAGAGTTATCTGCATTTTTGAGCAAGAATTCCCGTACTCAAATAGCCAATAAATAGTTCAGATAAAGTGGATTGTACTATTCCAGTCATTCGTGAATTTATGGAGTCCATTAAAGCTAAAAGCTTTAATCTTCTATTGTGTGAGTGAGAAAGTTATATTAGTAGGATGCTTTTAAAGTAGTTATAAATTATAAAAGGCTTTCAATAAGTCTCGCAATAAGTTCTCAGTAAAATATAAGGAAAATGAATATTCAAATTATATCTTATACAGACGTACTTAGAAATGTTTTTGGTGATGCATTTATTACCTTTTTATGTTTTTACTAGCTGAAAACCCGCGCTTCGCTACGGAGTACATTCAAATTAAATACAACGGTCAATGTATGCAATTAATGTAAAAAAAAATAAATATGTATATTTAAAATAAATGCGACGATCAATGTATACAATTGATGTAAAATTTATATATATATATATATATATATATATATATATATATATATATATATATATATATATATATTTATAAAACAATCGTAAGGGTTATTTATTTTTTTTGTATAATATCCAATCGTCTGCTGCATTAGAAAGAAAAAAAATATTTTTTTGTCTACTTAGTTGTTATGCATGTGACGATAAATTTATTTAAAGTACCATAAAAAGAAATCACGTGATCAGCATTTAATAAATTAAATTCTAAAAATGAATCTTTAAAAATTCACCAAAAATCAGAAAGTTGAGGTAAAGGTTTGAAAAAGATTTCATTTGAAAGGAATTTTTATGGTCTTTCTCGTGATATAAATTTTATAACCCTGAGATTATTATTTTAAATGCAAACTTAAAAAAAGTTACAGAAACAGCTTAAAAATTTAATTTAAAAAACGCTAAGAAGAATTTTTCAAAAATCTTTCTTAGTGTACCCCTACACCATAAGAAGAATCGCCATGCAAAATTTCAGCCCTTTAGGTCCAGCGGTTTGGTCTGTGCGTTGTATGTCAGTGAGTCATTCAGTCAGTCAGTCAGTAACGGAACTGTTTTATATATATATATAATGTATTTTATTTATAACGCACGAAGAGATGGAAAGTGATAATCAGCTTGTTAAAAAATGGCAAAAATAAATAAAAATTTAAATTTATATTAAGCGATAAAAAATAATTAGTCAAGATTTTACGGAGCTTACTATTAGCATTTATGGATTGTTCTGTAAGCCCATCAGATGTCAATACCATCGAAGTGTGTATGTATGAGTCAACTAGCAAACAAAACTCCTGCAGTTTCTATCATTCTTTTATAGTAAACGGATATACAGGGCTCCCACCTATATCCGTTATACCCCCCTTAACTTCTAAACGGTGACAACTTTTAACGGTGACGACGTAACTTCTAAACGGTGACAGCCATAAATTTGGTGTCTATGTATAGTAAAAAGGCTATGCGCTACTCGATGAGACAACTTACAATGCCATCCATTGGCAAATTTTGGAATTAGCGTTTTTATCTCAAAAGCGGTACTAGATACGGGAAAAAAGTCAAATACAAAGTTGTTCAGCATCATCGATTTAGCAAGAAAAGACACCTTGCGCACTTTAATACTTAAAACATAATATAGAAAATTAACATTTGTTTGGTCACGATTTCGAAAATTGTCGTGTCATAAAGAGTGGAAGAAAGAAACTGAGACACTTCCCTATCTTCAGGATCATTTGTTTATGTTGCTGAAAATGCTCTCCATTAGCTACTATACACATTTGCACTCTGGACTGGATTCTCTGGTCTTTTCGAGCTTCGCTCGCATTTCACGACGCCATAGTGTTGAAAATCACGACTAAACAAATGTTCGTTTTTTACATTCTGTTTTGAGTATTAATGTGCGCATGGTGTCTTTTCTTACTAAATCGATGATGCTGAACAACGTTGTATTTGACTTTTTACCCGTATCTCGTACCGTTTATGAGATAAAAACGCTAATTCCAAAATTTGCCGAAAATGGCGTTGTCAGTTGTCTCATAGAGTAGCGCATAGCCTTTTTACTATACCTAGACAACAACTTTATGGCCTGAGCTGTCACCGTTTAGAAGTTAACTGTAACGGATATAGGTGGGAAACCTATATACCAAAACACCCGATTGGCCGTTTACCAAATTTATAAAAATGGCTAACAGAAATATACTTCTTTTTAAATTTGGTTTATTTTTATTTATCTTATTGTAAAGATTGCTTGTAATTTTTTTTTCCATTTGATTAGTTTTCTTGTCTAAATATTGCTTATAGAAAGACATTTCTTTTTTTTTTTCGTTTGCTTTAATTTATTTTATTGTAAAACGTTCATATAAAATTAATTACATTAAAAAAATTTGATTGGTTTTCATTTTCATCCAAAATGTCTTTAATGTACTGTTTTATTGAACATTTATTTTTACAAGCACAATAACTAAAACGTAAATAAGATAGTGTGGCGTCTATCAGACGCCGCTCGACGATACCTGCAATTTTTATATACGCGACCAGTGCAGGCTTAAAGAGAGCGCATACACTTCAGGCTGATGAGGCCTAGAAAGATCTATTGAAAACGAACCCATATAGCCTAAAGAGTTTCTAGATCTATTGAAAACGAACCCATATAGCCTAAAGAGATACTAGATCTATTGAAAACGAACCCATATAGCCTAAAGAGATACTAGATCTATTGAAAACGAACAGACCCTGAACTGAAAACAAAATTTGTATAAACTCAACCTGAATTTTCGTAAAACTTGAACGATTACAGCTGTTAAATACAGCTGTTAAATTTCAACATAAATTACCAAAATTCTATTTTAGAGCTGTAATTCAAAGTCAAATAAATTATTTTTATAAATAGCTTTAAATATATGGCAGTTGTACTAGTATTATCAGGTACAATTCATCTTTTTTCGTACTGAAACATCATGAAATAAAAGCACCAAAACTACTGAAAAATTCAAACGATGAGCAATATTTCATTATGACCTTTAGAAAAGCCTCTCCATCCTAACTTTAAAAGTAGGAAGAGCAACCTCCTCTGCCATTTACTTCAGAAAAAAAATGTCCTGGCATGACAGCCTCAAGGTGCACTGGAGGGACGTTGTCCTGTCCTCCAACACAAAAATTTCGGAGGACGAGAGTTGCTAATTGTAGATTCATAAAAGAAAAAGACAAAATCACAGATTAAATCACATGTAAAAGATAATGAAAATAATTGACGAAATAAATTAGAATTAAATGAATATAAAATTGAATATGAAAATGTTATTGAAATGTGAACACACAAGTAAATTGAATGTGTTAATGAAATATAATTTTATAATGAATAAATGCATATAAAATATTACGGCATTACAGAAATCCAAGCAGAAAGAATATAGGGAGTTCAAGTGTAGATAAATGAGAATTGGTGCTACAAGGCACCCTCTGGTAAATGACAGTAACTTTGTTTCTTACATTCCTTATGTTTAAGAATGTGTTATTAATTAATAATTTATTTGCATTAATTTTTTAACTTAGTTTTATTTTGTCGCTGCCCTTTCCATATACTTTTCCCGTTTCTTTTTTTATGTTATTTCTTTTTCTTTTTTCTTACTGTTTCTCCAATTGGTAACTCCCACCCTTCACGGTTTTTTCTTCTTAACTTCTGTTTTTAAATAAAAATTATAGAGCTACCTTGGCAAGTACAGGAATCATTCAAGGAATCTTCTCAACCAAACCTAAATCCAAATAACAGCCCGAAAATTCTACTCAACTCAACTCTTTAGTTGCTTAATCAAGGTGTCGTCTGACATCGTCGGCTTGTGTCGTTACATTTTGTGCAAATCAGCAACAAAAGATCCTGCTTTCTCCTTACCAGTTTTCAACGGCTGATGTCTAAAACTACCGAAATGTGTGCGTAATTACCATATCAAAAGTGCTTCATCTCTGCCTGCCAGAAAGAGACATGAGGCTTTGCGAAAAATTTTGCTATAGTTGAGGAGTGAAATGAACTGCAAAAAAGAAGCTAAATTAATGTTTCTCTCACTCTATATTTGCAGTTTTTTCTTTTAAGATGACGACCAGCTTTCAGGAATCATGCTCGTTCTAATGGAATCACCAGGGAACTTTATTACATACGATGTTTTAACCTCTTATTACATGTCTTAGCTATTCTCCCGTCGCTTTCCTATTAAAATATATGTAGTACGTTTTGCATCTCGGGCCTGGGGCAACTCAGTGGTTAGATCTCCGGAATTCTGGACTGAGGGTGCTCGGATTGAATCCTGGCAAGCGCCACTTGTGTCCTCGTGTTTACGCCGGGATTGGGTACATTAAATCCGTAGGTTGGAAAGACCCTATATTTAGTATATGGGTAAAAGAGGTGCAAAACCCACAAGATGCTGCCCTTAAGGAATGTTGCCCTTTGTTGAAAGACCAAAAAATACCAGCTGCATTGGAACAACATTTTTCATCCTTTACAACTTTAAAAGTGGAAATTAATAATTTTTTCTCATTAATGAATATCTAATTTGCCCATGTAAAACAATGAAAAAAGAAAAATGCTTCTTAGAATATGCAGTGAACTTCTTGTGAGTGCGTAAAACCACTCTCTTCGCAAATATGTATATAAATGCATCAAAAATATAAAGGAAATCGGAATATTTTCTGACCATTTTAACCGTAAACCTTCTCCTGGTCGTAACATTTAGATTTTTCCTTACTTAAGTCGCTTACATTTCTAATTAATGAACCTAGTTCGCATGAAATTCCGCTTCACATCTCATGCATTAAAGTAAACAGACAAAGATAATCACCTTTTATTTAATTAATAAAGTACCCGATTCCATTAAAATTGAGCGTTTCTAACGAACTCAAAGTATCGAGGAACTGGAACATTTCACTTGAAAAATTTCCGAGAATAATTCATAACGTAATTATCAGATCCGCTATATTCAGTTCATGCATGTCATGGTATTTCTTTGTGGCTCTTTAACAGTTATATTTATATCGATTTAACTCGTTGATTTTGATTCCTTTATGTTTTGGGTTATTTAAACCTTAACAAAGAAGGGGGGGGGAGCTTAATATAATTAGTTGTAAATAGTGATTAAATTAATAAATAATCAAGGAGGCAGTCAAAAATCAATAATAATTAATAATGATCCTAATAACGATAAATAAAAATCAATAACAATTCCTCAATTAATAATTGTTGATATTTTAATCATTATATTTCACGATCATGTTGATTAATAACTATTCATTACTGATTAAAGATTATTTATCATATTATTTTATTAGAACCATTAATAATTATAATGATTTATATTAATCAATAATAATCAATAATCAAGGATCAATTCGTCAAAGAGAGGATTAATTATTGAATTTTTTATTATTTTAGAGGCTTGCTTGATCTTTTACTTTGTGACTATTTATATATGAATTTGTGTCATTTTGCATCGTATGATGGCTAGATGTTCTATATGATAATTTCTAATAATTTAAACTCTAAAAGGCAATATATTATTAAACAAGAAAAATAATTACCATGACAAAGGGCTCATAAAATTAAACATTTCAATTGTCTAAAGACGTTGTATAATTTTTAGTGTAAAGTAGCATATTCATCTGTACTCCCCTTTGCAGTTGGTTTTAACGATTCTATTTGGAAAATATTTTCTATTAAATTTGCTCTTGGCAGTGCCGTTTAAATTTTCTTTTTACTAAGCATTGCTGTATTACCCGATAGCGAAAATTTCCACATATTTAAAAATATCACGGTGTTACTGGAGTATTTAAGCGTGACATATTCACTGGACAAAATAAAGTTAAAAGAAAATAGATTATTTATTAAAATAAATAATTGTTGAGAAATGAATGCTGCTTTTTAGAAGGAGGTTTCCGTCACTAGTGTGATTGCCTTAATCATATGAATATAATTTTACTGAACAGCTATGCCTTTGATACCTATATTATCGTATCAATAATAGCTATTTAAGATGAAAATATGAAAATTTTGATATTCACAGTAAATGACTCCTGCAAGAGAACAGACAGTATTCATGAATTATACACAGCGTCACCACTATGTAACTGATGAATCGCTATGAAAGGTTAGGAAATTTACTGCAGTTCTTTAACCTAATGTTAAACTAGTAATTTCATTTAGTTTATTATTGGTTATTATTTATTTCTTCTTTCCATAAGTTTTTATGCATAATTATTAGAATGACAACTGACTATCTCTTGAATTATGTAATAATTCTTATTCTTCCCTTAAAGCAAAATCAAACTATCCTGCATTATATTTGGTTATTGGTTATTGTAGATCATTGGTTATAATTTATTTCTTCTTTCCATAAGTTTTTATGCATAATTATTAGAATCAACTGACTATCTCTTGAATTATGTAATAATTCTTATTCTTTCCTTAAGTAAAATCAAAATATCTTGCATTATATTTGGTTATTGGTTATTGTTTATCATTGTTTATAATTTATTTCTTCTTTCCATAAGTTTTAAGCATAATTATTACAATGACAACTAACTATCTCTTGAATTATGTAATAATTCTTTTTCTTTCCTTAAAATAAGATCAAAATATCTTGCATTATATTTGGTTATTGGTTATTGTTTATCATTGGTTATAATTTATTTCTTCCTTCCATAAGTTTTTATGCATAATTATTAGAATGACAACTAACTATCTCTTGAATTGTATAGTAATTCTTATTCTTTCCTTAAAGTAAAATCAAAATATCTTGCATTATATTTGGTTATTGTTTATCATTGGCTATAATTTATTTCTTCTTTCCATAAGATTTTATGCATAATTATTAGAATGACAACTAACTATCTCTTGAATTATGTAATAATTCTTATTCTTTCCTTAAAGTAAAATCAAAATATCTTGTTAAGCCTTATTTTAAATATCTTCAATTCATTTTGATAGACACATGACTCCTCAGACATCAGTGTTTCATCGTGAAATATATTTTCAGTATGTAATATACTAGTAGCACAGATCTTCCTCTGAAATGAAAGCTACACTGATATTTATTAGAGATATACTGATTATTAATATTCAGTATTTATTGTTAATTAAACTAGTCAGACTAAAAATACTAAACAAATAACAACAAAATAATCGTAACAAATATTTTCATCATTACAAATAATTTTTATGAGGAAAATGAATAATAATTATTATTGATACTTTAAAATAACAAATACGTACTATAAAATTTGACTCCATAGAATTTACAATCAAATTTTAGTTCTTATTTGTTATATTTAAAGGAACAATAATAATTATTTTTCCTTTTCCTCCTAATAATTAATCGTAATGAGGAAAATTATTTGTTATGAGATTTTGCTCATATCATTATTCAAGAGCTCTGTAAAATTTGAATGTATAAAATTTAGGAATGGTTGTTAGAAGAAACTAATTCATAGAAAATAGTATTAAAGTTGAAAACACGAAATTGATTTAAATTTACATTTCACAACTGATTGCGTGTAAGATACTGGTCGAAACATATACAATTACCAATCCTTATAGAACAAACTTCAAGCTTTTATGTCACATAAAAAATTTGAAACTTTCAATATGTTTAATACCTTATCTGCACCCCATTAGATCTAATAGGGTGCAGATAAGGTATTTACAGCGATAGATTTTTCAATACTAAAGATCATTGCATTCATATGTTTGTGTAAAACTGCATAAGTAAAGAATTTGAAATATGGATGCAATTTGCTATCCCCTTAAACAATTCAAAAATTATTTCTTTCATAATAACGTTAGGTCTTTAAATGATAACGTAAATATTTCAGCAAAAATATTGAATTGCTGAAAAATAATTCCAAAATTGCATTATATTCTATAATTTGTAGCTTTCTTTAATATGTATCCTATAATGTAAATTTTGTAGGCTATTCTACAACTATTAAAACTCTTTTGCTTCAAAAGTTTTAACAAATATTTTTAACTTAAAGTAACAAAATGTAACACTAGATGGCAGCACTTGTTATTAATAATTCTTAATTTTCTAAAGATCATCAGGACTCGTGAAAATATGCTGTGTGACTCATGATAAACAGCTTGCTTCTGATCAAGAAAAAGTAACAATAACCAATACTAGATGGCAGCACTAGTTACTTATTAATTTTGAGTGCTAAAAGATTGCTCGACTGCGTGGAAAATAACTTGATTCTGAACGAGGAAAACATTTTCGTAAATAATGAAAAGAAAGATCTATCAGTGTATTTAAATACACCTTCATTACATTATTTCTTTACATAATATTTCATTACATTATACTGTAAGCTTTTGGCTTTCTGTAAAAGAGTTTGAGGGTCCAAATCTGGACTTGGAATAAGAGTTTGTATTCGTTCAGAATTCGGTCTAATTAGCCGTCATGTAGCAAACAATTACCGTAGTGCTTGATCTCAACCAACCAACCAACCAACTGTTCAGAATCGGCTGTAACCTGTTGGCCCCAATCTAATTAAGTGTAGTGAAGCTAAAGCGGAGAACATTCGCAGTTCGTCAATCTCCACAACTAAAGTTTTCGAACAGCTATTTTTCCAATTACACATTAGAACATGCAAATTTCTATATTATATCTCTTTTTTTTCATCTAAAAGACGATATTTAAATGCAAAGCTCTAGATTTTCAAAAATCATTTAAAAATATTTTAGTTTTTCAATTTTGTTCTGATATGCATCAATAACTTGATGTCATGTAAGTAATTAGCTACACAGTTTTATGAAGATAATATATATATATATATATATATATATATATATATATATATATATATATATATATATATATATATATATATATATATATATATATATATATATATATATATATATATATATATATATATAAATTTTTAAACCTAATTTTTTCAATGTTAAAGACAATAAAAATGTGTGTTTGAAAGTATATTATTTAAAATTAGTTAGGAAAACTCTCTGTAGCTTAGCATGCGGACTGAAGAAAGGCGAAAAGTCCAACGTTCTCAGATTTCGGTAAAATCCTAGGCAAACCCCTCCCCCCCTCCACTATCAAACGATGGAATCGTCTAGGAATCTCCAGTATTTTTAAATATTCAACGCAATACGCGACATAGCACATGGTCGTAGAAGTTGTGTCAATTCATCCCAAATGCAAATAAAATATACAGAAAAGGTATGAGTGAAAACTTTAAATAAAGAATTGGGGGCAGATTGACATCTTCGAAACTAGAGGGCTGTTCTCAAGTTTTCTCTTCCGCCTTCAATTAATTCAAAGCTTTCGTTACATGGGCTGACTACCTAAAATTTTTATTTTCTGATTAAAAAAAAATATACATATTCTGTTTTTGATGTCATGTGATGGACTAATCAATCTTTCAGCTTTACAAAACTGTTTCCATTTTGTTTATGTTCATCCGAAGTGAAGATATTGTCATTTATATAAAACTCATTCTCCCAGTTTACACCGGAAGTGCGCAGCTAAAGGGCCGGGAGTGACAGATTAAAGAACTCGAATGCTTGTTTATTTTCGTCAACAGACTGAAAATTACAGAAGATTCTATTCTTAGATATGAAATGATGTTTAACCCTTCAGCAGGAGCGCCAATTTTTGAAACACCAGGTGGCGCGCGTAGCACAAAGTGCAACGTCTCTTTCAACCTTGATTATTCCTTTTGTAATAAACTTTTTTTTCAAATTGAAAATAATAATTCTACGTTTTATGACAAGATACAAAATGTTTATAATACTAAAGTATATTTATAATTAAAGGTCAAAGAATGCAGATACAATCGCCTTATTTCAAAACTGTCCGGTTTATTGGATCTAAGGACAACTTGCGAATGGATTCCTATTATGTCCAAAAACTTAAAAAACAATGAGATTGTCAATCTTCGTGATATGCGGGATATCGTGTAATTGCTGCATATTTGATCGAGTACATCAACTCCTGCTTTTGTCGTATTGTAATCCAATATAATTCTTGGTTTACCACGGTTAAATCACGACTACCAATGAATGGAAAGGAATACAACGGTCAGAAAATCAGGCCTGCATTAGAAAGGATGTAGCTATAAATAAAAAAAAGCATAGAACATTCAAACCTTACATGTAAAAACAAACCATTCATAATTACGAAAATGTTGCACTCTGTACACGGGCGAGCCCTGTGAAGGGTTAAATATAAGTCTTAATGTTTAATACACCTACTTTCAAGATATTTTGCTTTATAATTTGGCAACAGAGGGTATAATGTTTAAGTTTGAATCTGTGTCCCATTCTTTTACGTAGCGGATTTGTTTACATTCTTTTTCGATTTTTTTTCGTTCGTGTATGCTCTACGTACGTGTATGCTCTGCTAAACTGCTCTTTCTACAATTAATTGTTTTAAATATGGGAAAAAGAGCAGTAATCGATCTAAGAAACGTAATTTTACGGTAATCGTTTCACAAATAAATCGAAACAAAATGAAGTTTTGATTGACGAATTAGGATCGACGACTGCGAGTGCTTCTAAGTTCGCAAAAAATAACTGTAATGTACATTTATCATCAGAACATTTTTCTAGAAATCGAATTTTTATTTAAGTATTTTAAATAATGTTTTGTGTGCTCTTACGTTGCCCGAAATTTTTTCATGAAGCTTTACATTTCATTGAAGAATCCCCGAAATCAATTGTTTTCTAACTTTCTTCTAAAATGTTGTAGTTGTGACTTTAAGTATGGATTTTCTTCTTCAAAGAAACTGCATAATTTACCGGATACAAATATGCGGCTTGTGTATGGAATGCGACAAACTAGTAAGGCCCATTCTGCTGCTTAAAAACTTTGTGCAACACTGAATATTCCACCTCCATTACATAAAAATTCCTTCAGTAAACTGTCCAATAAACTACTAAATCCTGTAAAGGAATCAGCGGAAAATTCAATGGCCAGAGCTGTTGTGGAAATCAGAGAAAGGAAATCTGCTAATGTGGATGAAATAACTGATTGTGGTGCATAAGTCGATGGAACATGGCAGCGAAGAGGTTACTCCTCGTTGAATGGGTGTGTGACTGCTATTAGGGAAAGTTGTCGATATAGAAATATGTCTGCTTGTCGTCCAATATGTAAGAAACTGGAGAAACTGGAGAAACTGGAGAAAGATCAGTGTTATGGCTCATTAAAAGCAGATCATTTTTGTCACTGCAGTTTTGAAGTCTCTTCATCTAGCATGGAATCAGTTAGAGTATTGAGAACATTAAGTTGTTCCATTTCACTTCACGACATGAAATATACAGACTATTATGGGGATGGAGATTCGAAAGGGTTTCTTCGTGTTAAAGATATAGATGGTGATAACAGGGTCCAAAAACTCGAATGCATAGCGCATGTTCAGAAATAAAAGAATTAGAATGTCAAAGTTTTAAATATCTTTTTATTTCAAATTTATACCTATGCCATATTATGTGGCTGCACATTGTGGCATTAGCAGAAAGAGGTTGCTCAAAAAGATGCGTAATAAATTTCATCTGATGGAGAGCTGAAAAAAACTACATAAATATGTTTTGTTTAATTTTTTTTGCATGCATTTATCTTCCAAATATGTAAAGTTTTTGTACTTAATTACATGCTTGGAGAAAAATATGCACATTACATGACTCTGCTAACAGGCATTTATGTTTTTTTGCTAGAGGGTTAAACTTATTCAGTTTCCACAAACATCCAGAACATTCTCGATCGAGCCATTAAGAAAAAACGTATCGCAAAAACCAATCCTGTATAATTTAAGTATAATTGTGCTGGCTCACAACACCGTCGTGACGCTATTTCATTTATAGCCCAGAACCGTCACTTTTCCCAATAAGACACTAGGTAAGCGTGGAGGAATTATTAATCAAGAATTTTAGGAAACTACAAAGTTTAAAGTAGCCATCAATTCTACTACATTAAGATAGAAAGTACTTAATTGTGAACAATAATAAACTAATAAAGCAATCAATTTGCAGAAATTTATTTTAGCTTTCATGAAGAATTTCCCTCTAGCTTAAATTTACAAAAAGGATCCTTTACCTAACTGCACCTATTTATACGAAAACTATAGTGACAAAGTTATGTTTACTGCTGACTGTTAAGAATCACTCATTTCCCAAAGCGTCGGTAACATAACAAAGAGCATTGTTCCCTTCCAAGCAGGTGACTCGGGTTCGACTCCCGGCCATAAACAGATATTCCTCTTGTACGGTTTTCATATTGGTTTCCACAATCGCAATAATACTTAATGAGAGATTAAATTAGAAATATTAAGATTTCAACTTAATTTTCTTGCAATTTCTAACCTTACCACTGTTAATGGATGTAATTTTGAAATTCCAACGAATTCAACAGCTCTGCGAAGTATAAGCTAAGAAACATATAACCATTACGTCTGCATTAAAATCGAAATTATTACATTTTAGAAACAATAACATGTTTTAAGGTTTTAATTAAACTACTGTCATATCAATCACTAAATTTGTTTTTGAATTAGGGTTTGTCACATACGCTTTAAGCATGTGAAAAGGAGTCATTCCTCTGCATCATTTCCTCTGTGTTGTTTGATTAGATGTTGTAACGGAAATTAGTTGTGTTTTTCATGTGTAAATGGCATTAGTCGTTCATGTTTTGATGTATTTTCAACATTGCTTTGTCTAGTGTAATTTTCTATCAGTGTTCAGTATTGTCTTTGTTAGAACCACCGAGCATGGCGTCCGTTTAATGAACGATTGGATAATGAATAAATATTGATCAGGATTATGATATCTTTGTCTTTTTGGAGTCTGGTCATCCTTTTTGCCTCAGATGTTACAGAAAAACTCGGTCCCACATTATGAGCGCAATGGGAGATTCGATCTTGATTTACCACGGTATCATCGGTTTTTCTCACTGCTGCCTGTAAATTTCAACCTCAGCAATTTCTTGACATATTAATGGATCAGTTAGTAGAATGCGGTGGGATAAAAACCTTATTTTCGTTACCAAAGAATTAAAATAATGAGGCATTAGTGGAGTGTTAAAGCGAATTCTTCCTCCTCGGATTGACATTTTCTGGATTCACCGGTTTTCCACTTTCTTTGAGCGTACATCTACAGGGAAACTCCATTTCACCACTCCACTTTCACCCTAACTCTGAAAATTCGTTCTTCTGTAAGCTATATTTGGGGACTGGGCGATGAAATACTATCATTGTTCTCATGTATCTTAAACTATCATTGAAATCTGTCACTTTGGAATTCTGAAAAGGGTTTGTTTCACATTGTGATCATAACGTATATATATGATTTTAGTCAGGTAGTGGTTACCCATATCTTTTATGTAGCGTTAATTTCTGACTTAATGCTAAACAAATAGAACATCACATTAGACAGTTTCATTCACATTAAGCCACAACCGTTACCATGCTACAGGGACGCTATGAAAAAAATTGACAAAATACTGATTAAACAGCTTTACAGAAAATACAACGTTCGATGGAGTCACCTATTTTACTTGATACAGGTAGCAAATTGACATTTCACTTAAGTACATAAGAGCCAAAAATAAAGAACTCGATATAAATCAGTTTGCAGTGATTCTCTCTTCCTGTGGGATAAAAAGATGTCACCATAAAGTTCTGAGAGAAACTTATATTCAAGAAGACATTATTAGCAAATTTTTAATTGCCGTGACTGTTACTTCTTTTCATTGCGTCACGTATATTCTGAAGCGTCGGTGGAATAACGGTTAGTAAAGCTGCCTTCCAAGCAGTTGACCCGGGTTCGACTCCCGGCCGACGCATCTGTTTTTTAGGATCCTTTTGTATATTCTTTGCTATCCACGATCGAAATAATACTTAGTAGAATTGGTTGAATTGGATAAATTGCGCATGGTCCACCGAGGGACAACCTTCGCCAACAATACTAAATGGGAGGATAAATTAGAAATTTTGAGTTTTTATCTTACTTTTGTTTCAAATTCATACCTTTCTGCTAAAAATGTAAGTCCCCAACAAACACAAGACTGACGGCAACTTGACGGACCGGTGCTGGAGGCGCCGGCAGAACGATAGGCTCGGGGGAAATGATCCGTACCGTTGCCGGGTGACTTACGAATCTCCGACGGGGGATTCCGTAGTGTGTATCCTTTTGAAGGCCGGTGACGGTTGGATGGGAATCGACCCGAAACCGCTTTTCCTCTATCATCCCGGAACTGGACCTCCGATTCGTAACCACAAGTAACAGAAATCTGCATCAGAATTATGGATTTGAAAGGGAAGGCGATGATTAAATTAAACAGACTTTTCAAAAATATTTATTTCATTTTTGTGAAACTTCTTTTACGCGGAAAATTCCCATAATTTTCCTTGTATGTAAAGATTGTATTATGTGAAATTGTATGATTGTATTATGTGAAAATTCACATAATTTTCCTTATATGTAAAGATTGTATTATGTGATTGTATTATGTGTGTGTGTTTTTAACTCCCTAGAAGCTTATAAAAACAGATGAAAATTAGTTTCATTGTTTTTTTTATATATTACTGGAGAAATTAAATATCTACTTAAAAATGGGTCCTTGTTGCACCACTCTTTATTTAAAAGTGAGGAAATAGTGGTAAATTTTTTATTTTTTAAAATTTCTTTTATAGTATATTAAAATAATGATATATATTTTTTTGTATATAAAATATTCAAAATATGATATTTTTACAGGAAACGTACATATTCTAAGTATTTCTAATTGTTAGATGCCATTATAAAACAACTGATTTTGTAGAATTTTGCGAATTTCATCGTATTAATTTTACAGTAACATATTCTTATAATACACATTTGAATGAAAGAAAAAGAATTTTAAACTAACAGACCTTAGTTAAAACAAACAAATCACACATATTTAGAAAAATATTAATTTAATGTAATGTCAGAGACATAGACAGTAGAGTTCATGAGACACGAAATAAGATCACAGACCCTTTATCCTCAGTACGTACATTGAAGAATATATTACATTATTTTTTTGTAATTGAGCCAGGATAAGAGAAATAACATTTACAATAAGCAAAAAAAGGCCAAAAAATTAGTTTAAATAAATTTTAGAAATAAAAATGAAGGCAATTAAGTTAAAAATAATAAGTAAGTTATATTTAATAAATTAAATTGGCAGGTCTGAACATCCGCGAGTACAGAGAACAGAAATTCACCGTTCGGGATCGAACCCAGGGCGAAAGCACAGGAGGCAAAAGCGAACGCTACACACCAGCATTTACTGATAAACGTAGTGTTAAGTGTAGATTGGGAGTATAATTGCCGGCAATGGCGACTCTAAAGCCTAAAGTAATTAATTCGCCTTCGACTTCCACAGCCAAAGTGTAGATAGGGATTCCCTTAAAAAGGATTTTAAGTGTCGGTTTTGGAATTTTTCAAAAAAATCCAATGCGTGAATTAATTAAGTATCTTTGAATGGTCCTATATTATTCAATGTTTTCATATAAGATTTTGACAAAGTTTCCTGAAATTGTTTTGGGAAATTGAATTTTGACTAGGTTGTAAATTTTGTTGAGGGTATCTTTGTATCGTTCCGCCATTTAAAAAAAAGGCTCAGATTTGGGTTCGCGCTTAATTGGAATTTCTTCACCTCTGCAATCCTCCTATGTGACAATTTCCTCCTCAAGGATAGAAAATTTATTTGAGAGAGGGATTCGATCATTAATGCTAGTTAAGTTAGAGCCGAGAGCAACTAGCTTTAGTTCAGTTTGATCTGCCTGATTGAGAGATTTAACTTTTTCAGATTTAGGAATATAATCAAAAATGGGTGTAGAAGAAAATTTACACTTACTGTGCATAAGATTAGCAAGTTATTTGAGATTGGGGATGTTAAACGTTATTTTGAAAAAAAAAAATTCATGTTTCTCAAAAGTCCATAGTAATCACACATGATTTCCATTACTTATTTCACTGACACATTGAATTATTATTTTGTGTTATTATTTCAAATTTTGGCATTATCTTTTGAGAGTGTATTTTTGTTTTTATCAATGCAACTCTCGCAGAAGTGCCGCGGATGGACAAGGATGACTCGATAACGAATTTAACAATCCTTTCTACTGCTTGTGTGTGACATGGAAAATTACTGAAGTCAATACGTTGACTCTCATAATCAGATGCTTTTGCTTCCTTTATAAACTGCTTTAGTTTGTTATCAGAAATATGCCTTGTTCTGTTACTTTAACACCATTCCGTTCAATCATATCAATATAATCATTGCCATCAAAGTTTATACGTTGAATTAAAAACTTTCTGATGCTCCCTTCATTTTCAGTCCTTGCTTTTAGAATCCGGCGTAATCCAAGCTCTTTTACGTGACTGCTATCATCTGATACCATACATAGAAGGAGATTTTCAGAAGCAGCAAAGTATACATTTCTTTGAATGACTGAGTCAATTACATTTATAAGAGTCTGATGGACGTAACGTGAATAGCTTACAAGTTTCCATAAGTTCTTCGATCAATGGATACAAGATGGTTTCAGCTTTATGTTAAACCAAAGAGGTGCATAAACTTACAAAATGTACTCAGTCAGTATTCGGAGATTTTTTGCAGTACATTCTGTTCCCGCATACAAGGGAAGTATTCGGTTTGCTAATGTAAGCCACCATGAATGACAAAGTTTTCCTGGTTTTATCATGGCCAAACAGAAGAGCACCTTCCAACAGAGATTGCGTTACACATTTCTAGCAAATATTTTGGGTCTACACTTAAATCATCCTTAACTTCTAGTAATGGAATGTCATTTTCAATAGGTGAAAATTCAATCACTGGAAGTTCACAGCAATTTTCTAGTTGTTTACCTATTTCTCCTCCAAATTCATTTGGACCTTTAATTAGGATGTAGGGGCAGTTCATTTACTTGAAATAGACAAATCAACCACTGCAGTGGCCTTCTTAATTCCTTATCCAATAAAGGAATCGCACCATTATTCAATCCAGTGTTCAAGCCAGTTCCATCACATCCAATTACAGTAATGTTTAAGTGCTGGTTGTTGCCGTTGAAAGTGCTATTATGCCATCTTTTATACATTTTCCAGTGACAAAAATCTGCTTCAGAAAATTCCTCCTTTGTATGATATCAGATGATCGCAGTCATGTAAGAGAGCTTGGATTACGTAGGATTCTGAAAGCAAATACTGCAAATGAAGGAAAGTTTTTAATTCAACGTATAAACTTTGATGCCAAGGATTATATCGATATGATTGAATGGAATGATGTTAAAGTAACAGGGCCTCCTATGATGAGGCATTTCTGATGAAAAACTAAAGCAGTTTATAAAGGAAGCAAAGGAACCTATCACGAGAGTCAACGTATTGACTACAATAATTTTCCATGTCACACTCAAGCAGTAGAACGGATTGTTAAAGTAGTTAGCGAGTCATCGTTGTCCGTTCGGGGCACTTTTGCGAGACATGCATTGATAAAAACAAAATTACATTAATACCAAAATTTGAAACAAAAGAAAAAAAATTCAATGTGTCAGTGAAACAAGTGATGGAAACCATGTGTGATTACTATGGACATTTGAAAAACATGAATGCTTTTGTGTACTACAAAGGATCAGGAACTAAAACAAAACAAAACAACAATATAAACTTGAAAACGACAATATAAACTAGAAACAGAATAAACTTGAAAAATATGCAAGAACTAAATAGGTGTGATTTGTTTGTTTTAACTATGGTCCGTTAATTAAAAATTGTTTTTCTTTCATTCCAATGTGTATAAGAATATGCTACTGTAAAATTAATATGATGAAAATGAGATGTATTTCATTATGATTTGAATTGTTTAAACTATAAATACTGTTCATATGACTAAGATTTCTTAAAATGACAAACTAACAAAAATTTTGTCATTGTAAGAGTAGCTCAGTGGTTTGATTAAAAAAGGGGGTCGTCGTCTGTGTTTTTAGCTTCCCAGAAGCTTATGAAAACAGAAAAAAATGCTTCAGCTATCGAATTTGAAATTTGGTTTAAATTCGCCGCCATTTTTGAAAGATCGGGGAAGAAAGGCAGGACTTAGGTTGAATGGCAGCTACGTGGACCAATGTACGACGTAGAGAAGAAAGCTTTTGCAAGGGTTTCCACTTTAAAGCGTGACGTAGTTAGGGTAGCTTCACTCGTAGTGGGTGCCTCTTAAAAGAAGTTATCTCTGAGAGTTAGCAATTTATGATGTTGGCGATGTTTTACGCGCTTGTGATTCGTCACTTTTCATTTTTGCGCGTCTTTCTGGCGTAAGAACAAAACCATTTTTCTTCCTCCGGACATGTGTTATTGAAGAAATATTTTGCCAAAACAGGAAATGGATGACAGCGATCTCAAGAAAAGATTTCATAGTTACCTCCAGTTCAAGGGTAAGTAACATTGTTTATTATTTAGAGATTTGTGATTAAACTAATTGCAGTTATTTAAAATAATTTATTGTTTTTAATTTTCAACGTTTCAAATTTAATGCATATATTGATGTAAAAGAATGGGTAGGATTAACTGAGTTGATCTTAAATGTCTTGCCTACAGTTATTAAAGGATATAAAAGTTAAATTAATGTAATTGAATGTTATAAAAATCCCAGAAACTTCATTCTAACACTTTTTAATTTAGATATACATTTATGCAAATTCTTTTGTATTTAAATGAACTATGTTATTTTACTTTGTAGTAAAGTAAATATCTTTTTGTTTGTATTTAGTTTCGTAGAAAAGATCAACAAAACGTCGGCCTGGATTAAAGGATTGTGGAAAGCATCAAAAGATAACGTGCTATTCTAAAACAGATTAACTTAAAGATTCATTAGTTTATTTTTATCAGTTGAATTTCTCACTTTCACCATGTATTTTAAAATCTATACTTATTGATAATAATCTAAATATTGTGGCATTTGTTAAGAATTGTAAGATTTCAAAATTTAATAATTATAAATTTCCTTGCAAAACAAATAACATAAATGATTTGTTAAGCATTTTAAAAGAATTTGGATTAAATGAAAACAGTAATGAGTGATGGTGAAAATGTATTAAATGTGGTAATTGAATTGCTTGATGTTCTAAGACATAAAATTTCTGATCATCAAAATACAATAATTGACTTCTTGACTGAACAACTGACTTTATTATTAAAACAACTGACTTTATTATTAAACAATATCCTATTTTGCTACCCCCCTTGTTTAAGTATATTATATAATCACCCTTCAAATCCTAATAGACCATTATTTTATATTTTTGATCCTGTACCCAATTCTGAAGTGTGTCAGAAATAATTGGCTGAATCAGAAGAATTATGGTCAGTGCATGTATTTTATTGATTTTAATGATCATAACTTAACTAAAACTGCTTCTTTTAGAACCATTAAAAGTATCCATTCTTTAGAGGATGGACAGATAGTTAAATATGTGTTTGGATTAACTTTAAAAGCTCTTTATCCATCTTCTATGGAGAGACAAAATGTAAAACTGTCTTCAAATTTTCAATGACCATTAAATGGTGGAAGATAATGAATGTGTAAAGTAAGTTTAAAGGGAGTCATAAACGAGATATGTATTGTGAGCCTTTGTCATCTAATGCATCCAATGAAAAGGTTATGTACCTACAAAAATTCTTAGTTTGGCTTGATACTTGGAATTCTCTTAAATATACTTCTGGCTTTTTAACTAAAGAAACATATACCACACTTTCTCACACTATACATGCTGTACTTGAAATGTGAACATATTGTTGCAATGAATTAGGGATGGCATATTTCTTAACAGGAAAAATTGAAACCGACATTATTGAAAATAGGCTTGGAAAGTTTCGCCAATTGTCTGGGTCACAATACAACATCTCGTTGACACAGGTTTTCGAAAATGAATCGAAGCTTAGACTTCAAACCCTAGCCCCTTAATTTTATTAATTTGTATCGTGTTTGAAATCACTTTTATCTGTGTTATTAGAGATGAAGGCAGTAAAAAAAATATCTTTAGTACTTTATCTTAAATATCTATTATGTGCTTTCTCACATGCACATGCACACATTAGCCAGTTGAGACATAACTATGTTTTACTATCCTAAAATTAAGCGTTAGAAACTCATTAAATCTAAACTTTAGTTAAGTGTATGTCTGGGAACTAGTGCCTCATCTCGTATATGGCATATAAACTGGAATTTTTTCAAAAATTCTGATTAGCACTTTTTTTTCTCCCCATTGATTCTGAACTCTTCAAGTTAAGCATGAGCTTTGGGTTAATGATAAAAATCATAGACAGCATCTGTTTTATGTTGTTCTTTAAATTGTTGCATTATGCTTAGAATTTCATTTATTGCCTTGTCAATTATTTGATTGTACTAAGTTTTTTTAAATTCCACTGAGAATCTTGTTTAGCTGTTTAAAAAATGGGGGGAAATGCATTGTAAATTGTCTTTACTTTCTCAAAGTTTCATAATTAAATATGTTGATAAAGTTGTGCCTGAAAAATAACTCAACTGATTCTAAACATCAGTTGGAGCTTTATGGAAAGCCAAATTATATGGAAAGTTATACAATAGTTAGTTGAAATTGTTTCTTGGAAGTTTTGTGAGGTAGTAATCTAGTTCATGTATATTAAAGTCTTATTTAAATATTGTGCTAAACATATTCAGCACATTGAAAGTCTGATTACTTCTCAAATTTTAATCACCAGGCAATTTTTGGTATTAAATTATATGCTCAGTGCATATTCCGTTATGTGTAATTTTCACTCAATCTGATTTGAAAATTCATGTGAGGAGAAATTTTTCTGATTATAATTTAACAGCTTGCCTTGTGTTATGATATATTTATTTTTATTCATTTCAGGAAGTCTGTTGGACAGTATCTAATATTACTGCTGGTAATACACAAGATTCAATCAGTTATTGAAGCTGGAATTATGGAGGATATTATTCTAATACTTGATGAGGTATTTTAAAAAGTCATTATGTATTATGTAATACCTTTTGGTTAATGTAATGTTACTTCAAGTAAATTTACTGCTAAAACTTAATTTTATTCTTTAGTATCTGTAAGTCTAAGACCTAAAATTATCTTTAGTATCCCAAATGACTTTCTACCACATTTTTAGTAAAAATTACTGTGAAAGCTACATCATGTAATAAATGTTTACTTTATTCATTAATATAGTAATAGAATAGTTGTTAAAGATTATTTGCCCTTTTCACTAATTTTCTCCCTCAGTACAGTATGAAATTTAATCCTGTCGATTAAATGATTAGTTATTACAGATATAAATAAAATAGAGTAGAATGTCTTGATAGAGTACAGTAATAAACAACATTGAAAGCTGACTTGAGACTTGTCTAAAATGACAACAAAATTTTCTCTTAACTATCGAGAATATTATCACATTGAAGGTAAAGAACACAAGAATGAAGATTGAATACTAAATAAAAAATTAGCATATAAAATCTTAAATTTCTAAATCTGACCCAGCATCTGTGTTAATGCTCTCTATGGCATGTTGTAATCAGATTTAGAAATTTAAGATTTTGTATGCTAATGCTTTACTTAGCATTCAATCTTTATTCTTGTGTTTCTCTACTTTCAACAACATTATTCTCAATAGTGAAGAGGAAATTTTGGTGTCATTCTAGACAAGTCTCTGATTCAGCTTTCAATGTTGAGCTGAAATTATGCTCAACATTAAAAGCGTATTATTGTACTCTTATCAAGGCAATCTACCCTATTTTATTTATATCTATAATAACAAATTTATCGACATGGTTGGATTTTCTACTGTACAGAGAGAAATTTAGTGAAAAGGGGAATGCTCTTTAAAAATATTTTAAAACTATTTTCTGTTAGTATATTTATTTAATCAAGTAAATATTTATTACATGGTGTAGTTTTCACAGTATGTAATTGGTTTTACAAAAAAATGTGGTAGGAATTTACTTCTTGGAAGTAGTTATCAATAAAATGACAACAGATTTAAAACTGCACTCATGTGTTGGGTGCTGTTTTATATCAAGTTTTTTTAAACCCCCGTCTCAGAATTTATATTTCCTAATTGGATTTAATTAATTCTACTTTATCAACAATGAATTTTTTCAACTACTCTCAACAATCAACTACTTTTACAACAATAAATTACCCTTTAATGTACAAAACTATGCAAAAAATAATTTTCTTATCTGCCGAGCATTTACTAACTATACATCAAAAAATAATTTAAATAAATTCTTCTTTTGATTCATAAATTATATCAGGGGATGGGAGTCATTTTCCTTTCACATAAATTTATGAACTGATTTTCTCTTTCTTTTTTTCCTCTAGATGCTGTAAAGATGGAGCAGAGCTACAGCGAAAGGATCCTGTTCTGTAGAAAATATAGAAAAAAATTGTGTAAATGTGCTATGTACTTTCTAAATAAACTATTTTTACTTTAAACCAGCTCTTTTCTGTATTTAAAAGCATGTGTTTCTATAATTATCTTCTATTGTGTCATTTTAAGAAATATTACTATCATAGTACGATTTTTGAGAAATATTATTATCATAGTACTATTTCTCAAAAATAGTACTATCAAATGTTGGATATTGAATGTCCTATATAATATAAAAGAAAATATTTTTAAAAAATGACTTATAAGAATTTAATGAATTACTCTAATTCACAAAACTATGCAAAAAATAATTTTCTTATCTGTAGAGCATTTATTAACTCTACACCAAAAAATAATTTAAATAAATTCTTCTGAGCAAATTTTCATAAGCTCACAAAGGTTTGAGTATGGATTTAATCATATCACACTAAACATTACTCAAGTTTTGAAAAATGAAAGTATCAAATTTATGTTTATAAATTTATCAAATTATGTTAATAAATTTTATACTGGGGAAGTGCAAATTTTTGGGGTTAATTATTAAAAACATGGATTTATGTTGCATTTCTTTGGATGAAATGCAATAGTATGAATGGAAAGAATAAATACACAGTACTGTTTTAAATACTATACGTCATTCTAAATTTAAAAAAAAACGGGAACCTTAGATCGAATGGAAAGCTAGATTTAGCTTTAATAGATGGTATTAATGTTATCTAAACTTTCAAATTTGGGTAAATGTATCTTAATACAAAAGGAGGTTTTGTTCTAACAAGTAAACTTCTGGTTCATATGCAAATTTTTAGGTAATAGCAAAGATCAGTATTTGGTAATACCTAAAAATACATAAGGCAAAACTGGAAAGAATACCAGAAATATGAAGGCAAAAAAATAATAATAAAAGTGAAAGGGTTGATATAAGAGGATATTCCTCAATGTAATAAATAATAAAAATAAGCATATAAACGAAAGGGTCCTACACAAAACTTTGAAAAAATGCCGGCGGTCCGATTCTGGTATAATGCCGGCATGACGCCCGGACCTACGGCACATTGCTGTTTACGAGATAGGTAAATGACGGTATATCGACACCAATTATTGCTCCCGTAACCGGACCGTCAACCTCCGGTTACACGGCGGCTTTTTGTCCGCATTGAGGGGTTCATCGCGGCTACCTCACGGTTAGTAACCGGATGAACGATGGCTCGATTCTTCCCGGAATCGGCCCCGCCCTCGACGGGATAGTCGCGGGCGAGAGGACACTCACGTGACGGATCCGATACTGACCTACTGCGCCGGCCCGGCAGTGGAGAAATCGGCTGGCCGGAAAATTCCGGCCCCGGGCCGATGCCTCTGTGTTTGTTGGATCATTTTAAAAGCCAAACGAATTGAACAACCATACTAAGTATAATGTATAAGTCCATGTAACCTCTTTGTCTTAAATTGGAAATTCTTACGTTTTAAAAATCAATTGCATAATTTAAGGTTAACTTCTGAGAAAATGAAATTACTATCACTCCTATAAAATTACTATATAAATTTATTTTGAATTAGTTTGTCTATTTCAGCTTTAAATGATGACTTTTGTATTCAGGGACTTAAAATCAGGGCACTTCTTTCCTAGAGAACTTCATAGACGATGTGGCGTTTTTAAAGACCGGGAAGAAACAAATGATTGCTGAGGCGTCGGTGGTATAACGATTAGCATAGCTTCCTTCCAAGCAGTTGTCCCGGGTTCGACTCCCGGCCGACGTATCTATTTTTCTGTTTCCTTTTTTATATTCTTTGCTATCCACGAACGGAATAATACTTAATAGTATCGTTTCAATTGGATAAAATGGGGCATGGTCCACCGACGGACAAGCTTCGCCAACAATACTTAATGCAAGGATAAATTAGAAATTTTGAGTTTTTATCTTACTTTTGTTTCAAATTCATATCTTTCTACGTAAAATGTAAGTAATTTTCAAAGCCAAACGAACTGAAGTACTATCCCAAGAATAACGTATAAGTCCATGTAACGTCTTTCTTTGCCTTAAATTGGAAATTTTTCCGTTTAAAAATCAATTACATAATTTAAGGATAGCTTCTGAAGTAAATGAAATTACTATCCTATGAAATTACTATCCTACAACATGACTATCTAGATTTATTTTGAAATAGTTTGTATATTTCAGATTTAAATAATTACATTTGAATTCAGGGACTTAAAATCAGGGCACTTCTGTCCTAGAGAACTTCATAGAGCATGTGACGTTTGCGTTGACCGGGAAGAAACAAATCGTTGCTGAGGCGTCGGTGGTATAACGGTTAGCATAGCTGCCTTCCAAGCAGTTGACCCGGGTTCGACTCCCGGCCGACGCATCTATTTTTCTGGTTCCTTTTTATATTCTTTGCTATCCACAAACGGAAATATACTTAATAGAATTGGTTGAATTGGACAAAATGGCTCATGGTCCACCGACGGACAAGTTTCGCCAACAATACTTAATGGAAGGATAAATTAGAAATTTTTAGTTTTTATCTTACTTTTCTTTCAAATTTAAATCTTTCTACTGCAAATGTAAGTAATTTAAAAAGCCAAACGAATTGAAGTACCATCCCAAGTATAACTTATAAGTCCATGTAACTTCTTTGCTTGCCTTAAATTGGAAATTTTTACCTTTAAAAATCAAATATATTATTTAAGGTTAACTTCTGAAGTAAATGAAATTACTATCCTATGAAATTACTATCCTACGACATTACTATCTTGATTTATTTTGAAATAGTTTGTATATTTCAGATTTAAATGATTACTTTTGTATTCAGGGACTTAAAATCAGGGCACTTCTTTCCTAGAGAACTTCATAGAGGATGTGACGTTTGCGAAGACCGGGAAGAAACAAATCATTTCTGTGGCGTCGGTGGTATAACGGTTAGCATAGCTGCCTTCCAAGCAGTTGACCCGGGTTCGACTCCCGGCCGACGCATCTATTTTTCTGGTTCCTTTTTTATATTCTTTGCTATCCACAAACGGAAATATACTTATTAGAATTGGTTGAATTCGACAAAATGGCGCATGGTCCACCGACGGACAAGCTTCGCAAACAATGCTTAATGGAAGGATAAATTTGAAATTTATACATTTTATCTTACTTTTGTTTCAAATTTAAATCTTTCTACTGAAAATGTAAGTAATTTAAAAAGCCAAACGAATTGAAGTACCATCCCAAGTATAACGTAAAAGTCTATGTAACCTGTTTGTTTGCCTTAAATTGGAAATTTTTCCGTTTAAAAATCAATTACACAATTTAAGGATAGCTTCTGAAGTAAATGAAATTACTATCCTACAACATGACTATCTAGATTTATTTTGAAATAGTTTGTATATTTCAGATTTAAATAATTACATTTGAATTCAGGGACTTAAAATCAGGGCACTTCTTTCCTAGAGAACTTCATAGAGCATGTGACGTTTGCGAAGACCGGGAAGAAACAAATCGTTGCTGAGGCGTCGGTGGTATAACGGTTAGCATAGCTGCCTTCCAAGCAGTTGACCCGGGTTCGACTCCCGGGCGACGCATCTATTTTTCTGGTTCCTTTTTATATTCTTTGCTATCCACAAACGGAAATATACTTAATAGAATTGGTTGAATTGGACAAAATGGCTCATGGTCCACCGACGGACAAGTTTCGCCAACAATACTTAATGGAAGGATAAATTAGAAATTTTTAGTTTTTATCTTACTTTTCTTTCAAATTTAAATCTTTCTACTGCAAATGTAAGTAATTTAAAAAGCCAAACGAATTGAAGTACCATCCCAAGTATAACTTATAAGTCCATGTAACTTCTTTGCTTGCCTTAAATTGGAAATTTTTACCTTTAAAAATCAAATATATTATTTAAGGTTAACTTCTGAAGTAAATGAAATTACTATCCTATGAAATTACTATCCTACGACATTACTATCTTGATTTATTTTGAAATAGTTTGTATATTTCAGATTTAAATGATTACTTTTGTATTCAGGGACTTAAAATCAGGGCACTTCTTTCCTAGAGAACTTCATAGAGGATGTGACGTTTGCGAAGACCGGGAAGAAACAAATCATTTCTGTTGAGTCGGTGGTATAACGGTTAGCATAGCTGCCTTCCAAGCAGTTGACCCGGGTTCGACTCCCGGCCGACGCATCTATTTTTCTGGTTCCTTTTTTATATTCTTTGCTATCCACAAACGGAAATATACTTATTAGAATTGGTTGAATTCGACAAAATGGCGCATGGTCAACCGACGGACAAGCTTCGCAAACAATGCTTAATGGAAGGATAAATTTGAAATTTATACATTTTATCTTACTTTTGTTTCAAATTTAAATCTTTCTACTGAAAATGTAAGTAATTTAAAAAGCCAAACGAATTGAAGTACCATCCCAAGTATAACGTAAAAGTCTATGTAACCTGTTTGTTTGCCTTAAATTGGAAATTTTTCCGTTTAAAAATCAATTACACAATTTAAGGATAGCTTCTGAAGTAAATGAAATTACTATCCTACAACATGACTATCTAGATTTATTTTGAAATAGTTTGTATATTTCAGATTTAAATAATTACATTTGAATTCAGGGACTTAAAATCAGGGCACTTCTTTCCTAGAGAACTTCATAGAGCATGTGACGTTTGCGAAGACCGGGAAGAAACAAATCGTTGCTGAGGCGTCGGTGGTATAACGGTTAGCATAGCTGCCTTCCAAGCAGTTGACCCGGGTTCGACTCCCGGGCGACGCATCTATTTTTCTGGTTCCTTTTTTATATTCTTTGCTATCCACAAACGGAAATATACTTAATAGAATTGGTTGAATTGGACAAAATGGCGCATGGTCCACCGACGGACAAGTTTCGCAAACAATACTTAATGGAAGGATAAATTAGAAATTTTTAGTTTTTATCTTACTTTTGTTTCACATTCATATCTTTCTACTCAAAATTTTAGTAATTTAAAAATCCAAACGAATTGAAGTACCATCCCAAGTATAACTTATAAGTCCATGTAACCTCTTTGCTTGCCTTAAATTGGAAATTTTTACCTCTAAAAATCATATATATTATTTAAGGTTAACTTCTGAAGTAAATGAAATTACTATCCTATGAAATTACTATCCTATGACATTACTATCTAGAGTTATTTTGAAATAGTTTGTACATTTCATATTTAAAGGATTACTTTTGTATTCAGGGACTTAAAATGAGGGCACTTCTTTCCTAGAGAACTTCATAGAGGATGTGACGTTTGCGAAGACCGGGAAGAAACAAATCATTTCTGTGGCGTCGGTGGTATAACGGTTAGCATAGCTGCCTTCCAAGCAGTTGACCCGGGTTCAACTCCCGGCCGACGCATCTATTTTTCTGGTTCCTTTTTTATATTCTTTGCTATCCACAAACGGTTGGTTGGTTGGTTGGTTGGGGTTTTATGGCGCAAGATCCAAAATAGGACATAAAGCGCCAAACACAAGACTAGAGCAAAGAAATTCTATCAAGTCGCCACGCTCGAACCAACGGTGAAATAACCAACACTAATAAAAATAAAAAACGAGTAACCGTGAAAAACAGAATAAAGGGGATGATAAAAATTATGTATAAACAAGTTAGAATGATGATATATACAAGGTAATATAGAAAGATATGTAAAAGGCATAAAAACCGGTGATATATAAGGTGGTAAAAACAATGATACATAAAATTGATAAAAAGATTATAAAAAAAGATATTTGTAAAACGCAATAAAAGTTCAACGATAAAATCAATTGCTAAAGCACAAACTGTGTATAAAACCAGTAAAAAATAAGAAGGCAAACAGAGCAGGATGGGGGGGCTCCCCCAGCAGTTCAATTAAGATAGGTGAACTGGAGCCAAAAAACCTATTATACTGGGCTTGAAGCGAAGGGCAAGACGTCAAAATATGTCCAACCGAAAGTGGAGCCTTACAATGTTGACAGAGAGGGGCATCCTCACCCATCAACAAATGTCGATGCGTCAAAAGGGAATGCCCGATTCTCAACCGTGTGAGTATGACGTCTGCACGACGCAGTTGAGCTGATGGCCAAGCACCAATACATGGTTTAACCTGTCGCAGCTTATTAGTAACCTGCAGATCCCAATCAACTTGCCATTCGTTCCTAATTAACTTTTTCACAGCGGACTTCACATCACTGATAGGCACATGCTGATTCAGCCGATGCACAGCACCTTTAGCCGCAGCATCTGCCTGCTCGTTACCCGATATGCCGACATGACCAGGCACCCAGCAGAAAAGGACACTGAAGCCACGACGACAGAGGCGACGATGCAGATCCAACACCGGAGATACAAGGGAATGGGAGTGTGACACTTCACCATTCTCCAAAGTCTCTAAAACGCTGATGGAATCTGTATACACTATAAAACGCCTATCTCTCTGCCTGAAGATATACTTCAGAGCTTCATGTACAGCCACAAACTCTGCTGAAAAGACAGAAAAACAGTCGGGAAGTGAATAGCTCCTAACGTCTCTGCCACAGACGTAGGCACATCCAACATGATCTTCTGTTTTCGAGCCGTCGGTATAAACATCAACATAGTTAGGGTAACTAGCAAGGTGCGACGCAAAAAGCTGGCGAAAAATGACAGGATCCGTATTCGATTTTGCAAAACCCTGGAAGGGGCGCAAGTACGAAATCTTGTGGTTTCGCCAAGGTGGAAAATGCAAAGTCGGTTGCAGCATGACATCCACATCACACAGCGGAGATGAAATCAGAACCGTCCTCATGCGAAGTCCGAAAGGTGGAATGCAAGATGGCCGATTTTGGTAAAGTCGGTCATTCTGACTGTCAAGTAGAGCAGAATGGAGTGGGTGATTAGTTTGCGAGAGGATACGGAAGTACAACTGAAGCGACAATTGCTTGCGAATAGATGGTAAAGAAGGCTCACCGCAGATGACATTTAAACTCTTAATGGGAGATGTCCTGAAAGCACCAGAACAGATTCGAAGGGCGGAATGATGAATCGTGTCCAGTTTCCGTAGCACAGAAAAGCGTGCGGAACCGTACACGGCGCATCCATAATCCATTTTCGATCGAATGACCGCGCGATAAACCCAGAGCATAGTAGATCGCTCAGCTCCCCAGGACGTGTTCGATAGAACTTTCAGCAAATTAAGAGCCTGCTCAGACTTCCGCCGTAGATATATTACGTGCGGAAGGAAGGTTAACTTGCTATCAAACAACACGCCCAAGAAACGAACCACGTTCTCTACGGCTATCAGGGAGTCACCTAGGTATATTCGCGGGTCAGGATGCAAACCTCTGCGCTTACAAAAATGTACGCAAGAGGTTTTTTCGGCCGAAAACGTAAAACCGTTCTCAGAACACCATGTCATCATGCGAGATATTGAAACTTGCAATTGTCGTTCGATGTAACGCATATCCTTACCTTGACACGAGATCTGCAAGTCGTCGACATACAGATTGCCACGAACAGATGGTGGCAAGCACTGTAAAATGCCATTAATTTTCAGGGAAAACAGTGTAACACTCAATACACTGCCCTGAGGAACTCCCTCTTCTTGAATGTAAACATCGGAAAGCGTCGTACCAATGCGAACTTGAAATTCTCGTAGTGACAAGAAGTTCGCAATGAAAATCGGCAAGTGACCACGAAAGGTGTTATTATAAAGGTCACGAAGGATACCATATCGCCACGTCCGGTCATAAGCCTTTTCAATGTCGAAGAAAACAGACACTAAGTGGCTTCTTCTGACAAAGGCATTGCGAGCTTTGGATTCTAAGGCTATGATATTATCCATCGTGGACCGGCCACGCCGAAACCCGCTTTGTAGAGGTGACAGACAAAGCTGGGATTCTAACTGATACACTAACCGATTGTTAACCATTCGTTCCAGCAGCTTGCATAAACAGCTGGTGAGTGCAATTGGACGGTAATTGTTAGGGCTAGCAGCATCCTTTCCCGGTTTGGGAATAGGAATCACTATTGCCCTACGCCAAGAGGATGGAAAAGCATGTTCCTCCCAGATTCTATTAAATAGATACAGCAAATTACGGAGCGAGCTGCGAGAGAGATGCTGTAACATAGCATAACTACTGCCATCGGGACCCGGGGAAGTCATCCGAGTCTGCCGAAGGCAATTCTCCAACTCGTTCTCCGTAAAGGGGCAGTTGTAGGCCAGATCGGACTGAGTATCGAAACGCAAAGGTCTTGACTCGGCACGCAGTTTGTGTCGCATGAAAGTGGTCGGATACGACGACGCACTCGACACTGAACTGAAGGCGCTGCCAATGGCGTTACTTATTTCCTCTAAGGTAGAAAGTGTAACGCCATTTTGAACAATGCACGGTATTGGCTGGTCTGGATATAATCCTATGCATTTCTTTACTTTCGTCCAAAGCTGCTTACTGGGGGTGGATGGTGTCAATTCCGAAACGTACTTTTTCCACGACTCTCTCTGGCAACGTCGACGCACTCTACGAGCGTTAGCCCTTGCTTGCTTGAAAGCAACGAAATTTGGAGTGGTGGGATATGGGCGAAATATCCCCCACATTTTACGTTGTACTTTCAATGCTGCAGAACACTCAAGGTTCCACCACGGTTTCCAGTTTCTTCGACCATTAGGTGAGCTCTTGGGAATGGCTGCATCGGCAGCTTCTATTATAACGTTGGAGACAAGACGAACCGCTTCATCGATATCACCGTCGACCATAGCCTGGGTAATGGTTTCAATGTCTGTAAATCGCGACCAGTTCGCAGACTCATATTTGAATCGCGCAGGGCGACAGACTATGGATCCAGTGCCGGACAGTGACACAAACACAGGAAAATGGTCACTTCCGCGAAGATCTGTCCCGACCCAAAAGTTGCAAGATGGAAAGATTGACGGTGAACAGATGGCGAAATCAATGATGTGAAAGGTCCGAGATGGCTCGTGGAAGTGAGTAGGATCACCATTATTGAGGAGGCAAAGATTGTGGTCAGTTAGCAACTGCTCCACTTGCCTTCCTCGAGCGGTGTTACAGCTACTCCCCCACAACACATTATGAGCATTAAAGTCTCCAAGTATAACAAAAGGTTCCGGAAGCTGAGTCACCAAGTCGTCGAGAGTTCTTTGATCAACAACGTCGTTAGGTGGCAGATATATTACACACACGGAAATTAATATCCGCATCTGCACACGCACTGCAACCGCTTGAAGTGGAGTATTTAACGATAGGACAGAGTAGGGATAGCTGTGAGAGGTCAGGAGAGCAACACCTCCAGACGCTCGCACACCCGAAACATTGTCCTTCCGAATAATACTATAACGACGTAATTTGGCCGTGTCCGCTGACTTCAGGAAAGTTTCCTGAAGTGCGACACAGGCCGGATGGTAATCTGTGATCAAAGACTTCAGATCAGATAGTTTATTACGGAAACCGCGACAGTTCCAGGAAATTAAACTCGTCATCAAGAGGAAGAGGGAGATGGAACACGAGCTGGAAGAGTTGAGGTGTCCATAGACACCCCAGCATCAGGATCAGAAAGATCCGAATTGGACGCGCAAATTTGGAGGGAATCCTCCTCCATACGCGCCACATTGCGAGGGTCTTTCAACTTACGTGAATGACTCACTCGCTTAGCAACTTCAGCACTTTTTAACTTTTTATGTATAGGTGGTTTTGGTGTAGAAGGTTTTGAGATGGAAGAACGGGATGTTTTATTAGGTTGTGAGTTAGATTTTGAAGGTGCGGTTGTTTGAGTTTTACTATTGTTTGATTTATTGGTGTTAAGAATAGGCTCCGTTTGGGTTGATGAGTTACACATAACTCTCTTGGAAGCGGCAACAGAGGCGTATGAAACACCAACTCTAGGGCTTCTAGCCTCGACCTGTTTGCGCGCTTCTAAGTATGACAGACTATTGTTGGCTCTTACGGTCTGAATCTCTTTCTCAACTATCCATTTTGGACAGGAGCGTGAGTATGATGTGTGATCTCCTTGGCAGTTGACGCATTTAGCTGGCTTAGTGCAGGTCTCAGATGCATGGTCAGGCTGGGCACATTGGGCACAGACCACGGAACCACGACACGATGCTTTCGAGTGTCCGAAACGTTGACACTGAAAGCAACGGAGAGGGTTCTGAACGTAGGGCCTGATGGGACACCGAAGGTACCCAGCAATAAGAAATGATGGTAATTTAGGTGTGTCGAAAGTCAAGATGAGATGCTTCGTTGGAAGCACTTTCCCATCTCGACGGATATTAATACGACGAACACCAGACACATGTTGGTCGTGTAGATGCTCCAGGATTTCCTCTTCGGGGGTATGGAGGAGATCGGCCTCCGATATTACTCCTCTCGAAGAGTTCAAATATCCATGAGGAGCCACGGACACAGCAATATTGCCAAACATATTTATCTTAGACAACTGCGCAGCTTGTACTGCTGTCAATACTTCAACAAGGAGGTCACCAGAACGGAGTTTCTTTATTGATTTCACATCGCCTATAACAGAATTTATACATTTTTGAATGAGGAAAGGTGAAACAGTGGTGAAGTTGCCTTCCGTACGCTTAACTATAAAGAAGCGAGAAGTTTGATTGGTGTTATATGATCTAGATGATGCACGTTGATTAGTAGTTGCTTTGGTTGAGTTATCCATAAAAATGGGCCGTATGTTCGGTCCCCGGCGGCACCACCCACCATGGAGCCCAACAAGGGGACGCCGGTTACTGCGCCAGTGCTAACCGGGAACTATACGCGCGCGGCCAATGATCGGTTGCTTAGCCCTGAGCCAGTGAACAATGTCTAACCGACCAGCCGATTGGTACACACGGGACCAATGTGCACCTCCCGTTTACCTGAAGCAAGGGCCAAAGTAGTGTGTTGGAGAGTTATCTTACTAAAGCCCACATTATGGCGAAGAATAAAACCCCTCAACTACCAGGATCCCCATTTCCTGGGACACGGGTCTCCACGCACGGCAAACACGTGGGCAGTTAATCGCCATTAGAAGCTAGAAGCACAGAATGGCTACAGCTTCTGATGAGGAGCCCTCACCTCCGAAGAGGTAACCGCAACGAGGGAGAAAAAAAGGTAAAAGTAGAAGGACGAGAGGAGAAGAAAAGGGAAAGGAGGGAAAGTTCGCTGGGGTACCTCGGGATTGCGACACCCGTGTTTACCTAAAGAAGGTAAACCCCCTGAGGGGCCACAAACGGAAATATACTTAATAGAATTGGTTGAATTGGACAAAATGGCTCATGGTCCACCGACGGACAAGTTTCGCCAACAATACTTAATGGAAGGATAAATTAGAAATTTTTAGTTTTTATCTTACTTTTGTTTCAAATTCATATCTTTCTACTCAAAATTTAAGTAATTTAAAAAGCCAAACGAATTGAAGTACCATCCCAAGTATAACTTATAAGTCCATGTAACCTCTTTGCTTGCTTTAAATTGGAAATTGTTACCTTTAAAAATCAAATATATTATTTAAGGTTAACTTCTGAAGTAAATGAAATTACTATCCTATGAAATTACTATCCTACGACATTACTATCTAGAGTTATTTTGAAATAGTTTGTACATTTCATATTTAAAGGATTACTTTTGTATTCAGGGACTTAAAATCAGGGCACTTCTTTCCTAGAGAACTTCATAGAGGATGTGACGTTTGCGAAGACCGGGAAGAAATAAATCATTGCTGAGGCGTCGGTGGTATAACGGTTAGCATAGCTGCCTTCCAAGCAGTTGACCCGGGTTCGACTCCCGGCCGACGCATCTATTTTTCTGGTTCCTTTTTTATATTCTTTGCTATCCACAAACGGAAATATACTTAATGGAATTGGTTGAATTGGACAAAATGGCGCATGGTCCACCGACGGACAAGTTTCGCCAACAATACTTAATGGAAGGATAAATTAGAAATTTTTAGTTTTTATCTTACTTTTGTTTCAAATTCATATCTTTCTACTGAAAATGTAAGTAATTTAAAAAGCCAAACGAATTGAAGTACCATCCCAAGTATAACTTATAAGTCCATGTAACTTCTTTGCTTGCTTAAATTGGAAATTTTTACCTTTAAAAATCAAATATATTATTTAAGGTTAACTTCTGAAGTAAATGAAACTACTATCCTATGAAATTACTATCCTACGACATTACTATCTAGAGTTATTTTGAAATAGTTTGTATATTTCAGATTTAAATGATTACTTTTGTATTCAGGGACTTAAAATCAGGGCACTTCTTTCCTAGAGAACTTCATAGAGGATGTGACGTTTGCGAAGACCGGGAAGAAACAAATCATTTTTGTGGCGTCGGTGGTATAACGGTTAGCATAGCTGCCTTCCAAGCCGTTGACCCGGGTTCGACTCCCGGCCGACGCATCTATTTTTCTGGTTCCTTTTTTATATTCTTTGCTATCCACAAACGGAAATATACTTAATAGAATTCGTTGAATTGGACAAAATGGCGCATGGTCCACCGACGGAGAAGCTTCGCCAACAATACTTAATGGAAGGATAAATTAGAAATTTATAGTTTTTATCTTACTTTTGTTTCAAATTCATATATTTCTACTGCAAATGTAAGTAATTTAAAAAGCCAACCGAATTGAAGTACCATCCCAAGTAAAACTTATAAGTCCATGTAACTTCTTTGCTTGCCTTAAATTGGAAATTTTTACCTTTAAAAATCAAATATATTATTTAAGGTTAACTTCTGAAGTAAATGAAATTACCATCCTATGAAAATACTATCCTACGACATTACTATCTAGAGTTATTTTGAAATAGTTTGTACATTTAATATTTAAAGGATTACATTTGAATTCAGGGACTTAAAATCAGGGCACTTCTTTCCTAGAGAACTTCATAGAGCAAGTGACGTTTGCGAAGACCGGGAAAAAACATATCATTGCTGAGGCGTCGGTGGTATAACGGTTAGCATAGCTGCCTTCCAAGCAGTTGACCCGGGTTCGACTCCCGGCTCACGCATCTATTTTACTGGTTCCTTTTTTATATTCTTTGCTATCCACAAACGGAAATATACTTAATAGAATTGGTTGAATTGGACAAAATTGCGCATAGCCCACCGACGGACAAGTTTCGCCAACAATGCTTAATGGGAGGATAAATTTGAAATTTATACATTTTATCTTACTTTTGTTTCAAATTTAAATCTTTCTACTGAAAATGTAAGTAATTTAAAAAGCCAAACGAATTGAAGTACCATCCCAAGTATAACGTAAAAGTCCATGTAACCTGTTTGTTTGCCTTAAATTGGAAATTTTTACCTTTAAAAATCAAATATATTATTTAAGGTTAACTTCTGAAGTAAATGAAATTACCATCCTATGAAAATACTATCCTACGACATTACTATCTAGAGTTATTTTGAAATAGTTTGTACATTTCATATTTAAAGGATTACTTTTGTATTCAGGGACTTAAAATCAGGGTACTTCTTTCCTAGAGAACTTCATAGAGGATGTGACGTTTGCGAAGACCGGGAAGAAACAAATCATTTCTGTGGTGTCGGTGGTATAACGGTTAGCATAGCTGCTTTCCAAGCTGTTGACCCGGGTTCGACTCCCGGCCGACGCATCTATTTTTCTGGTTCCTTTTTTATATTCTTTGCTATCCACAAACGGAAATATACTTATTAGAATTGGTTGAATTCGACAAAATGGCGCACGGTCCACCGACGGACAAGCTTCGCAAACAATGCTTAATGGACGGATAAATTTGAAATTTATACATTTTATCTTACTTTTGTTTCAAATTTAAATCTTTCTACTGAAAATGTAAGTAATTTAAAAAGCCAACCGAATTGAAGTACCATCCCAAGTAAAACTTATAAGTCCATGTAACTTCTTTGCTTGCCTTAAATTGGAAATTTTTACCTTTAAAAATCAATTACATATTTTAAGGATAGCTTCTGAAGTAAATGAAATTACTATCCTATGAAATTACTATCCTACAACATGACTATCTAGATTTATTTTGAAATAGTTTGTACATTTAATATTTAAAGGATTACATTTGAATTCAGGGACTTAAAATCAGGGCACTTCTTTCCTAGAGAACTTCATAGAGCAAGTGACGTTTGCGAAGACCGGGAAAAAACATATCATTGCTGAGGCGTCGGTGGTATAACGGTTAGCATAGCTGCCTTCCAAGCAGTTGACCCGGGTTCGACTCCCAGCTCACGCATCTATTTTTCTGGTTCCTTTTTTATATTCTTTGCTATCCACAAACGGAAATATACTTAATAGAATTGGTTGAATTGGACAAAATTGCGCATAGCCCACCGACGGACAAGTTTCGCCAACAATGCTTAATGGAAGGATAAATTTGAAATTTATACATTTTATCTTACTTTTGTTTCAAATTTAAATCTTTCTACTGAAAATGTAAGTAATTTAAAAAGCCAAACGAATTGAAGTACCATCCCAAGTATAACGTAAAAGTCCATGTAACCTGTTTGTTTGCCTTAAGTTGGAAATTTTTCCGTTTAAAAATCAATTACATAATTTAAGGTTATCTTCTGAAGTAAATGAAATTACTATCCTATGAAATTACTATCCTACGACATTACTATCTAGAGTTATTTTGAAATAGTTTGTATATTTCATATTTAAAGGATTACTTTTGTATTCAGAGACTTAAAATCAGGGCACTTCTTTCCTAGAGAACTTCATAGAGCATGTGACGTTTGCGAAGACCGGGAAGAAATAGTTCATTGCTGAGGCGTCGGTGGTATAACGGTTAGCATAGCTGCCTTCCAAGCGGTTGACCCGGGTTCGACTCCCGGCTGACACATCTATTTTTCTGGTTCCATTTTTATATTCTTTGCTATCCACAAACGGAAATATACTTAATAGAATTGGTTGAATTGGACAAAATGGCGCATGGTCCACCGACGGACAAGTTTCGCCAACAATACTTAATGGAAGGATAAATTTGAAATTTTTAGTTTTTATCTTACTTTTGTTTCAAATTCATATCTTTCTACTCAAAATTTAAGTAATTTAAAAAGCCAAACGAATTGAAGTACCATCCCAAGTATAACTTATAAGTCCATGTAACCTCTTTGCTTGCCTTAAATTGGAAATTTTTACCTTTAAAAATCATATATATTATTTAAGGTTAACTTCTGAAGTAAATGAAATTACTATCCTATGAAATTACTATCCTATGACATTACTATCTAGAGTTATTTTGAAATAGTTTGTATATTTCAGATTTAAATGATTACTTTTGTATTCAGGGACTTAAAATCAGGGCACTTCTTTCCTAGAGAACTTCATAGAGGATGTGACGTTTGCGAAGACCGGGAAGAAACAAATCATTTCTGTGGCGTCGGTGGTATAACGGTTAGCATAGCTGCCTTCCAAGTAGTTGACCCGGTTTCGACTGCCGGCCGAAGCATCTATTTTTCTGGTTCCTTTTTTATATTCTTTGCTATCCACAAACGGAAATATACTTATTAGAATTGGTTGAATTCGACAAAATGGCGCATGGTCCACCGACGGACAAGTTTCGCCAACAATGCTTAATGGAAGGATAAATTTGAAATTTATACATTTTATCTTACTTTTCTTTCAAATTTAAATCTTTCTACTGCAAATGTAAGTAATTTAAAAAGCCAAACGAATTGAAGTACCATCCCAAGTATAACTTATAAGTCCATGTAACTTCTTTGCTTGCCTTAAATTGGAAATTTTTACCTTTAAAAATCAAATATATTATTTAACCCTTTCAACGGCAGTGACGAAATATTACGTCGAGCCCTGACTGTCTCATCCGGGCAGTGACGAAATATTACGTCCGACCTTAGCCGTCTCATTCGGGCAGTGACGTACCCCTGAGCAGGCGCAGGTTATTTTTCCAGCACTGCACGGAGTTTTTCCCCCGTTTTCGGAACCATAAAAGGTGCTTGATTTACAACCTCGAATTGTCCGAAATTGGGGAATGAAGACCCCTACATGTACATCTCCGATTCTGACGCATTCACGGGATGGGGGTCTGAATAGAGCGACGTTGGTACGTTGGAGGGGGGGGGGGGGGTTGCATATCGACTTTCCCGAAAAGTCAGATGTTCGGTAATTGCATCAGTTTCCAAGAAGGAAGGTCAAGAATGGAGGGTGTGGAATAGCTATCTGGCTGTTGTAAGGACACAAGAACAGGGCGCTTATGAATTTCCCTAGGATCATAATCTGGGAGATTCGCGAATTTTTATTTTTTTAAACATTAGCAAGTTAAAAATTTCAAAGGCAATAATTTAAATTATGAATAAATTATTATTACGATTAATGATAAAGTTTTCATTGCACTATTAGTATTTACATATGATAAATTATATATTAAATACATGAAACCATGATTTTTTTTATCCTATGTCAACAAAACACTTACTAATCGCAGTGATAGATAAAATATGATATTGCAATGATAGAAGTTCCCTCCTACTTTATCTTTTACTTTACAATCTAGATAAAGCCATTATAGCTAATAAAATTACATTTGAATGAAACATAATGTAAAAATATATACATAAGTAATTTTGATTTAAATCAATGATTTTTTAAAAAAATCAAGTGATTTAAATCCTAATTTAAATCAGGATTTAATTCATGTACTGTATATTTAAATTATGTATATTTAAATTTAATTAATCGTCTTTTAATAACTTTTATAACTAAAATAACGATTTTAATAACTAAAATAATGTCTAAACATATTTTATTTTATTTTATCAATTTGGCTACATTTCAAACTTTTCAATTATTATTTTATTACTTTCCATACAAGTTTGAAAAGTTATTTGATGTTGTACAGTGCTTCATACTGGGAAATGGCTGAATGGTAGGGCTCTGTCTTTCGGTCCCGAATCCTACTTCTGGCATGGATGATTCCCGCCTTTCGTAATCGGCTTTAAAAGTAGGTTCCAGTCTATCTAATTAACCCTCGTGTAACAAAATATTGTTTAGTTCTTCATCTCGGTCTTCTGACATCTTGTTTTAATCTGTAAATTAATGGGTTGGAGGGATTGGTGAGAAATTCTTAGGTGTTTCTTTTTTTTTTTTTAACTCACGATGAACTACCTACTCAAATTATTAGGTGTAAGGCGTTTAGAGCGTCACATTCGAGGTTATCTCCACAATTTTGATCATCCTCATGAGATAGGAATTTTCTCCTGATTTCGTACCCCTCTCTTGCGTAGCCGACTTCGCAGTGAGAGGATTTTCGGACCCCGTAGCTGTTTCCTTAAAATTTCATTGATTTTTGATAATGGTCGGAAGCAAATTAATGAAAACATAATTTTCCGGGTGAACCTTACCGTGCTGGAGTTCGCAGGTTCGAGTCCCTTTTCTATATGAATGTTTGTATTCATCTGTATCGACATTAAGCAGTAAGTCCCGGTCAAATTAGTCTTCGAGTACTAAAAATTGACCTAAGCTCTCTAAACAACCAAATTATCGGAATTTCTTTATTACAGCATTCAACTAGGACATTGATATGACCGATACAATCTTAAAATTGCAGTTAAAAAAAAGATGTATTTTCATAGACACAAAAAGAATATGATTAAAACAAAACTGATTTGTAAAATTGTGTATTTAACTATAAACTTGTGTATGTACGTATGTGCAATAGCGTCTAAATAGTGCATTCAATTGAACTCAAATCCAATATGTGTGTTGCGAGAAAATACTAAATTTTTAATTCTGATATTTCAAAAATTTGGTTTTCTGCATGAAAACCATGAAAATTGGCAAGTCATAAATTAAGCATGAATATTCATTCATCAACAAAATTTTTCGGCTGCAATATAAATATTATAAAAATTAATTTTGGATGTTGTTCCAAAATTGTTATTAATTCGCAAATCAATCAAAAATAAGAAAATGAAAAAGGGTGAGCTGATTGCTTATCAACGGGGGAAAACTTTGATAATGAAGTGGCATGATAAAAGATCTGTTGCCAGTTTAAGCACGATCCATTCCACAGAAATGCAAAATATAGCAAAACATGGGAAAACTTATAAAAAACCCGTACCAGTTCTGGATTGCAACCATACAATGGGTGGTGTGGACAGAATGGATGCATCTATTTAAAATTATGGCAAAATATGCTGGAATTGATTATCAATGATGTGTGTATCTATTAGCAAATATTTATTGTTGAAATTAATTGTGATAGTTTAGGTTAACATTGGTGAATATCTAGAAAAATTGCATTGAATGATTAACTTGAAGGAAATTAGAATAGGATTAAATAATTTGAAGAAAGTTTTATGAATTCTTTTTTTTTTGAAAGTGTTATTGTATATAAAATGTATAGTAGTGTAAATAAACCATATATATATTCAAGCATAACCTTTGAGCAGTCATTTTGGGTACTGTGTGTCACTTTTTGTACTAACCTTGAGATCATGCCAAAAATGGAATATTATGTTCTAATCTTAATTCTAAAATTTAATATTATCTAATTTTGGGTTGTTAAAATAATTCTTTTTTCCAAAATTTCATTACATATACGAAAAAATAAGTAATTCTGTGTGTGAACTGCAATATTTTTTTTATCGTTTTGTGTGAGTGTAATTCGTTTAACAACGAAATAAAAAATTCATAGGATAAAACAATGTGATTGTAACATGACACATTTAAATAATTTGTGTATTATTATGTTTTAATTATATAAAATTTACACTTATAATATTTTTTAACCACTTGCAGTGTTTCAGAATGTGTAAATATTTTTACGACTGTTAAAATGTATCTTCTGTGTAACAAAATGGTAATTATTGAAGTTTAAATTTTTGGTTCCTGAAATCAATGAGGTAATAAAATTAGTATACCACGTCAATATGATTGATTTTCTTTTTGTTTAGAATGGGTTAAGAATTAAGTTTGTATGGCGTTGTGCACAAAATATAAATATCTTGAAGTAGGAGATGATTATTATCAGGCATTCGCATATCATGGAAATGTTATGGGAAAACGTGTGAAAAATATTATGCTAGTGAGATGAAATATTTAATGGAATTCTCTAGAATTTTTTATTAACTTAAAATTATAAAAGATGGTTTAAAATCTGAAATATTTAATGTTTAATTTATATTTTCGAATGCTTTGTTTTGAAAATATCTGAAGTTTGAAAGAAATTCAATATAATATTTTTGCCAAATTTTCATAGCATTTTAACGTTATCATCAGCCGATACGAAGTCACGGAGGAGTCTTTCGAAGAAACGGAAATCTCTTATAATCTGCTCTCAATGACCCTCAGAAGCTGTTTTTCCTCTGGTCTAGCCTAGGGCTAGAGCGGGTGGAATAAGCCACACACACACCCGTACTGTTTCCTAGAAAAATTCCGCTTTCTCGCTGGGGGAACAAATTTGTGGACACTAGCGGGGTGGAAAATGAGGGTTGCGGTGACAAGCAAAAGGGGGGGGGAAAGAAGTACTTGGCAGTGAAAACAAACTTTTTTCCAGGGAATCGGGCCGCTTGAAGGGTAGAACTATACAAGTTTCAGAAGCCAGGATAGGTGAATTAGAGTTTCGAATTGAGCCGGTGAAAGGGTTAAGGTTAACTTCGGAAGTAAATGAAATTTCCATCCTATGAAATTACTATCCTACGACATTACTATCTTGATTTATTTTGAAATAGTTTGTATATTTCAGATTTAAATGATTACTTTTGTATTCAGGGACTTAAAATCAGGGCACTTCTTTCCTAAAGAACTTCATAGAGGATGTAACGTTTGCGAAGACCGGGAAGAAACAAATCATATCTGTGGCGTCGATGGTATAGCGGTTAGCATAGATACCTTCCAAGCAGTTGACCCGGGTTCGACTCCCGGCCGACGCATCTATTTTTCTGGTTCCTTTTTTATATTCTTTGCTATCCACAAACGGAAATATACTTAATAGAATTGGTTGAATTGGACAAAATTGCGCATGGTCCACCGACGGACAAGTTTCGCCAACAATACTTAATGGAAGGATAAATTAGAAATTTTTAGTTTTTATCTTACTTTTGTTTCAAATTCATATCTTTCTACTGAAAATGTAAGTAATTTAAAAAGCCAAACGAATTGAAGTACCATCCCAAGTATAACTTATAAGTCCATGTAACTTCTTTGCTTGCTTAAATTGGAAATTTTTAAATTTAAAAATCAAATATATTATTTAAGGTTAACTTCTGAAGTAAATGAAACTACTATCCTATGAAATTACTATCCTACGACATAACTATCTAGAGTTATTTTGAAATAGTTTGTATATTTCAGATTTAAATGATTACTTTTGTATTCAGGGACTTAAAATCAGGGCACTTCTTTCCTAGAGAACTTCATAGAGGATGTGACGTTTGCGAAGACCGGGAAGAAACAAATCATTTTTGTGGCGTCGGTGGTATAACGGTTAGCATAGCTGCCTTCCAAGCCGTTGACCCGGGTTCGACTCCCGGCCGACGCATCTATTTTTCTGGTTCCTTTTTTATATTCTTTGCTATCCACAAACGGAAATATACTTAATAGAATTGGTTGAATTGGACAAAATGGCGCATGGTCCACCGACGGACAAGCTTCGCCAACAATACTTAATGGAAGGATAAATTAGAAATTTATAGTTTTTATCTTACTTTTGTTTCAAATTCATATATTTCTACTGCAAATGTAAGTAATTTAAAAAGCCAACCGAATTGAAGTACCATCCCAAGTAAAACTTATAAGTCCATGTAACTTCTTTGCTTGCCTTAAATTGGAAATTTTTACCTTTAAAAATCAAATATATTATTTAAGGTTAACTTCTGAAGTAAATGAAATTACCATCCTATGAAAATACTATCCTACGACATTACTATCTAGAGTTATTTTGAAATAGTTTGTACATTTCATATTTAAAGGATTACTTTTGTATTCAGGGACTTAAAATCAGGGTACTTCTTTCCTAGAGAACTTCATAGAGGATGTGACGTTTGCGAAGACCGGGAAGAAACAAATCATTTCTGTGGCGTCGGTGGTATAACGGTTAGCATAGCTGCCTTCCAAGCAGTTGACCCGGGTTCGACTCCCGGCCGACGCATCTATTTTTCTGGTTCCTTTTTTATATTCTTTGCTATCCACAAACGGAAATATACTTATTAGAATTGGTTGAATTCGACAAAATGGCGCACGGTCCACCGACGGACAAGCTTCGCAAACAATGCTTAATGGACGGATAAATTTGAAATTTATACATTTTATCTTACTTTTGTTTCAAATTTAAATCTTTCTACTGAAAATGTAAGTAATTTAAAAAGCCAACCGAATTGAAGTACCATCCCAAGTAAAACTTATAAGTCCATGTAACTTCTTTGCTTGCCTTAAATTGGAAATTTTTACCTTTAAAAATCAATTACATATTTTAAGGATAGCTTCTGAAGTAAATGAAATTACTATCCTATGAAATTACTATCCTACAACATGACTATCTAGATTTATTTTGAAATAGTTTGTACATTTAATAATTAAAGGATTACATTTGAATTCAGGGACTTAAAATCAGGGCACTTCTTTCCTAGAGAACTTCATAGAGCAAGTGACGTTTGCGAAGACCGGGAAAAAACATATCATTGCTGAGGCGTCGGTGGTATAACGGTTAGCATAGCTGCCTTCCAAGCAGTTGACCCGGGTTCGACTCCCAGCTCACGCATCTATTTTTCTGGTTCCTTTTTTATATTCTTTGCTATCCACAAACGGAAATATACTTAATAGAATTGGTTGAATTGGACAAAATTGCGCATAGCCCACCGACGGACAAGTTTCGCCAACAATGCTTAATGGAAGGATAAATTTGAAATTTATACATTTTATCTTACTTTTGTTTCAAATTTAAATCTTTCTACTGAAAATGTAAGTAATTTAAAAAGCCAAACGAATTGAAGTACCATCCCAAGTATAACGTAAAAGTCCATGTAACCTGTTTGTTTGCCTTAAATTGGAAATTTTTCCGTTTAAAAATCAATTACATAATTTAAGGTTATCTTCTGAAGTAAATGAAATTACTATCCTATGAAATTACTATCCTACGACATTACTATCTAGAGTTATTTTGAAATAGTTTGTATATTTCATATTTAAAGGATTACTTTTGTATTCAGAGACTTAAAATCAGGGCACTTCTTTCCTAGAGAACTTCATAGAGCATGTGACGTTTGCGAAGACCGGGAAGAAATAGATCATTGCTGAGGCGTCGGTGGTATAACGGTTAGCATAGCTGCTTTCCAAGCGGTTGACCCGGGTTCGACTCCCGGCTGACACATCTATTTTTCTGGTTCCATTTTTATATTCTTTGCTATCCACAAACGGAAATATACTTAATAGAATTGGTTGAATTGGACAAAATGGCGCATGGTCCACCGACGGACAAGTTTCGCCAACAATACTTAATGGAAGGATAAATTTGAAATTTTTAGTTTTTATCTTACTTTTGTTTCAAATTCATATCTTTCTACTCAAAATTTAAGTAATTTAAAAAGCCAAACGAATTGAAGTATCATCCCAAGTATAACTTATAAGTCCATGTAACCTCTTTGCTTGCCTTAAATTGGAAATTTTTACCTTTAAAAATCATATATATTATTTAAGGTTAACTTCTGAAGTAAATGAAATTACTATCCTATGAAATTACTATCCTATGACATTACTATCTAGAGTTATTTTGAAATAGTTTGTATATTTCAGATTTAAATGATTACTTTTGTATTCAGGGACTTAAAATCAGGGCACTTCTTTCCTAGAGAACTTCATAGAGGATGTGACGTTTGCGAAGACCGGGAAGAAACAAATCATTTCTGTGGCGTCGGTGGTATAACGGTTAGCATAGCTGCCTTCCAAGCAGTTGACCCGGTTTCGACTGCCGGCCGAAGCATCTATTTTTCTGGTTCCTTTTTTATATTCTTTGCTATCCACAAACGGAAATATACTTATTAGAATTGGTTGAATTCGACAAAATGGCGCACGGTCCACCGACGGACAAGCTTCGCAAACAATGCTTAATGGACGGATAAATTTGAAATTTATACATTTTATCTTACTTTTGTTTCAAATTTAAATCTTTCTACTGAAAATGTAAGTAATTTAAAAAGCCAACCGAATTGAAGTACCATCCCAAGTAAAACTTATAAGTCCATGTAACTTCTTTGCTTGCCTTAAATTGGAAATTTTTACCTTTAAAAATCAATTACATATTTTAAGGATAGCTTCTGAAGTAAATGAAATTACTATCCTATGAAATTACTATCCTACAACATGACTATCTAGATTTATTTTGAAATAGTTTGTACATTTAATATTTAAAGGATTACATTTGAATTCAGGGACTTAAAATCAGGGCACTTCTTTCCTAGAGAACTTCATAGAGCAAGTGACGTTTGCGAAGACCGGGAAAAAACATATCATTGCTGAGGCGTCGGTGGTATAACGGTTAGCATAGCTGCCTTCCAAGCAGTTGACCCGGGTTCGACTCCCAGCTCACGCATCTATTTTTCTGGTTCCTTTTTTATATTCTTTGCTATCCACAAACGGAAATATACTTAATAGAATTGGTTGAATTGGACAAAATTGCGCATAGCCCAAAGACGGACAAGTTTCGCCAACAATGCTTAATGGAAGGATAAATTTGAAATTTATACATTTTATCTTACTTTTGTTTCAAATTTAAATCTTTCTACTGAAAATGTAAGTAATTTAAAAAGCCAAACGAATTGAAGTACCATCCCAAGTATAACGTAAAAGTCCATGTAACCTGTTTGTTTGCCTTAAATTGGAAATTTTTCCGTTTAAAAATCAATTACATAATTTAAGGTTATCTTCTGAAGTAAATGAAATTACTATCCTATGAAATTACTATCCTACGACATTACTATCTAGAGTTATTTTGAAATAGTTTGTATATTTCATATTTAAAGGATTACTTTTGTATTCAGAGACTTAAAATCAGGGCACTTCTTTCCTAGAGAACTTCATAGAGCATGTGACGTTTGCGAAGACCGGGAAGAAATAGATCATTGCTGAGGCGTCGGTGGTATAACGGTTAGCATAGCTGCTTTCCAAGCGGTTGACCCGGGTTCGACTCCCGGCTGACACATCTATTTTTCTGGTTCCATTTTTATATTCTTTGCTATCCACAAACGGAAATATACTTAATAGAATTGGTTGAATTGGACAAAATGGCGCATGGTCCACCGACGGACAAGTTTCGCCAACAATACTTAATGGAAGGATAAATTTGAAATTTTTAGTTTTTATCTTACTTTTGTTTCAAATTCATATCTTTCTACTCAAAATTTAAGTAATTTAAAAAGCCAAACGAATTGAAGTATCATCCCAAGTATAACTTATAAGTCCATGTAACCTCTTTGCTTGCCTTAAATTGGAAATTTTTACCTTTAAAAATCATATATATTATTTAAGGTTAACTTCTGAAGTAAATGAAATTACTATCCTATGAAATTACTATCCTATGACATTACTATCTAGAGTTATTTTGAAATAGTTTGTATATTTCAGATTTAAATGATTACTTTTGTATTCAGGGACTTAAAATCAGGGCACTTCTTTCCTAGAGAACTTCATAGAGGATGTGACGTTTGCGAAGACCGGGAAGAAACAAATCATTTCTGTGGCGTCGGTGGTATAACGGTTAGCATAGCTGCCTTCCAAGCAGTTGACCCGGTTTCGACTGCCGGCCGAAGCATCTATTTTTCTGGTTCCTTTTTTATATTCTTTGCTATCCACAAACGGAAATATACTTATTAGAATTGGTTGAATTCGACAAAATGGCGCATGGTCCACCGACGGACAAGTTTCGCCAACAATGCTTAATGGAAGGATAAATTTGAAATTTATACATTTTATCTTACTTTTCTTTCAAATTTAAATCTTTCTACTGCAAATGTAAGTAATTTAAAAAGCCAAACGAATTGAAGTACCATCCCAAGTATAACTTATAAGTCCATGTAACTTCTTTGCTTGCATTAAATTGGAAATTTTTACCTTTAAAAATCAAATATATTATTTAAGGTTAACTTCGGAAGTAAATGAAATATCCATCCTATGAAATTACTATCCTACGACATTACTATCTTGATTTATTTTGAAATAGTTTGTATATTTCAGATTTAAATGATTACTTTTGTATTCAGGGACTTAAAATCAGGGCACTTCTTTCCTAAAGAACTTCATAGAGGATGTAACGTTTGCGAAGACCGGGAAGAAACAAATCATATCTGTGGCGTCGGTGGTATAGCGGTTAGCATAGATACCTTCCAAGCAGTTGACCCGGGTTCGACTCCCGGCCGACGCATCTATTTTTCTGGTTCCTTTTTTATATTCTTTGCTATCCACAAACGGAAATATACTTAATAGAATTGGTTGAATTGGACAAAATTGCGCATAGCCCACCGACGGACAAGTTTCGCCAACAATGCTTAATGGAAGGATAAATTTGAAATTTATACATTTTATCTTACTTTTGTTTCAAATTTAAATCTTTCTACTGAAAATGTAAGTAATTTAAAAAGCCAAACGAATTGAAGTTCCATCCCAAGTATAACGTAAAAGTCCATGTAACCTGTTTGTTTGCCTTAAATTGGAAATTTTTCCGTTTAAAAATCAATTTCATAATTTAAGGATAGCTTCTGAAGTAAAAGAAATTACTATCCTATAAAATTACTATCCTACAACATGACTATCTAGATTTATTTTGAAATAGTTTGTACATTTCATATTTAAAGGATTACTTTTGTATTCAGGGACTTAAAATCAGGGCACTTCTTTCCTAGAGAACTTCATAGAGGATGTGACGTTTGCGAAGACCGGGCAGAAATAAATCATTGCTGAGGCGTCGGTGGTATAACGGTTAGCATAGCTGCCTTCCAAGCAGTTGACCCGGGTTCGACTCCCGGCCGACGCATCTATTTTTCTGGTTCCTTTTTTATATTCTTTGCTATCCACAAACGGAAATATACTTAATAGAATTGGTTGAATTGGACAAAATGGCGCATGGTCCACCGACGGACAAGTGTCGCCAACAATACTTAATGGAAATATAAATTAGAAATTTGTAGTTTTTATCTTACTTTTGTTTCAAATTCATATCTTTCTACTAAAAATTTAAGTAATTTAAAAAGCCAAACGAATTGAAGTACCATCCCAAGTATAACTTATAAGTCCATGTAACCTCTTTGCTTGCTTTAAATTGGAAATTTTTACCTTTAAAAATCAAATATATTATTTAAGGTTAACTTCTGAAGTAAATGAAATTACTATCCTATGAAATTACTATCCTGTCGTGATGATTGTACTAACTGTCGAATAACGACTTTCCTTTTTTTTTCATCACTCCATAAGTTTTACTAACTAAACCAAATAATAGTAATGTCAGTAAATTATCATCATCTCACTTAATAGCTAACTCTGTAATAATTAATAGTTGTTTTTTTTGTGTTTTACGGTCCCCATTTTTATTTTGTATGGCTAAATGGCGAATTCGCCATTTTGTTCGAAAAGTCCGCCATGTTTTTCCTTTTCTTGAAGGGTTGGGGGAGAAGGGCTGGACTTAGGCTTGAATGACCACTTCGTGGTCCAATGAAAAGACGGCACGGGAGCGTCCCCTCTGCCCGACCGGACGGGTTTTGGCGAGAGTGCAGCGGTATCGCTGAGGTGCGTGAGCGTGGAGGACGGAGATTTTTTTTTTACTCGCTGCAAGGCTGGACGTGCTGAAAATTTCGAAGTTACGACGAGGGATGGAGTGCTTCAGAACCACATCCGTACTGACGTGTTCCTGTGGGTAGACCTCGTGTTTCCCTCGATCCAAGGATTTGACCCTGCAAAGATTCACCGCTTTTGGCACCGACGAGACGGGTACCGGTGAATCTCAGAAATTTTGATCCGGTAGTCGCCACTTCTTCCACGACACAGGAGTGCAATTCCTGCCGGAAGCCTGGAACTCAGCAATTTCGGCCCTTCAACCGAACCCCTTCTCAGCGCGGAAATTCGTGAATCGGGTGACGTTTTTTTTATATATTTTTTTTTTGTCATAATTGCATTTTCCTATATTTTATTTTATACCGTGTAGAATCCTTCCTCTAGGGTAAATTTATATGCTATTTGTGATATGTAGTAATGTTTTATATGATGTGTTTAGAATGGTCAGGAAGAGTAGGACTATTAAATTTTGACATGCCAATTCTTAATTTTTAATGATTAATTCTTAAATTTTTTGATGTGTAATGAAATGCAAGATTATTCTTTATTAAATGAATGTGTTTGTAATTGATAGTGTCTGTCATTTTCTATTCACTCTATGGACATATATTGTGCAGAGGCAACCAAGGAAAATTTGATTCTTTTGAACCTGGGTTAGCAAAAAAAAGTGCTAGTGGTGTAAGCACTATCTTACGAAATTCTTTAAATAATCAATACCACATAATTTGGTGCCGTGAGCCTTTGCCTTGCTAAAAAACTCTGCTGTATGTGTCTGTCGGGTGAATAGGCTGACAGATATTATTAACTATGTCTTTAAGTGGTAATGAGGGGCAGTCTGGGAATGGGTGTGGTAACCCTTCTTTATCTTTAGGAGTTGTACAAAGCACATCGTCACTGCAAAACCCCTTATTTGTTGTTTACTTACCTCCCCTGCTAGGTGAGAATTTTGTGAAATTTTTTTCCACCCTGGAAAACACAGCCAAACTGGCTGGCTGGTCAGAGGATCAGTTAACGCTAATTGTTAAAATAAAACTGGAGGGACAAGCTTCCCAATTCTTTTCCAATACATTAGAAAATCAGCCAAATATTAAGTATGCTGATTTAAAGGAAGCTTTTTGCAAGCATTTTGCCCCCATAAAGTCCTTTTCCCAAAAGTTTAGCTGTTTTACGAATGCGACTCAAGGAATTTCTGAAACTGTCCGTCAGTTTTCAGCCCGACTTGAAGGTCTTGCCAACCAGAGTATTAGACAAAATTTACCACAAACACCCCAAGATAGTAATTTGGTTGAGAATATGCTCTTGTCTCAGTTCTTTCAAGGACTTGTGAACCCAATTAGATGCCAACTGGTCATTCAGGATCCTAAAACTTTTAAAGAAGCGGTCGAAATTGCGAATAGGATAGAGCTTTCTCTTGCATGTGCAAACCCTAATGTTTCGCATATCTCCAGCCCACCTACAACTGTAAATTCAAATTCAAATGACGTAACAACCTTCCTAAAGTCAACCACTGAGACTTTACAGAAAACCTTAGATGTTGTGATGGATAAATTAGAAAAATTAGAGGCTAAGTCCTCGAATAGTCAATTTCGACAACAGCAGGCCCCTATCAGGAAAATTACCTGTTTTTTCTGTGGGATTAAGGGTCACGTGGCAAGAGAATGTAGAAAAAGGATAAGGGAGCAATCTTATAACACCTCGTTTCGCCAACAATATGCTAATCCTCAGTTTAGAGAAGGTCCCAGATTGCCCTGCTCAGAAAATGCCCGGTCAGATCTGAATTTTGATTTTATGGCTACCGACTTAAATTTTAATTTATCAAAATATAAATTACCCATCATTAATGTCCAATTCGAAAATTTTCAAGCTAAAGCCTTAATCGACACTGGCGCAAGTATAAATGTTCTTTCCATTTCAACATTCCAAAAACTTAAAAATTTTACTCCTATTGCTATCCCTAGCATAACTTTAAGAACAATCACGGGTTTGACTATTGAAACTCAAAATTCTGTAAAGTGTAATTTCCTCATTAACAATGTTGATTTTTGTACTTCTTTTGTTGTTTCGCATTCTGATTTCGCTCCATCTTTTGATCTGATTCTAGGACTTAATTTTCTCACTGATAATAATTTCATTGTTAATTGTAATCAAAATCTACTTCAAAATTCTCTTTTAAGTATTTCTTGGTCTGATTTTAAATCACTAACTGTTGAATATAATAATGAAAATTCTACTAACAATCAGAATCAGCAAAATTCCTGTTATTTTGGTACTCTCTCTCAAAAAGTAAATATTCCTCCAAATTCTCAAAAATATGTAAACATTGCTATTCCAAAACATTTTCAACCTGACCAGACCTTATTATTGCAACCTAACGAAAACCGTAATTATAATTCATATTTAGTTGCGAACGTTGTATCTGTAGTATCTCAAAACAATACCTGCTTAACGCAAGTGCTGAATGGGACAGATTCACCCATTACTCTAAATAAAAATACTAAATTAGTAACTGTTTCTAATATTGTATCTGAATCTACTACTGAATTTGTAAACAATATAAATCAAGATGACAAAATTCCTTCCAAATTACCCGAATTTGATCTTTCCCACTTGAGTCTTGACCAGCGACAAAAGGTTCTACAACTCCTTGCCAAATATAAAGATATTTTTGCACAAGATATTTCGGAACTAGGGGAATGCTCCATCATTCAACATCGCATTCACCTTACTGATGACATTCCCATTCGTCAAAAACCCTATCGCGTACCTTATCATCTTAAACCAGAAATGCGTAGGCAAATTAATACCCTCTTAGAATCTGATATAATTGAACCATCAACTTCCTCTTATGCTGCCCCTGTTCTATTAGTGAAGAAAACAGATGGGTCTTATCGCCTTGTTGCTGATTTAAGAAAACTGAACGAAAAAACCATTCCAGATAATTTTCCTTTACCTAACATTTCTGAAATGATTGACATGCTTTCGGGTGCTAAATTTTTTTCCTCGCTTGACTTAACATCGGGATTTCACCAAATGACTATGGATCCTAGGGATGCTCACAAAACAGGGATAGCCACTGAAATGGGTCTTTTTCACTTCAAAAAAATGCCCTTTGGCTTACGCAATGCTAGTTGTAGTTTTCAAAGGCTAATGAGTATTGTGCTTTCAGGTCTTTCTGATCTCTCTATTGCAGTATATATCGATGACGTTGTAATTGCCTCCAAAACCTTCTCTGAGCATTTGAGTAGACTAGAAATAGTGTTCCAGCGACTACAACATGCAAATCTTAAACTTAAACCAAGTAAATGTTCTCTCTTCAAAGATGAAATTGTTTATCTAGGACACAAAGTATCGGAAGGACAGGTCAGACCAGATCCCAGGAATATTGAATCCATTAAAAACGCTTCTCCCCCACGCACTAAAAAACAGGTAAGAGCCTTTTTAGGACTCACTGGCTTTTACCGTAAATTTATTCCAAATTATTCCAAAATTGCTTTACCTTTAACTCACTTGACTAAGGATCTTGTTCAATTTCAATGGTCACAATCGGCAAATGATTCTTTTACTACACTCAAAAATTTTCTAATTAAGGAACCTTGTTTGAAGCTCCCAGATTTTAGCAAACCATTTGCTCTCTGCACGGATGCTAGTAAATTCGCCCTTGGTGCTGTGCTCGTTCAAGAGGATGACACTGGATTCCAACATCCTGTTTGTTTTGCTTCCAAAAAATTTGGACCTGCGGAAATAAATTATTCTGTCGTGGAAAAAGAAGCTCTAGGAGTTGTATTTGGCATACAGCACTTTAAACAATATTTATATGGGTCTAAATTTATAGTGTATTGTGATCAAAAGAGTTTGTCACAGCTTTTCAAATTAAAAGATCCCACATCACGCATTGCTAGGTGGATCATGACCCTTCAGCAATATGATTATGAAATTGTTCATAAACCTGGGCGTCTAAATTTAATGGCAGATTATCTGTCTCGTACAGACTCTAATTCACCTCAGGAAAATTGTCAAAATACCTTAATTAATGCTAATACACAAGTTAAGGAAATTCATTCTCTCTCTACTGACCTACAATCCTTTTCCTTAAATTCCATTTCTAGTGAAGATCTAATTTCCAAGCAACAAGCGGATTCCTATTGCCAAAATATTATTTCAAAATTGCGTAATAACTTTAAATTTTCTCCTACTTCACCTAAATTTTTCCTTGATAATAACTTATTACTTTGTAAAATCACTAACACTAAACTTAGACATGCTCAATTCACTAAACTCGTTGTACCTCAGTCTCTTGTACCTGAAATTTTACATTTGTGTCATGATAACAATACGGTCAGTCATGCTGGTTTTAGTCGCACACTTCATAGGGTCAGGCAAAATTATTTTTGGAAAGGACAATACCAACAAGTCAAACATTATGTAGAAACCTGCCAATCATGTATCCAAAGAAGAGGCTTTTCCAAATCATCAAAAGCTCCTTTGCAAAAGATACCGACAGCGGATAGACCTTTCGAAAAATGCTCCATTGATGCATGTGGTCCCTTTATTACTTCAAAACAGGGAAACAAATGGCTATTAGTCATAACAGATTATTTTACTCGATACCCAGAAGCATACCCTGTACCAGATATCAAAAGTAGCACAGTAGCTAAAGTTTTAATTGATTTTATTTCGCGACATGGTCTGATGCAAACTCTATACTCTGATAGAGGTTCCAATTTTATTTCAAATGCAATGATGGAAGTGTACAATAAATTAAGTATAAATAAACAACACACCGTTAGTTATAATCCACAAGGAAATGGGGTAGTTGAAAGGCTAAACAAGTCCTTAATAGATACTCTGAGCCACTTAGTCCATGAGACCCAAGAAGACTGGTGTGAACATGTTCCTTTGGCCTTATTGGCCTTTAGAACGGCCTTTCATCGAACTATTAAAGAATCTCCTGCATTTGTTGTCTATGGTAGAGATCTTGTGCTACCGTATGACTTAATTTTCTCCCCAAAGCTTCGTACATATTCTGATACTCCCTCTTATGTTCACCAACTCGTTCAACAAATGCAAACCTCGTTCAATTTGGTCAAACAAAACCTGGAAGAAGCAGCTGATTTCCAAGTTCAAACCTCACTTACTAAATGCAAAGATAAAAATATTCTAGTCGGTGATACGGTCTATCTTCATGTCCCACAAATTAAAGCTCATACCACGAAAAAGCTGTCTAAATTAAACCAGGGTCCTTTCAGAGTCTTGCAGCAGATATCCCCTGTTATTTTCAAAATTGCCCTTATCAGTAATCCGGATAAAATGCAAACTGTCCATGTCAATAGATTAATAAAAGTTCAGGACAGGCAAATTTTCCCTTTTACTCCACTTGATCAGTCCCCAGATTTAGCTATTCAAATGTCTCCAAATAATGACTCAGGGGAAGATCACATCTCTTTTCCAGCCAAGAAAGTAACTAACGGCTTGAAAACTTTAACACCTGCTCAAATTCTAGGATTAGAAACATCTATGCCTATCTTAAATGTACCTTCTCCTGATTTCGACTTAAGACCTGAGTGTATTGTAGATCTCGAGCAACAATCAATCTCTTGTCAATTTCTAGCCCATCATTGAGTCCTACCATACCTGTAACTTCTAATGTAATTATTACTCCGCCACCTAATACAAATACAGACAATTTGAGTTCGTCGGTAGGAAGTTCCAGGACTACTAGTCATGGGTATAATTTACGTCCCAGGGACAGCAACGGCTTTGTAAGATATAAGTAGCAATTACATTTATTGTTTCCCTATTTGTTTGGTCTTTCCCTTTTGTGAATGATACCACACTGACGTTGGGTATCAGACATATCATTTTGTGTTTATGTGCATTTAAAAGGTGTTGAGGGTGTAATGTACCTCTCTTATTTACATTCAATTAAACATTGAGATGTGTGTGTGTTGAATTTATATATATGTATTATTTTCTTGTGACAATAAGAGCAGTTTGTTTTCGTGTTTTGTTTTTGTGTTTAAGTGGTGGATGCACACAAGTCTTATGTTATGCAGTATTTCTATTTTGTTGGTTCGTCCCTGTATCACCTGCAATTTTTTTATATAACTAATGTAGGAAAGCTTCATGAACTTTTCTGATAAAGCTTTACTATTTGTGACAAGTCAAGAGTATTTTGAAGTTAGTGCATTTTACAAACATAGTGACCGTTCCAAAGCTCCAGTGCCCTACTTTTCCAGTCCCTTAAATTCATATTGGAATGCTTTAAAAATCCTAATGTTCTATACTCGGGAATAGCAAAGTGGATCATGGACATGCTAGCTGTCTGTCTTCCTCGGTTGCTGGTATGGAGATACTGTCCCATATGAATATATGTTATCTATCTGGGCTGTTGTTTAGTCTTGCTAGTATACTTTGTTCATGTGGTGTCAGTCATTCCCATATCCCAGGTCCTCCCTTTGTCAAAATTTTGCATTCACTAAAAATCAATTATCAATCATGGTGTAATGTTGAAATTCTAGTTTTGCATGTATGGAGTTTTGCATTGGTCACTCCTTGAGTTCTAACGTTTACTCAGTTTGCACATATCTACCTGTTGTTTCATGCTCCACTACACAGGTCATCTAAAATCCTTCTGTTTAAAAATGCTCTGGGTTTAAATAACATTTTAATCTACATTTTATGTGCAAATTGGAAGAGTGCGGTCCTACAAATCAACCAAATACTATTATATATGATTTTCTGTTAAAGGTTGCTCGAATGATTACATTATTTTGTGTGTGAAATAATTTCAAATTTTGTAAATGCCAAAGTGTGATGCCATCATGCATTGAGAATTAGATACAATGCCAAAGGACACATCAGGTGGATCGCAACTAGTTATCGGACATTGTTATGTGTGCAGTAATTATTCGTCTTTGTTTGTGATTTTTGTGCATCACTCAGGGATATACACCCTTTAAGCTCTCTTGTCACTGTGTCATATGATTTACTCACATTTTACCTTAATCTTAGTATTATATGCCATATGTGATCCGAGTGTGATAAGTGTTCATAGTGTACTTTTATACAGCGAGTTCACATTTGTTTTGGTTTGTTTCTTTTTTTTTGTTTGTTTTCGCCCTAATTTTTTTTCTTGTATTTACTGGGAGTGCGTCAGTCTCCAGTTTCCTGTATTTAACTTTGTGGGGAAGTACCAGTTGCCTTTCATTACCAAACGATCTTGTATTCAACATTGTAATGCGTTATGTTTTCATCATCGCCCTATAATTGTTTGTTGGTTGATTTTGGTTCCTTGTACATGCGTTAATTTTATTGTTACATAAGAATGTAAAAAAATTTTATTTCATAAAATTTTTTTCACCGTAGAGGAAGGATATTCTGTCGTGATGATTGTACTAACTGTCGAATAACGACTTTCCTTTTTTTTCATCACTCCATAAGTTTTACTAACTAAACCAAATAATAGTAATGTCAGTAAATTATCATCATCTCACTTAATAGCTAACTCTTAATAGCTAACACTTAATAGCTAACTGTAATAATTAATAGTTGTTTTTTTTGTGTTTTACGGTCCCCATTTTTATTTTGTATGGCTAAATGGCGAATTCGCCATTTTGTTCGAAAAGTCCGCCATGTTTTTCCTTTTCTTGAAGGGTTGGGGGAGAAGGGCTGGACTTAGGCTTGAATGACCACTTCGTGGTCCAATGAAAAGACGGCACGGGAGCGTCCCCTCTGCCCGACCGGACGGGTTTTGGCGAGAGTGCAGCGGTATCGCTGAGGTGCGTGAGCGTGGAGGACGGAGATTTTTTTTTTACTCGCTGCAAGGCTGGACGTGCTGAAAATTTCGAAGTTACGACGAGGGATGGAGTGCTTCAGAACCACATCCGTACTGACGTGTTCCTGTGGGTAGACCTCGTGTTTCCCTCGATCCAAGGATTTGACCCTGCAAAGATTCACCGCTTTTGGCACCGACGAGACGGGTACCGGTGAATCTCAGAAATTTTGATCCGGTAGTCGCCACTTCTTCCACGACACAGGAGTGCAATTCCTGCCGGAAGCCTGGAACTCAGCAATTTCGGCCCTTCAACCGAACCCCTTCTCAGCGCGGAAATTCGTGAATCGGGTGACGTTTTTTTTATATATTTTTTTTTGTCATAATTGCATTTTCCTATATTTTATTTTATACCGTGTAGAATCCTTCCTCTAGGGTAACTTTATATGCTATTTGTGATATGTAGTAATGTTTTATATGATGTGTTTAGAATGGTCAGGAAGAGTAGGACTATTAAATTTTGACATGCCAATTCTTAATTTTTAATGATTAATTCTTAAATTTTTTGATGTGTAATGAAATGCAAGATTATTCTTTATTAAATGAATGTGTTTGTAATTGATAGTGTCTGTCATTTTCTATTCACTCTATGGACATATATTGTGCAGAGGCAACCAAGGAAAATTTGATTCTTTTGAACCTGGGTTAGCAAAAAAAAGTGCTAGTGGTGTAAGCACTATCTTACGAAATTCTTTAAATAATCAATACCACAATCCTACGACATTACTATCTAGAGTTATTTTGAAATAGTTTGTACATTTCATATTTAAAGGATTACTTTTGTATTCAGGGACTTAAAATCAGGGCACTTCTTTCCTAGAGAACTTCATAGAGGATGTGACGTTTGCGATAACCGGTAAGAAGCAAATCATTGCTGAGGCGTTGGTGGTATAACGGTTAGCATAGCTGCCTTCCAAGCAGTTGACCCAGGTTCGACTCCCGACCGACGCATTTATTTTTCTTGTTCCTTTTTTATATTTTTTGCTATCCACAAACGGAAATATACTTAATAGAATTGGTTGAATTCGACAAAATGGCGCATGGTCCACCGACGGACATGCTTCGCCAACAATGCTTAATGGAAGGATAAATTTGAAATTTATACATTTTATCTTACTTTTCTTTCAAATTTAAATCTTTCTACTGCAAATGTAAGTAATTTAAAAAGCCAAACGAATTGAAGTACCATCCCAAGTATAACGTAAAAGTCCATGTAACCTGTTTGTTTGCCTTAAATTGGAAATTTTTCCGTTTAAAAATCAATTACATAATTTAAGGATAGCTTCTGAAGTAAATGAAATTACTATCCTATGAAATTACTATCCTACAACATGACTATCTAGATATCTTTTGAAATAGTTTGTATATTTCAGATTTAAGGGGATGGTGGACTTTCAAATTACCAAAAATCGAGCAAAAATTGGAATTTTTTTGGGGGTGTATTAATATTTTAAAAACATGTAAATATTGGAATGAAATGCATTTAAAATGTGTAGTGAAAAGAAAAATGAAAAATTGGTGGCTTTAGAGTAGTAAGTATTAAAGGTAGTATTAAAGGTATCTTTTAAATGACTTTTTACCAAAATGAGAAATTTCCAGATTTGCAAGTCTTTAAAATGCTCCTCGCGTCATAATTTTTGACGAAATTTTATGAAATTTATAATAAAGATTCCTGTAATACATCAAAATAAAGTTATGTATCCATTTTAGGATTCGAGGTCATTTAGGTTATAAAAGTTTAACTTTAGTGTAGAAAAGTACAAAAATTTCGCGAAAATTCAGAGTACAAGCATAAAAATATTTTCTAAAAATTAACTAATCAACGAAAGTACAAAAAAATACATAACTTTGTTCAGAAAGTATTTATAAGCAATATAAATGCAAAATTAAGGCAAAAAGTTTAAAATTGAGTCGCAAGGAGCATTTTAAAGAAGGGTAATTTAATTTAAATTTTTTAATTATAAAATATTTTTTTAAAAATATTTATAAAATTTTATAAGGTGTTTAATATTGTTATAATTTAATGAATATATATACAAAATTTCACATCTCTGTGGTAAAAATTTCAAAAATCGTTTTGAAAGGTCCACCATCCCCTTAAAGGTTTACTTTTGTATTCAGGGACTTAAAATCAGGGCACTTCTTTCCTAGAGAACTTCATAGAGGATGTGACGTTTGCGAAGACCGGGCAGAAATAAAACATTGCTGAGGCGTCGGTGGTATAACGGTTAGCATAGCTGCCTTCCAAGCAGTTGACCCGGGTTCGACTCCCGGCCGACGCATCTATTTTTCTGGTTCCTTTTTTATATTCTTTGCTATCCACAAACGGAAATATACTTAATAGAATTGGTTGAATTGGACAAAATGGCGCATGGTCCACCGAAGGACAAGTTTCGCCAACAATACTTAATGGAAATATAAATTAGAAATTTTTAGTTTTTATCTTACTTTTGTTTCAAATTCATATCTTTCTACTCAAAATTTAAGTAATTTAAAAAGCCAAACGAATTGAAGTACCATCCCAAGTATAACTTATAAGTCCATGTAACCTCTTTGCTTGCTTTAAATTGGAAATTTTTACCTTTAAAAATCAAATATATTATTTAAGGTTAACTTCTGAAGTAAATGAAATTACTATCCTATGAAATTACTATCCTACGACATTACTATCTAGAGTTATTTTGAAATAGTTTGTACATTTCATATTTAAAGGATTACTTTTGTATTCAGGGACTTAAAATCAGGGCACTTCTTTCCTAGAGAACTTCATAGAGGATGTGACGTTTGCGATGACCGGGAAGAAGCAAATCATTGCTGAGGCGTCGGTGGTATAACGGTTAGCATAGCTGCCTTCCAAGCAGTTGACCCAGGTTCGACTCCCGACCGACGCATTTATTTTTCTTGTTCCTTTTTTATATTTTTTGCTATCCACAAACGGAAATATACTTAATAGAATTGGTTGAATTCGACAAAATGGCGCATGGTCCACCGACGGACAAGCTCCGCCAACAATGCTTAATGGAAGGATAAATTTGAAATTTATACATTTTATCTTACTTTTCTTTCAAATTTAAATCTTTCTACTGCAAATGTAAGTAATTTAAAAAGCCAAACGAATTGAAGTACCATCCCAAGTATAACGTAAAAGTCCATGTAACCTGTTTGTTTGCCTTAAATTGGAAATTTTTCCGTTTAAAAATCAATTACATAATTTAAGGATAGCTTCTGAAGTAAATGAAATTACTATCCTATGAAATTACTATCCTACAACATGACTATCTACATTTATTTTGAAATAGTTTGTATATTTCAGATTTAAAGGATTACTTTTGTATTCAGGGACTTAAAATCAGGGCACTTCTTTCCTAGAGAATTCATAGAGGATGTGACGTTTGCGAAGACCGGGCAGAAATAAATCATTTCTGAGGCGTCGGTGGTATAACGGTTAGCATAGCTGCCTTCCAAGCAGTTGACCCGGGTTCGACTCCCGGCCGACGCATCTATTTTTCTGGTTCCTTTTTTATATTCTTTGCTATCCACAAACGGAAATATACTTAATAGAATTGGTTGAATTGGACAAAATGGCGCATGGTCCACCGACGGACAAGTTTCGCCAACAATACTTAATGGAAGGATAAATTTGAAATTTATACATTTTATCTTACTTTTGTTTCAAATTTAAATCTTTCTACTGCAAATGTAAGTAATTTAAAAAGCCAAACGAATTGAAGTACCATCCCAAGTATAACGTAAAAGTCCATGTAACCTGTTTGTTTGCCTTAAATTGGAAATTTTTCCGTTTAAAAATCAATTACATAATTTAAGGATAGCTTCTGAAGTAAATGAAATTACTATCCTATGGAATTACTATCCTACAACATGACTATCTAGATTTATTTTGAAATAGTTTGTATATTTCAGATTTAAATAATTACATTTGATTTCAGGGACTTAAAATCAGGGCACTTCTTTCCTAGAGAACTTCATAGAGGATGTGACGTTTGCGAAGACCGGGAAGAAATAAATCATTGCTGAGGCGTCGGTGGTATAACGGTTAGCATAGCTGCCTTCCAAGCAGTTGACCCGGGTTCGACTGCCGGCCGACGCATCTATTTTTCTGGTTCCTTTTTTATATTCTTTGCTATCCACAAACGGAAATATACTTAATAGAATTGGTTGAATTGGACAAAATGGCGCATGGTCCACCGACGGACAAGCTTCGCCAACAATACTTAATGGAAGGATAAATTAGAAATTTATAGTTTTTATCTTACTTTTGTTTCAAATTCATATATTTCTACTGCAAATGTAAGTAATTTAAAAAGCCAACCGAATTGAAGTACCATCCCAAGTAAAACTTATAAGTCCATGTAACTTCTTTGCTTGCCTTAAATTGCAAATTTTTACCTTTAAAAATCAATTACATATTTTAAGGATAGCTTCTGAAGTAAATAAAATTACTATCCTATGAAATTACTGTCCTACAACATGACTATCTAGATTTATTTTGAAATAGTTTGTACATTTCATATTTAAAGGATTACTTTTGTATTCAGGGACTTAAAATCAGGGCACTTCTTTCCTAGAGAACTTCATAGAGGATGTGACGTTTGCGATAACCGGGAAGAAGCAAATCATTGCTGAGGCGTTGGTGGTATAACGGTTAGCATAGCTGCCTTCCAAGCAGTTGACCCGGGTTCGACTCCCGACCGACGCATTTATTTTTCTTGTTCCTTTTTTATATTTTTTGCTATCCACAAACGGAAATATACTTAATAGAATTGGTTGAATTGGACAAAATGGCGCATGGTCCACCGACGGACAAGCTTCGCCAACAATGCTTAATGGAAGGATAAATTTGAAATTTATACATTTTATCTTACTTTTGTTTCAAATTCATATATTTCTACTGAAAATGTAAGTAATTTAAAAAGCCAAACGAATTGAAGTACCATCCCAAGTATAACTTATAAGTCCATGTAACCTCTTTGCTTGCCTTAAATGGGAAATTTTTACCTTTAAAAATCATATATATTATTTAAGGTTAACTTCTGAAGTAAATGAAATTACTATCCTATGAAATTACTATCCTATGACATTACTATCTAGAGTTATTTTGAAATAGTTTGTATATTTCAGATTTAAATGATTACTTTTGTATTCAGGGACTTAAAATCAGGGCACTTCTTTCCTAGAGAACTTCATAGAGGATGTGACGTTTGCGAAGACCGGGAAGAAACAAATCATTTCTGTGGCGTCGGTGGTATAACGGTTAGCATAGCTGCCTTCCAAGCAGTTGACCCGTGTTCGACTGCCCGCCGACGCATCTATTTTTCTGGTTCCTTTTTTATATTCTTTGCTATCCACAAACGGAAATATACTTAATAGAATTGGTTGAATTGGACAAAATTGCGCATAGCCCACCGACGGACAAGTTTCGCCAACAATGCTTAATGGAAGGATAAATTTGAAATTTATACATTTTATCTTACTTTTGTTTCAAATTTAAATCTTTCTACTGAAAATGTAAGTAATTTAAAAAGCCAAACGAATTGAAGTACCATCCCAAGTATAACCGAAAAGTCCATGTAACCTGTTTGTTTGCCTTAAATTGGAAATTTTTCCGTTTAAAAATCAATTACATAATTTAAGGATAGCTTCTGAAGTAAATGAAATTACTATCCTATGAAATTACTGTCCTACAACATGACTATCTAGATTTATTTTGAAATAGTTTGTACATTTAATATTTAAAGGATTACATTTGAATTCAGGGACTTAAAATCAGGGCACTTCTTTCCTAGAGAACTTCATAGAGCAAGTGAAGTTTGCGAAGACCGGGAAAAAACATATCATTGCTGAGGCGTCGGTGGTATAGCGGTTAGCATAGCTGCCTTCCAAGCAGTTGACCCGGGTTCGAATCCCGGCCGACGCATCTATTTTTCTGGTTCCTTTTTTATATTCTTTGCTATCCACAAACGGAAATATACTTAATAGAATTGGTTGAATTGGACAAAATGGCGCATGGTCCACCGACGGACAAGTTTCGCCAACAATACTTAATGGAAGGATAAATTAGAAATTTTTAGTTTTTATCTTACTTTTGTTTCAAATTCATATCTTTCTACTGAAAATGTAAGTAATTTAAAAAACCAAACGAATTGAAGTACCATCCCAAGTATAACTTATAAGTCCATGTAACTTCTTTGCTTGCCTTAAATTGGAAATTTTTACCTTTAAAAATCAAATATATTATTTAAGGTTAACTTCTGAAGTAAATGAAATTACTATCCTATGAAATTACTATCCTACGACATTACTATCTAGAGTTATTTTGAAATAGTTTGTACATTTGATATTTAAAGGATTACTTTTGTATTCAGGGACTTAAAATCAGGGCACTTCTTTCCTAGAGAACTTCATAGAGGATGTGACGTTTGCGAAGACCGGGCAGAAATAAATCATTGCTGAGGCGTCGGTGCTATAACGGTTAGCATAGCTGCCTTCCAAGCAGTTGACCCGGGTTCGACTCCCGGCCGACACATCTATTTTTCTGGTTCCTTTTTTATATTCTTTGCTATCCACAAACGGAAATATACTTAATAGAATTGGTTGAATTGGACAAAATGGCGCATGGTCCACCGACGGACAAGCTTCGCCAACAATACTTAATGGAAGGATAAATTAGAAATTTATAGTTTTTATCTTACTTTTGTTTCAAATTCATATCTTTCTACTCAAAATTTAAGTAATTTAAAAAGCCAAACGAATTGAAGTACCATCCCAAGTATAACTTATAAGTCCATGTAACTTCTTTGCTTGCCTTAAATTGGAAATTTTTACCTTTAAAAATCAAATATATTATTTAAGGTTAACTTCTGAAGTAAATGAAATTACTATCCTATGAAATTACTATCCTACGACATTACTATCTAGAGTTATTTTGAAATAGTTTGTACATTTCATATTTAAAGGATTACTTTTGTATTCAGGGACTTAAAATCAGGGCACTTCTTTCCTAGAGAACTTCATAGACGATGTGACGTTTGCGAAGACCGGGAAGAAACAAATCATTTCTGTGGCGTCGGTGGTATAACGGTTAGCATAGCTGCCTTCCAAGCAGTTGACCCGGGTTCGACTGCAGGCCGACGCATCAATTTTTCTGGTTCCTTTTTTATATTCTTTGCTATCCACAAACGGAAATATACTTAATATAATTGGTTGAATTGGACAAAATGGCGCATGGTCCACCGACGGACAAGCTTCGCCAACAATACTTAATGGAAGGATAAATTAGAAATTTATAGTTTTTATCTTACTTTTGTTTCAAATTCATATATTTCTACTGCAAATGTAAGTAATTTAAAAAGCCAACCGAATTGAAGTACCATCCCAAGTAAAACTTATAAGTCCATGTAACTTCTTTGCTTGCCTTAAATTGGAAATTTTTACCTTTAAAAATCAATTACATATTTTAAGGATAGCTTCTGAAGTAAATAAAATTACTATCCTATGAAATTACTGTCCTACAACATGACTATCTAGATTTATTTTGAAATAGTTTGTACATTTAATATTTAAAGGATTACATTTGAATTCAGGGACTTAAAATCAGGGCACTTCTTTCCTAGAGAATTTCATAGAGCAAGATACGTTTGCGAAGACCGGGAAGAAACAAATCATTTCTGTGGCGTCGGTGGTATAACGGTTAGCATAGCTACCTTCCTAGCAGTTGACCCGGGTTCGACTCCCGGCTCACGCATCTATTTTTCTGGTTCCTTTTTTATATTCTTTGCTATCCACAAACGGAAATATACTTAATAGAATTGGTTGAATTGGACAAAATTGCGCATAGCCCACCGACGGACAAGTTTCGCCAACAATGCTTAATGGAAGGATAAATTTGAAATTTATACATTTTATCTTACTTTTGTTTCAAATTTAAATCTTTCTACTGAAAATGTAAGCAATTTAAAAAGCCAAACGAATTGAAGTACCATCCCAAGTATAACGTAAAAGTCCATGTAACCTGTTTGTTTGCCTTAAATTGGAAATTTTTCCGTTTAAAAATCAATTACATAATTTAAGGTTATCTTCTGAAGTAAATAAAATTACTATCCTATGAAATTACTATCCTACGACATAACTATCTAGAGTTATTTTGAAATAGTTTGTACATTTCATATTTAAAGGATTACTTTTGTATTCAGGGACTTAAAATCAGGGCACTTCTTTCCTAGAGAACTTCATAGAGGATGTGACGTTTGCGATAACCGGGAAGAAGCAAATCATTGCTGAGGCGTTGGTGGTATAACGGTTAGCATAGCTGCCTTCCAAGCAGTTGACCCGGGTTCGACTCCCGACCGACGCATTTATTTTTCTTGTTCCTTTTTTATATTTTTTGCTATCCACAAACGGAAATATACTTAAAAGAATTGGATGAATTCGACAAAATGACGCATGGTCCACCGACGGACAAGCTTCGCCAACAATGCTTAATGGAAGGATAAATTTGAAATTTATACATTTTATCTTACTTTTGTTTCAAATTCATATATTTCTACTGAAAATGTAAGTAATTTAAAAAGCCAAACGAATTGAAGTACCATCCCAAGTATAACTTATAAGTCCATGTAACCTCTTTGCTTGCCTTAAATTGGAAATTTTTACCTTTAAAAATCATATATATTATTTAAGGTTAACTTCTGAAGTAAATGAAATTACTATCCTATGAAATTACTATCCTATGACATTACTATCTAGAGTTATTTTGAAATAGTTTGTATATTTCAGATTTAAATGATTACTTTTGTATTCAGGGACTTAAAATCAGGGCACTTCTTTCCTAGAGAACTTCATAGAGGATGTGACGTTTGCGAAGACCGGGAAGAAACAAATCATTTCTGTGGCGTCGGTGGTATAACGGTTAGCATAGCTGCCTTCCAAGCAGTTGACCCGGGTTCGACTGCCGGCCGACGCATCTATTTTTCTGGTTCCTTTTTTATATTCTTTGCTATCCACAATCGGAAATATACTTAATAGAATTGGTTGAATTGGACAAAATTGCGCATAGCCCACCGACGGACAAGTTTCGCCAACAATGCTTAATGGAAGGATAAATTTGAAATTTATACATTTTATCTTACATTTGTTTCAAATTTAAATCTGTCTACTGAAAATGTAAGTAATTTAAAAAGCCAAACGAATTCAAGTACCATCCCAAGTATAACGTAAAAGTCCATGTAACCTGTTTGTTTGCCTTAAATTGGAAATTTTTCCGTTTAAAAATCAATTACATAATTTAAGGATAGTTTCTGAAGTAAATGAAATTACTATCCTATGAAATTACTATCCTACAACATGACTATCTAGATTTATTTTGAAATAGTTTGTATATTTCAGATTTAAATAATTACATTTGAATTCAGGGACTTAAAATCAGGGCACTTCTTTCCTAGAGAACTTCATAGAGGATGTGACGTTTGCGAACACCGGGAAGAAATAAATCATTGCTGAGGCGTCGGTGGTATAACGGTTAGCATAGCTGCCTTCCAAGCAGTTGACCCGGGTTCGACTCCCGGCCGACGCATCTATTTTTCTGGTTCCTTTTTTATATTCTTGGCTATCCACAAACGGAAATATACTTAATAGAATTGGTTGAATTGGACAAAATGGCGCATGGTCCACCGACGGACAAGTTTCGCCAACAATACTTAATGGAAGGATAAATTAGAAATTTTTAGTTTTTATCTTGCTTTTGTTTCATATTCATATCTTTCTACTCAAAATTTGAGTAATTTAAAAAGCCAACCGAATTGAAGTACCATCCCAAGTAAAACTTATAAGTCCATGTAACTTCTTTGCTTGCCTTAAATTGGAAATTTTTACCTTTAAAAATCAGTTAAATATTTTAAGGATAGCTTCTGAAGTAAATGAAATTACTATCCTATGAAATTACTGTCCTACAACATGACTATCTAGATTTATTTTGAAATAGTTTGTACATTTAATATTTAAAGGATTACATTTGAATTCAGGGACTTAAAATCAGGGCACTTCTTTCCTAGAGAACTTCATAGAGCAAGTGAAGTTTGCGAAGACCGGGAAAAAACATATCATTGCTGAGGCGTCGGTGGTATAACGGTTAGCATAGCTGCCTTCCAAGCAGTTGACCCGGGTTCGACTCCCGGCTCACGCATCTATTTTTCTGGTTCCTTTTTTATATTCTTTGCTATCCACAAACGGAAATATACTTAATAGAATTGGTTGAATTGGACAAAATTGCGCATAGCCCACCGACGGACAAGTTTCGCCAACAATGCTTAATGGAAGGATAAATTTGAAATTTATACATTTTATCTTACTTTTGTTTCAAATTTAAATCTTTCTACTGAAAATGTAAGTAATTTAAAAAGCCAAACGAATTGAAGTACCATCCCAAGTATAACGTAAAAGTCCATGTAACCTGTTTGTTTGCCTTAAATTGGAAATTTTTCCGTTTAAAAATCAATTACATAATTTAAGGATAGCTTCTGAAGTAAATGAAATTACTATCCTATGAAATTACTATCCTACAACATGACTATCTAGATTTATTTTGAAATAGTTTGTATATTTCAGATTTAAATAATTACATTTGAATTCAGGGACTTAAAATCAGGGCACTTCTTTCCTAGAGAACTTCATAGAGGATGTGACGTTTGCGAACACCGGGAAGAAATAAATCATTGCTGAGGCGTCGGTGGTATAACGGTTAGCATAGCTGCCTTCCAAGCAGTTGACCCGGGTTCGACTCCCGGCCGACGCATCTATTTTTCTGGTTCCTTTTTTATATTCTTGGCTATCCACAAACGGAAATATACTTAATAGAATTGGTTGAATTGGACAAAATGGCGCATGGTCCACCGACGGACAAGTTTCGCCAACAATACTTAATGGAAGGATAAATTAGAAATTTTTAGTTTTTATCTTGCTTTTGTTTCATATTCATATCTTTCTACTCAAAATTTGAGTAATTTAAAAAGCCAACCGAATTGAAGTACCATCCCAAGTAAAACTTATAAGTCCATGTAACTTCTTTGCTTGCCTTAAATTGGAAATTTTTACCTTTAAAAATCAGTTACATATTTTAAGGATAGCTTCTGAAGTAAATGAAATTACTATCCTATGAAATTACTGTCCTACAACATGACTATCTAGATTTATTTTGAAATAGTTTGTACATTTAATATTTAAAGGATTACATTTGAATTCAGGGACTTAAAATCAGGGCACTTCTTTCCTAGAGAACTTCATAGAGGATGTGACGTTTGCGAAGACCGGGAAGAAATAAATCATTGCTGAGGCGTCGGTGGTATAACGGTTAGCATAGCTGCCTTCCAAGCAGTTGACCCGGGTTCGAATCCCGGCCGACGCATCTATTTTTCTGGTTCCTTTTTTATATTCTTTGCTATCCACAAACGGAAATATACTTAATAGAATTGTTTGAATTGGACAAAATGGCGCATGGTCCACCGACGGACAAGTTTCGCCAACAATACTTAATGGAAAGATAAATTAGAAATTTTTAGTTTTTATCTTACTTTTGTTTCAAATTCATATCTTTCTACTCAAAATTTAAGTAATTTAAAAAGCCAAACGAATTGAAGTACCATCCCAAGTATAACGTAAAAGTCCATGTAACCTGTTTGTTTGCCTTAAATTGGAAATTTTTCCGTTTAAAAATCAATTACATAATTTAAGGATAGCTTCTGAAGTAAATGAAATTACTATCCTATGAAATTACTATCCTACAACATGACTATCTAGATTTATTTTGAAATAGTTTGTATATTTCAGATTTAAATAATTACATTTGAATTCAGGGACTTAAAATCAGGGCACTTCTTTCCTAGAGAACTTCATAGAGGATGTGACGTTTGCGAAGACCGGGAAGAAATAAATCATTGCTGAGGCGTCGGTGGTATAACGGTTAGCATAGCTTCCTTCCAAGCAGTTGACCCGGGTTCGAATCCCGGCCGACGCATCTATTTTTCTGGTTCCTTTTTTATATTCTTTGCTATCCACAAACGGAAATATACTTAATAGAATTGTTTGAATTGGACAAAATGGCGCATGGTCCACCGACGGACAAGTTTCGCCAACAATACTTAATGGAAGGAAAAATTAGAAATTTTTAGTTTTTATCTTACTTTTGTTTCAAATTCATATCTTTCTACTCAAAATTTAAGTAATTTAAAAAGCCAAACGAATTGAAGTACCATCCCAAGTATAACTTATAAGTCCATGTAACCTCTTTGCTTGCTTTAAATTGGAAATTTTTACATTTAAAAATCAAATATATTATTTAAGGTTAACTTCTGAAGTAAATGAAATTACTATCCTATGAAATTACTATCGTACGACATTACTATCTAGAGTTATTTTGAAATAGTTTGTACATTTCATATTTAAAGGATTACTTTTGTATTCAGGGACTTAAAATCAGGGCACTTCTTTCCTAGAGAACTTCATAGAGGATGTGACGTTTGCGAAGACCGGGAAGAAATAAATCATTGCTGAGGCGTCGGTGGTATAACGGTTAGCATAGCTGCCTTCCAAGTAGTTGACCCGGGTTCGACTCCCGGCCGACACATCTATTTTTCTGGTTCCTTTTTTATATTCTTTGCTATCCAGAAACGGAAATATACTTAATAGAATTGGTTGAATTGGACAAAATGGCGCATGGTCCACCGACGGACAAGCTTCGCCAACAATATTTAATGGAAGGATAAATTAGAAATTTATAGTTTTTATCTTACTTTTGTTTCAAATTCATATATTTCTACTGCAAATGTAAGTAATTTAAAAAGCCAAACGAATTGAAGTACCATCCCAAGTAAAACTTATAAGTCCATGTAACTTCTTTGCTTGCCTTAAATTGGAAATTTTTACCTTTAAAAATCAATTACATATTTTAAGGATAGCTTCTGAAGTAAATGAAATTACTATCCTATGAAATTACTGTCCTACAACATGACTATCTAGAGTTATTTTGAAATAGTTTGTACTATTTAAGATTTAAAGGATTACATTTGAATTCAGGGACTTAAAATCAGGGCACTTCTTTCCTAGAGAACTTCATAGAGCAAGTGACGTTTGCGAAGACCGGGAAAAAACATATCATTGCTGAGGCGTCGGTGGTATAACGGTTAGCATAGCTGCCTTCCAAGCAGTTGACCCATGTTCGACTCCCGGCTCACGCATCTATTTTTCTGGTTCCTTTTTTATATTCTTTGCTATCCACAAACGGAAATATACTTAATAGAATTGGTTGAATTGGACAAAATTGCGCATAGCCCAAAGACGGACAAGTTTCGCCAACAATGCTTAATGGAAGGATAAATTTGAAATTTATACATTTTATCTTACTTTTGTTTCAAATTTAAATCTTTCTACTGAAAATGTAAGTAATTTAAAAAGCCAAACGAATTGAAGTACCATCCCAAGTATAACGTAAAAGTCCACGTAACCTGTTTGTTTGCCTTAAATTGGAAATTTTTCCGTTTAAAAATCAATTACATAATTTAAGGTTATCTTCTGAAGTAAATGAAATTACTATCCTATGAAATTACTATCCTACGACATTACTATCTAGAGTTATTTTGAAATAGTTTGTACATTTCATATTTAAAGGATTACTTTTGTATTCAGGGACTTAAAATCAGGGCACTTCTTTCCTAGAGAACTTCATAGAGGATGTGACGTTTGCGATAACCGGGAAGAAGCGAATCATTGCTGAGGCGTTGGTGGTATAACGGTTAGCATAGCTGCCTTCCAAGCAGTTGACCCGGGTTCGACTCCCGGCCGACGCATCTATTTTTCTGGTTCCTTTTTTATATTCTTTGCTATCCACAATCGGAAATATACTTAATAGAATTGGTTGAATTGGACAAAATTGCGCATAGCCCACCGACGGACAAGTTTCGCCAACAATGCTTAATGGAAGGATAAATTTGAAATTTATACATTTTATCTTACATTTGTTTCAAATTTAAATCTTTCTACTGAAAATGTAAGTAATTTAAAAAGCCAAACGAATTCAAGTACCATCCCAAGTATAACGTAAAAGTCCATGTAACCTGTTTGTTTGCCTTAAATTGGAAATTTTTCCGTTTAAAAATCAATTACATAATTTAAGGATAGCTTCTGAAGTAAATGAAATTACTATCCTAATGAATTACTATCCTACAACATGACTATCTAGATTTATTTTGAAATAGTTTGTATATTTCAGATTTAAATAATTACATTTGAATTCAGGGACTTAAATCAGGGCACTTCTTTCCTAGAGAACTTCATAGAGGATGTGACGTTTGCGAAGACCGGGAAGAAATAAATCATTGCTGAGGACGTCGGTGGTATAACGGTTAGCATAGCTGCCTTCCAAGCAGTTGACCCGGGTTCGACTGCCGGCCGACGCATCTATTTTTCTGGTTCCTTTTCTATATTCTTTGCTATCCACAAACGGAAATATACTTAATAGAATTGGTTGAATTGGACAAAATGGCGCATTGTCCACCGACGGACAAGTTTCGCCAACAATACTTAATGGAAGGATAAATTTGAAATTTATACTTTTTATCTTACTTTAGTTTCAAATTCATGTATTTCTACTGAAAATGTAAGTAATTTAAAAAGCCAAACGAATTGAAGTACCATCCCAAGTAAAACTTATAAGTCCATGTAACTTCTTTGCTTGCCTTAAATGGGAAATTTTTACATTTAAAAATCAAATTACATATTTAAGGATTAACTTCTGAAGTAAATGAAATTACTATCCTATGAAATTACTATCGTAATATCCTACAACATGACTATCTAGATTTATTTTGAAATAGTTTGTACATTTCAGATTTAAATAATTACATTTGAATTCAGGGACTTAAAATCAGGGCACTTCTTTCCTAGAGAACTTCATAGAGGATGTGATGTTTGCGAAGACCGGGAAGAAATAAATCATTGCTGAGGCGTCGGTGGTATAACGGTTAGCATAGCCTGCCTTCCAAGCAGTTGACCCGTGTTCGACTCCCGGCCGACGCATCTATTTTTCTGGTTCCATTTTTATATTCTGTGCTATCCACAAACGGAAATATACTTAATAGAATTGGTTGAATTGGACAAAATGGCGCATGGTCCACCGATGGACAAGTTTCGCCAACAATACTTAATGGAAGATAAATTAGAAATTTTTAGTTTTTATCTTACTTTTGTTTCAAATTCATATCTTTCTACTCAAAATTTAGTAATTTAAAAAGCCAACGAATTGAAGTACCATCCCAATGTATAACGTATAAGTCCATGTAACCTCTTTGCTTGCCTTAAATTGGAAATTTTTACCTTAAAAATCAATATATATTTAAGGATAGCTTCTGAAGTAAATGAAATTACTATCCTATGAAATTACTATCCTACGAACATGCACTATCTAGATTTATTTTGAAATAGTTTGTATATTTCAGATTTAAATAATTACATTTGAATTCAGGGACTTAAAATCAGGGCACTTCTTTCCTAGAGAACTTCATAGAGCATGTGACGTTTGCGAAGACCGGGAAAAACATATCACTGCTGAGGCGTCGGTGGTATAACGGTTAGCATAGCTGCCTTTCAAGCAGTTGACCCGGGTTCGACTCCCGGCCGACGCATCTATTTTTCTGGTTCCTTTTTTATATTCTTTGCTATCCACAAACGGAAATATACTTAATAGAATTGGTTGAATTGGACAAAATGGCGCATGGTCCACCGACGGACAAGTTTCGCCAACAATACTTAATGGAAGGATAAATTAGAAATTTTTAGTTTTTATCTTACTTTTGTTTCAAATTCATATCTTTCTACTCAAAATTTAAGTAATTTAAAAAGCCAAACGAATTGAAGTATCATCCCATGTATAACTTATAAGTCCATGTAACCTCTTTGCTTGCCTTAAATTGGAAATTTTTACATTTAAAAATCAAATATATTATTTAAGGTTAACTTCTGAAGTAAATGAAATTAATATCCTATGAAATTACTATCCTACGACATTACTATCTAGAGTTATTTTGAAATAGTTTGTACATTTCATATTTAAAGGATTACTTTTGTATTCAGGGACTTAAAATCAGGGCACTTCTTTCCTAGAGAACTTCATAGAGGATGTGACGTTTGCGAAGACCGGGAAGAAACAAATCATTTCTGTGGCGTCGGTGGTATAACGGTTAGCATAGCTGCCTTTTAAGCAGTTGACCCGGGTTCGACTCCCGGCCGACGCATCTATTTTTCTGGTTCCTTTTTTATATTCTTTGCTATCCACAAACGGAAATATACTTAATAGAATTGGTTGAATTGGACAAAATGGCGCATGGTCCACCGACGGACAAGCTTCGCCAACAATGCTTAATGGAAGGATAAATTTGAAATTTATACATTTTATCTTACTTTTGTTTCAAATTCATATCTTTCTACTGAAAATGTAAGTAATTTAAAAAGCCAAATGTATTGAAGTACCATCCCAAGTATAACGTATAAGTCCATGTAACTTCTTTGCTTGCCTTAAATTTGAAATTTTTACGTTTAAAAATCAAATATATTATTTAAGGTTAACTTCTGAAGTAAATGAAATTACTATCCTATGAAATTACTATCCTACGACATTACTATCTAGAGTAATTTTGAAGTAGTTTGTACATTTTATATTTAAAGGATTAGTTTTGTATTCAGGGACTTAAAATCAGGGCACTTCTTTCCTAGAGAAATTCATAGAGGATGTGACGTTTGCGAAGACCGGGAAGAAACAAATCATTTCTGTGTCGTCGGTGGTATAACGGTTAGCATAGCTGCCTTCCAAGCAGTTGACCCGGGTTCGACTGCCGGCCGACGCATCTATTTTTCTGGTTCCTTTTTTATATTCTTTGCTATCCACAAACGGAAATATACTTAATAGAATTGGTTGAATTGGACAAAATGGCGCATGGTCCACCGACGGACAAGCTTCGCCAACAATACTTAATGGAAAGATAAATTAGAAATTTATTGTTTTTATCTTACTTTTGTTTCAAATTCATATCTTTCTACTGAAAATGTAAGTAATTTAAAAAGCCAAACGAATTGATGTACCATCCCAAGTATAATGTATAAGTCCATGTAACATGTTTGATTGCCTTAAATTGGAAATTTTTACGTTTAAAAATCAATTACATAATTTCAGGATAACTTCTGAAGTAAATGAAATTACTATCCTATGAAATTACTATCCTACGACAATACTATCTTGATTTATTTTGAAATAGTTTGTATATTTCAGATTTAAATGATTACTTTTGTATTCAGGGACTTAAAATCAGGGCACTTCTTTCCTAGAGAACTTCATAGAGGATGTGACGTTTGCGAAGACCGGGAAGAAACAAAACATTGCTGAGGCGTCGGTGGTAAAACGGTTAGCATAGCTGCCTTCCAAGCAGTTGACCCGGGTTCGACTCCCGGCCGACACATCTATTTTTCTGGTTCCTCTTTTTCTATTCTTTGCTATCCACAAACGGAAATATACTTAATAGAATTGGTTGAATTGGACAAAATGCCGCATGGTCCACCGACTGACAAGCTTCGCCAACAATACTTAATGGAAGTATAAATTAGAAATTTATAGTTTTTATCTTACTTTTGTTTCATATTCATATCTTTCTACTGAAAATGTAAGTAATTTAAAAAGCCAAATGAATTGAAGTACAATCCCAAGTATAACGTATAAGTCCATGTAACCTCTTTTTTTGCAGTAAATTGGAAATTTTTACCATTAAAAATCAAAAAACATAATTCAAGGTTAACTTCTGAAGTAAATGAAATTACTAGGCTATGAAATTACTATCCAACGAAATTACTATCTAGATTTAAATGATTACTTTTGTATTCAGGGACTTAAAATCAGGGCACTTCTTTCCTGAGAACTTCATAGAGGATGTGATGTTTGCGAAGACCGGGAAGAAACAAATCATTGCTGAAGCTTCGGAGGTATAACGGTTAGCAATGCTGCCTTCCAAGCAGTTGACCCGGTTTCGACTACCGGCCGACGCATCTATATTTCTGGTTCCTTTGCTATCCACAAACGGAAATATACTTAATATAATTTATTGATTTGGACAAAATGGCGCATGGTCCACCGACGGACAAGCTACGCCAACAATACTTAATGGAAGGATAAATTAGAAATTTTGAGTTTTTACTTTTCATTTGTTTCAAATTCCTATCTTTCTACTGAAAATGTAAGTAATTTTAATAGCCGAACGAACTGAAGTACCATCACAAGTATAACTTATAAGTCCATGTAACTTGTTTTTTTTGCCTTAAATTGGAAATTTTTAACTTTAAAAATCAAATACATAATTTAAGTTTAATTTCTGAAGTAAGTGAAATTACTATCCTACGAAATTACTATCTAGATTCATTTTGAAATAGTTTGTATATTTCAGATTTGAATGATGACTTTTGTATTCAGGGACTTAAAATCAGGGCACTTCTTTCCTAGAGAATTTCATAGAGGATGTGACGTTTTCGAAGACCGGGAAGAAACAAAATATTACTGTGGCGTCGGTGGTATAACGGTTAGCATATCTGCCTTCCAAGCAGTTGAGCCGGGTTCGACTCCCGGCCGACGCATCTACTTTTCTGGTTCCGTTTTTATATTCTTTGCTATCCACGATCGGAATAATACTTAATGGAATTGGTTGAATTGGATAAAATGGCGCATGGTTCACCGAGGGATAAGCTTCGACAACAATATTTAATGGAAGGATAAATTAGAAATTTTGAGTTTTTTTCTTACTATTGTTTCAAATTCATATCTTTCTACTGAAAATGTAAGTAATTTTAAAAGCTAAACGAATTGAACTACCATTCTAAGTATAACGTAATTCGAAATTCTTACGTTTTAAAAAATCAATTACTTAATTTAAGGTTAACTTCTGAAGTAAATCTAACTACTATCTTATGAAATTTCTATCCTACGAAATTACTGTCTAGATTTATTTTGAATTAGTTTGTATATTTCAGTTTAATTGATGACTTTTGTATTCAGGCACTTAAAATCAGGGCACTTCTTTCCTAGAAAACTACATAGAGTATGTAATGTTTGCGAAGACCGGGAAGAAACAAATCATTGCTGAGGCGTCGGTGGTATAACGGTTAGCATAGCTGCCTACCAAGCAGTTGTCTTGGGTTCTACGCCCGGCTGAAGCAGTTTATTAATTTGTTCTAATTTCTAAAGGTTACGTACAACAGTAAATGAATATTATTTATTATGGGTACCATATGAACTTAATTCTGAGCTTTAGTTTTTCTGTAGTTGTAGCTTCCTGTCTTTACGGGTTTTTTTTTATATTTTCGGGGCAGGACATTCTTCTTCCTTCAACGCAATTCTTTCATTTTTATTTTTCGTGGATTGGAAATGGAAAATTTATTTAAGGGGGTTTAGTGACTAATTTAAATAATTTATTTTTTGTAATGTAACATTTTTTGAAATGTCAGGTTCTGTACTTCATAATTTTGAGTCTTTCTCAAGTCTTTGAGCTGATGATTTCTAGACTGTGTTAAGAGGCTCGCAAATGTTTTGCGATCTGTCAAGACCGATTTAATTTAGAGAGTACTCTCAAATGCTCTCTGTTCTTCTTTAAAACTTAAGGGATTGTCAGATACGCTCTAAACATGTGACAATAAGTCATTCCTCTGCGTTTCGTGGTTATCGCTTTGTTTTCGTTTCATAACATATTTAAGTGCGGTGTTTCGGGATATCTCGGCCTCTCTCTCTCGGCGGAATGCGAGATTAGGTCCTGATTTATTTCGGTATCTACTCTTTTCCGGTTACCGCCTGTGTATTTTTACCTTAGCAGTTTCTGAAAACGTTGATGAAAGAGTGTTTGTAGAGAGCGGCTCTGATGGAAAAATTATTTCTTCTTTAAAAATATTCAAATAATCCAGAATTAGGCGTGTGTGAATACGATGTTATAAAGAGGCCGACAACAAGACAAAATTTCAGATGAGATATTCATTCTTAATCACGAAGACAGAGACTTATTTAAAACATATATACATGTCATTATTAAGACCTCCTACGTATATTACAAATATGTACAAATCTTAAAGGTAAGTTATATCGTTATGCAGTGGCCATCAAAAAGCCGTAGTTACGCCACAAGTCTCTGCCTCAAAGAGCAGCAACTCGTCCAACAGTCGGCTAAGGTCTCTCCCTCTCTTCCGAGGATCCGCCTTTTTATTACCTTTCTTTTCTAGAAATCTCTGGAACATTCTCGATGATTCTTTTAAAATCCCCTACTTCCGGTTCCGCTGTTCTCACGATCGGTGTTTTCATCGGCGAGGAAGTTCGTAATTAAGGCTTACGGCCACATCTGGTCAGCCTCGTCTCCAATTGCCATCCGTCTTCCACGGCCATGGGGATCCAATTAGCGAAGATTGGACTGCTGGTCTTTATTCTCTCCCTGCCGAAAGCGCTTCTGAAACAGTTCACAGGCAAGACCACACACAAACACACACAAACACACTATTAAACAAAATATACATTTCTTCACGACATCATAACGAATTCTTTCACTTAGGATTGAGATCTTTTGGAATCTCCGGTTTCCTAAATTCTTTGAGCATACCTCTACAGGGGAACTCTTTTTGCACCTATCCACCGTCACCCTAACAATAAAAATTCGCTCTTCTATAAGCTATATTTAAGGACTGAGCGATGGAATCCTATCAGCGTCTAAAGTAATTTAACCTATCATTGAAATCTGTCACTTTGGAACTTGATAAGGCTTTGTTTCACATTGCGATCATAATGATTATATAGGATTTTAATCAGGTAGTGGTCACGTATTTCTATTATGTAGCTTTGATAATTTCAGACTTGTTGCTAATCAAATGGGATATCAATACCTTTTGCTACATTTTCATTCACATTAAGCCGGAGCCGTCGCCATGCTACTGAGACGTTATGAAGAAATAGAAGAAATACGGATTAAACTGCCTATGCAAATACAGGGTTCGAGGCAGCCTAGTATTTTACTTGATAACACGAGGAAATTGGAATTTTACTTAAACTGGTAAATACTTAATTTCCAAATATTTTATTGGCAAAAAAAAAATTAACTGCACATGCAATTAGTTTACAATGATTTTCTCTTCCTATCTTGGAGAAATTATGTCACAGCACAAAATTCCAAGATCCCTTTTATTCAAGGAGACTTTATGAGGATATTTTAGATTGCTGCTAATTGTTATTTCTTTTGATTGAGTCATCGCGCTTTTGAAGCGTCGGTGGTATAACGGTTAGCATATCTGCCTTCCAAGCAGGTGGTCCGTGTTCGACTCCCAGTCGACGCAGGTTATCGTTTTATTCTAGTTTTCTACTGCTTACGTGCCTTTAGTATTTGAATCACATTTTTTTGGGTGTAACAAATTAATTTAATTCCGAGTTTCATTTTTTCTATAGCTGCAAATTCTAAAATTTGTGGGGGGTTTTAATTTTTTTTTCGGGGAAGAAATTTTTTAAAATTTCCTCTTTTCTCGACGATATTTATGGATTTTTAGTTTTGTTGGACTGTAAATGGGAAATTCATTTAAGGTAGCTTAATGACTTTTTTAAATGAATTTCCTTCTTTGTCATGTAACAACTTTTTTCCCTGTCGGGTTTTGTACTCTATGTTTTTTTATTCATATCCAAGATTTGTTGCAGGGGATACTTCGATTGTGTTAAGAAACGACTTTATCAAGTTCCGTTCATATCTCTTTGTCATTCTATTAAACTGGGGGTTCATATAAAAGTTATAATGAGGAGTTTTTCAGTTGCGTTTCAACACTCGATCGTCGCTTGATAGTAGTTTCACCCCGATGGTTAAATCTAAACTGCTGAGCGGACGTTGAATAAATAACAAGTCTCTCTTTTAGAGTGAATTTCATTGTGAATGGATGGAGAAAGAAATTTTCCCTGATATTTTCGGACACAAAAATTTGTGATATATTTATACAAACTTAAACATAGAATTTTGAATTAAATTGGCTTCTGATCTGAGGCTGATATGAGCAAATTCTTTATATACCACTTAGAC